>JANAVB010026196.1:7640288-7737788 GCA_029216955.1 Iris pallida
AGTTGTTCAGGTTATCGAGGCGAGTACATTCTCTGATCATTTCATATCATGTTTAGGATTATATTTCCTGCTTTAGACTATCTTACTTGATGCTGACACGTTGGTAACACGGATTGGTACTATATGGATCCCTTCATGAGATGTTATCCCTCTCGGGAGCATCAGATACTTTTGCTCGGTGTGTTTCACTTACATCACGTATCTTATGCTTCTATTATCATGAATCTTCGTTATCAGCTAGTGACTCATGTACTCACATGATCACCGAGCCTTCACGAATCAATTCATGAATCATCCTTTATGGGCAATGTAGTATAATCATGAATCTTAACGTAACTTGAATGGATCCTTGTGTATTGATTGGGGATGGGGGAGTATAAGTGAACATGTGAATAAATCCAAGTAGTGTAATCATGAATCAATTTCCAGTAGTGTAATCATGAATCAGTCCCTAGCCATTCACATATTTATGCAGTACTCTGAATCACTAGCACTGTCTCTTTTTATATATATCATAGATATTTACTTACAGTCTCTCTTTTATATTATGCTATTCTTCAGATCCTGTATTTTATTCTCTAGCATGATTATATTTCCTTTCCTGCTATGACTTGTTGAGATGTATTGTGCTCGCTCCAGTCCTGACTGGACCTGTTAAAAATTTTACAGATAGCTTGGAGGTGCCTGCTAGCCTAGAGGAGACACATTATAGGTTGTTTAGGTAGTTATTTCATTTTGTCTGGAGTTGTATTTACTTTGTGGATTACTATATCTGAGTTTGGAGATTTGAGATGTATTTCTGGATTTGTGTATCTTAGACACTTAGATTTCTCTCTGTTGTAACTCTTTTGGATTTCATGTTTTATCTATCCTTATCATGCTCTACCTTAGATGTGATTGAGTCTGTATCTGCTATGTCACCCCCATTCGGGGAGTATAAACTGTTTAGCCTTATACTGTTAGATGCATGAGACCTAGGACAGCGTTCTACCGCCGATACTGCGGCGTAGGCTGGGCGTTGTTACGTTCTCGTGCCCTAACTCTAGGGTGCGGGTCGTGACACGTTTTTAGTGGTGGCCCATGCAGGTCGAGTTTATGTAGTGGTATTCGAACTTGAGTACCACTACAGCCTGCAGTAGGATTAGGATATATTTTGAAGGTACTCAATCACAGATAGGAACCCTTGAGAGATTCCTGGGACGACCCTGGAGAATCTTATTTAACTTCGATTTGAAAACTCTCTTTTTTCCTTGATTTGTTTTATCTTTATTTTCTGTTGTTGAATTTGATTTTAATGGATTATTGTTGAATTTGAGTTTGTATTTATTAATTTTGATGGAAGATTGTCGAATTTTGAATTTTGATGATAGTTGTTGCATTCGAGTTTGTATTTTGATGAATTTTGTTCATTTTTGAATTTTGATGTTCGTTAACAAATTTGATTTGATTTTTGAGTATTTATTTTTTATTTAATTTAATTTTGGCAAGATGAAATTATATGGGCTGGGTCATCTACGTTATGGAATCTAGTCTTCTATAGTCACATTAGCCAGCATGGTGAGGACATATAGTCTGACTTGGATATATTTCTCGGGTGTGGGAATTTAAGGTTTTCGCAGCCAAGCTAGCGGCATCGCAAAAATATTAAATACCATGATTCTAGATATATGTGCATAAGTCAAGGGCTCTGTGATTATCGTAGCCTTGCTTACTAGTATGACGAGGATTTAGAGTACCATGATTTTGGATAGACGCATATGATTATCAGATTGTACCTTAAATGTTTTCGAACATATTTTTGCGACTTTTGCTTCAGTCAAAAAAAAAGAAAAGAATTATTGTTGTTTTGTCTGTTTTGTTTCTCCTTATTTACTTAGGATGTAGCTTTAGCTATTTTTGGAAACCTTGTGTAACTTCTTACCATGAAATTCTTCTTAATGAATCGATGATTTCGCTAGACTTATCTTGGGATTTATATTTTAGTTCTGGCTTTCAAAATGGTTTTCTCTTTTAAAACGGATAAGCAACACAGATTTTATTACCATTTCTTTCCTGCTAATATTTTATTTCCATCATTCCTTGTCATATACAACTATCATGATTACATCAATTCCCTGTCTCGTATATAATTCTGTCAGCTATACCTTGAAAACTCTTGAACCTTCATACCATTTTGCCTGAGAAATGTTGAGGAAGTGACGTAAATCATCTAGTATGGAAATGACGTAATTGGTTATCATGTGATAATTTTGTAGGAATCAAAATGTTGGATGTCAAATGTGAAAAATTCGAAATGGAGATGTGGTAAAGGTTTAAAATGAAATCGAGGGATAAATGTTATCAATTTAGAAACAATCACCGAAAGTTGGTTATGGATAATTCATGGATGTATTTCAAAACTAATGAGGATGTTCGAGGTCAACCTAGTTTTGAGAACTTAGAAAATCTTGGTTATTGATTCTGGGGAAAAACTTTTACTCTGAGGCGATGTGGAAATTTAGAGATGGAAAGAAGAATTTAATTGAATAAAATGATTATGCGAAATTGAACTAGATATTTTAAGAGGGTGACTAGAGACGGAGAGAACACAAGGATTTTATGTTATAGAAATTATTTTAGATAATTGGAAGAAATTGTGGAATTCAAAATGATAACATTTGAAGGTGAACGTTGAAGAAAATATGAAGGTTGATTTATAAACAAGAATAAATTTGTGTGATATAGTGGTATTGGAATTAAATTGAATATGAGACTTGATTTAAATTAATTCAAGGATTTCATAAACTGGATTTAGAGGTTTCGGATCTAATTTAGAACGGGGTGAAAGAATTTGGAAACTTGATTAAATGGATAAGTGTTGATACCAAATTAAGAGGGGTATGCTTCGTGGAAAATGGTTTGAAGTTTGGAATTTTATCTATGGTGATTGTGGTAAAGGTTTAGATGACTAAAGGTTATAAAATTTCAATGATAGTCATATGAAGGTTGATTTTCATATTGGGACGAAAAAAATATATATGATTTGGCAAATAACAGACTTGATGGTATAAGAGAGAAATAATTAACTTGACTCCTTATGAAATCTTTCCTTGTTTTCCCAAAAGGGGTTTTTTCAATATCATTGAATCCTAGTTTCCTTAATCACGACCAAATCGACTTCGATTATCTTTTCTTATCATAATTATATCTTGGTTGTACTTAATTTTGATTGTGACCTGAATCTCTATCCTTGTATGCTCGATCTCAGACCTTGTTGAACTTGTCCTCCATATTGCCTAAATCTTGATTTCTCCAATTTGATCAACTTAGATCGTATCGAGACTAAATATTTTTAATATATATTGTGATTGGATTTCCATGCAAGTGACTTTCATTCTTAACTTTGATTTTTATTTTTCTGAACCCTTTATAGATAATTGGTAGTTACCTTTTCTTATTTTTATGATAAATACCAGTTTTCATATAGGATGGTAGACTGCCTTACAGTTTTGATGGTTTGTTATTTTTGTAACTTTTGTTTAGCACCCTAGACTGCCTGTGTGTTTTGATACCCTATGACCGATTCAGTTAGCATGACTAGTATACCTAGATGAGACTTACACTACCACCGTATGCCATGACCCTGTATGTCGTCCTTTTGATGGTATGATTTGTTTTAATCTGGGACTTTGATTGTGGGGGTTTGACCTAGAGGGAGTATGGACATTTTAATTTCGAGGACGAAATTTTTATAAGGTGGGTAGGATGTGAGCACCCTGAATTTCGGGTTGAATTTTTTTTTCATTTTATTTTATTTTTCTGATTATTTGGTTTTGATAAATATTTTATTCTATTTATTTATCTTTAAGTGTACTTTTTCATGCCATTGATATTTGGAGTATCAGGAATGTTCAACTCTGGAAATCTTCTTCATGAGTTTTGGAGTAGACAGGATTACCTTCATGACGGTATATAGTGTTCCATCCAAACTTGTTCCCTTGTGCTCTTTTTGCTTCGCTGAACTTCTGGTCGAATTAGACCATTTGATCATTAATTGATTTTCCCACTCCTTCCCTTGATCATTTTCAGCGCGTTACCGTGACTTTTTAATTGGGAGCGCAAGACCAATTATTTTCTTGAAACTAACTCCTCATTGATGATCTACTCGAGTCGCTCTTCACCCTTGACCTTCGTGTCCCACTCAGACACGTCATTTTGTGCTCCATTTGATTCGCACAACTTTCCCGACACGTGACCCGATTTTATTTCACTCCACGACGTCACATTCATCTTCCAACTTGATTTGTGGGTCCCCTGTCGACCAAAACCTGTCCGCCCCAAATGTGGACATGGCCCACATTGAGCCTACTACCCGTCCGCCACTTGTGTCCCATTTATTGGAATCCCCATGTGCTACTTATTTACACATGATCATCAACGTCTAATTTTGAATTCGATTTTGCTCAATGTCCGATTTTGGACCCAATCCTGCTCCACCGAGTCCAGCCCAGCTCCATGTTACTCTCCATCATGACACCCTCATAATTCTTGCCTAAAAATATCAAGTGCTTATTTTTCCCTATTTTTAATATTTTAATGGGAATTTTCCATTGATTAAATCCCTATAGGAATAACCCAACCTTCCTATATTGATCCTAGCCTTTGATTCTCCAAACAAGATCCTCACCATTAATCTCCCATGCATTTCCCACAATTCCCTCACAGCATGTGTGCCGGCCCTAACTCCCAAAATTACTTTTCTCTCTCATTGTTGGCACACAACTTTATCAACATTATCTCTCCTTCTCTCTCTCACTTATTCTCTCCATACAATAATACACCAACTCCATCAGCCTACACCCGAGCTCCCACCAACCCGACCTCTCTCTCCTCCTTCAACACCCCGACCACACCATGGCCGACTACCCCTACTCCGGCCATGGCCATCGGCCGCCCCAACAACTCCTCCTCCAGCTTCCTCCTCCCTTCACAACAACCACCACCACCACCACCATCAACACCAAAACTCCATCTCCGCCACCTTTCCATACAAACCGCATCACCACCACCCTCTCCACTCGAACCACCACCATCCTTCCGCCTTCGTCGTGCACAGTGCGCCACCGCTGTCGTCGTGCACAGCGCGCCGCCGCACGCGCGACAGTAGCGCACAGCGCAGCAGCAGCCAGTCGGCCGCGCGCGCGTGCAGGCGCCACCGCTGGCGCCACCGCCGCCGTAGCCGACGGGTACGACCCCCCATGCCTGGCACACCCTACGCCACCTTCCCCTGGCGGCCAACGTCCTCCGGGATGCGCCGTCGAGGCGATTCGTGCGTTTTGAATGACGTTCCGTCGTGACGAGCTCGGAAACGACGCTGAAATTGTGCCCCGTCGCAGCGACTTCGTGCACGTTTTTCTGGAGATCCGACCGTTGGATCGGTGATTTCTTCACTCCGTCACAGTCTCCGTATATCCACCTTCATCTCTGTCAATTTTCGTTCAATAATTTTATCGTTTGATACATAAAAACCGGCCACCAAGTTGACCGTTTAAATTGTATTAAATTTGGACAGTTTTGCGGGGCCAACTTCGTCAGCTTGTATCTCCTCCACCGCAGCTCCGTTTGGCATGCTACCAGTTCCGGTACGAAGCTGGTATAACCCTCTTACTACCCCTCCAGTTTTGTTTCATTGTGAGCTTGTTTGATTGGTTGAATTCAACGCCAAAGTTGGTCATCCGAATTCATAATTTCCAACTTATAAAATTCCATTTTTGAACACGGGACTCCAGATTTCATTTCTGACACCATTATTAGACTTGTGGCGTCGTTCTGGCATATTTTCATATAAAATTTGTTAGATTTGAAGAACGTGGGCCCGGACACGTTTTTCGGTGCAAAGCGGGCCCCACTTTCTGGGTCAACGGAACTTTTTGACGACGGCTCATCAGAATCCAATTCCGGAGATACCGTTGAGTTCGTATCGTCATTCTGGACTCGTTCACAGGTAGTTTGCTGAGTTTTGAGGACTTTGGCTCCGGCACGTATTTCCGTGCAAACCGGAATTCCAAGTCCTGGTCAACGGGCCAAATTGAGATTGGGACAACGGAATCCAATTCTGGAGATACCGTTGAGTTCGTATCATCATTCTGGACTCGTTGACAAGTAGTTTGCTGAGTTTTGAGGACTTTGGCTCCGGCACGCATTTTCGTACAAACCGAAATTCCAAGTTCTGGTCAACGGGCCAAATTGAGATCGGGACAACGGAATCCAATTCTGGAGATACCGTTGAGTTCGTATCATCATTTTGGACTCGTTGACAGGTAGTTTGCTGAGTTTTGAGGACTTTGGCTCCGGCACGCATTTTCGTGCAAACCGGAATTCCAAGTTCTGGTCAACGGGCCAAATTGAGATTGGGATAACGGAATCCAATTCTGGAGATACCGTTGGGTTCGTATCGACATTCTGGTTTCGTGGACTTATAATTTATTTTATAGACTTGTTTTCTTGCACATTTTTTGGTGCAAAACGGCTCCGACACGGACACCGTTTTGACCCGAAATTACTTTTTTGTCCTTGTGTCCAAATTAGACCGTTGGGTAGGCTATCCTAGCTAATTTGACCATTCTGGACACGTTGGAGATGTTCATTTCATCGTCCGACAATGTTTGTTAATAATTTCTCTGAGTTTAACCTTTTTATAATTAATTAATAATTAATTCATATAATGTTCGTATTTCGGAATTAGTACAACGAAACTGAGATCAGCCAATTCCAGTGATCTCACATCGCTGAAAATGACAAGTTGGACACGTGGATCACTATAATAAGATTATCAACCTTACCGATAATCTCTTTATCTCGATTTGCGTGTCGTAAGTTTCGACGTACAAATAACGAAGTATACTTTATATTAGACTAGAATTAACCCTGTTTGACCAGAGTTGACCAGTTGACCCAAAGTCAACTGTAAGTACACACTTGACTTAGTTTGACTAGATTATTGACCGGAGTCGACCTAGAGTTGTTTTGACTTAGAAGAACCTAGAATAATGTAGATTGATTATAGAGATTCATTTATTTTCAACTTGAATACCTTGTAACCTGTGTTACTTTAAATAGGACTCTGTGGCTTCAGTAGGACCCCCTATACTTATCAGCTGTTCAGGTTATCGAGACGAGTACATTCTCTGATCATTTTATATCATATTTAGGATTGTATTTCCTGCTTTAGACTATCTTACTTGATGCTGACATGTTGGTAACACGGATTGGTACTATATGGATCCCTTCATGAGATGTTATCCCTCTCGGGAACATCAGATACTTTTGCTCGGTGTGTTTCACTTACATCACGTATCTTATGCTTCTGTTATCATGAATCTTCGTTATCAGCTAGTGACTCATGTACCCACATGATCATCGAGCCTTCACGAATCAATTCATGAATCACCCTTTATGGGCAATATAGTATAATGATGAATCTTAACGTAACTTGAATGGATCCTTGTGTATTGATTGGGGATGGGGGAGTATAAGTGAACATGTGAATAAATCCAAGTAGTGTAATCATGAATCAATTTCCAGTAGTGTCATCATGAATCAGTCCCTAGCCATTCACATGTTTATGCAGTACTCTGAATCACTAGCACTGTCTCTCTTTATATATATCATAGATATTTACTTACAGTCTCTCTTTTATATTATGCTATTCTTCAGATCCTGTATTTTATTCTCTAGCATGATTATATTTCCTTTCCTGCTATGACTTGTTGAGATGTATTATGCTCGCTCCAGTCCTGACTGGACCTGTTGAAAATTTTACAGATAGCCTGGAGGTGCCTGCTAGCCTAGAGGAGACACATTAGAGGTTGTTTAGGTAGTTATTTTATTTTGTCTGGAGTTGTATTTACTTTGTGGATTACTATATATGAGTTTGGAGATTTGAGATGTATTTCTGGATTTGTGTATCTTAGACACTTAGATTTCTCTCTGTTGTACCTCTTTTGGATTTCATGTTTTATCTATCCTTATCATGTTCTACCTTAGATGTGATTGAGTCTGTATCTGCTATGTCACCCCATTCGGGGAGTATAAACTGTTTAGCCTTATACTGTTAGATGCATGAGACCTAGGACAGCGTTCTACCGTCGACACTGCGGCGTAGGCTGGGCGTTGTTACGTTCTCGTGCACTAACTCTAGGGTGCGGGTCGTGACATCATGTCCTGAGGCTTATAACTTGAAGAAGATTACAATGGGCGATATTCATACATTATGTCACGTATAAGTGAGATCATCACGTGGTCACACGCTTCAAAATGCCAAGGAACATGCATCAGCACGTTCAAGCGAGCTCTGCACTGAGCAAGTTGCTAGCTTTATCCTGCATCTAAACTATTGAGGTATCAGTACATAAGATTGCATCTCATCCACCCATACAAAACAACACGTTATTTTAGTGAGTGCATACTATGATTTTAGTAGTCTTTCTAATCTTGCTTAGGATCAGTCATGACAAAACTACAAAGTCTACTTGTGTCACAACATCGTGACCATGTGCTACACAACAGAATAAAGATCACCTTTACTTACCTTCTGGCCTTCCTATTTCAACACAATAATACAATTTTATAACATCAAGATCTAGTTCCATGCTATCGAACCATACTCTCACACATTGCGTCATAATGTGTGTCTCTTCATAAGACTAATCTTAGGCTTAATAGCTTTGTTGTCTGTCGTGCATCCACTTCTTGACTCAATCTAATGACATACATGCGGATTGCCGTTAGCACGTTAATTCAATTTGTATGAAGGTCACTGACGATACGCCATCTTGGACATAGCTAGGATTAGACAATGATCCTTTCAGTAGTATGGTAGCTAACTGTACTGAAAGCTTTCGAATCACCCTGTGCTTTAACCAGTTCAATTATCCCTTCTTTCTCATAAGTCAACACAATTCTGGTACCTCATAATTTTTTTAAGGAACTAAAACCTTGTGCACAAGTTGTTCATGACCACACACCTACAAGAACATCTAGACTCAATGTAAATGCATGGCGTAACCAACAACACAAATCAAACCTTTGTTCCTTTCAAGCTTTTTATCTCTAGTAGCTCCAAAATCAGGGACTACCATGGCGACCAATGGTCCCGAGAACTTTCCATGTTACACCTCTGAAACCTAGGAACGACTACTGGATAGCCTTCTTGCCAAACTGAATCAACATATATTCTTATCTCAACTCAGGAATGACTATTTGATAGCCCTTCTGCCTCATTTGAACAAATTGTGTTCTATAAAGTACTCCAAACATTGCCATACTCTATATGACAACCCTTAAAACCATGGGAACGTGTATACTATGACATCGAGTCGATATTCCATAGGAAAACTTAAGAATACTCTTTTTACGGAAGCCATAAAATTGATAGGGCGAGTACCAATTTGAAAAAATGAAGTAATATACTACATAGCAGCAAGTTTAACATTTCTATGTGCTATACAAATTGGCTACAAGACGGGATTATTCTCTTAGTCGTATGGGTTCAACTCTTTTATTAGCATGCATCAATTTATTGAATATGAAATAGGCACATGATTCATTTATTAGGTGCGAAGGTAAAGCAGAGACGAGTTCATCAAAACCACCGACTTGAATGAGGAGTTACCTCGACCGAGCGGGACTCTGAGCAAGTCGCTACATAGCCAAGTCTGAATGACTTTGCGTCCAATGGTTCATCCTGGTAAACTGAACGGGGGCAGGAAATTACACCTACCTCACTACACATACGCTTCACCCTTACCAAAAATGTAATGCCCCATCCCGCTCAGTTCAACTGGAGGAATCGAAACACAATAACATTTGGACTTAGCCATGCTATGGCTTGCTCGAAGCCCCACTCGGTCGAGGCAACTCCTCGCTCAGGTGGGTGGCTTCGAGGAACTTGCCTTAGCTTGGCCTTCACATTAATAATTGGATGTTTTAATTGCACTAAGTAGGTATGCTAATGAAAGAGACGGACCCACATAGCCAAAGGAAATAATCTCATTCTGAGTCAGATTGAGTAAAACATAAAAAATGGTTAACTTGTTGCCTATATATCATTCCACTATAGCTTTCAAACTTGGCACTTGGTCCTTCGATCCTACGACTTAGATAAAGAAGAGACAACTTGGGAAACGTAGGCCACACTTATTCTGGTGCATAGACTATCGACTTGTAATCATAGTCTAGATGTTCCTACAGTCATATTAAATAACATAGCATGCGTGCTCCACGATTTTAATATGGGCCATACGATTTATGGTACGAGTTAAGACTCTCAAAGAACACGGATGTTCAAGTTGAGCAGACATGTTATCACGGTTTCATAGCCTGTCATATGGAGTATAGATACAATTAGTTTAAGGCACGAAACATGGTTGCTTCAATGATAAGTATGCCATGATCTATGGTACTTATGGAACATGTTTTGCTCAAGTTAAGTAGGAAGGCTATGTAGTAGTCATTCCTGGGTTTCAAAAGGGCAATATGGAAAGAAAAGATAGGTATGGAAACACTGAGTAGAGTAATGACTGTAAAGTAGGATGATAAGTTGAGTCGAGTCCTGTATGGTTATTGGACAAGGGCATGGGATCCTCGAACGGTATTTTGGGGCTACGTGACCGATTTGATCCTAGGGGAATGCAGGATAGCTGAGCAAGATAAGCCAAAGTAATTCGAGAACTTCCAGGGGACTCGCTACCCCGGCTGGATGATTTGCCGTCTAAACCAAGCTATAAAGTCCAGGTATAGCTAGACTTGCTAGTGACCTTTCATATAGATAAGTAGTGTGTTAAGCAAAAATTCGCATGTATGATGTCGATTGAGTAACAAGAAGTACAAGCACGACACAAATGAATCAAGGAAATAGATGCACGGTCAGCACCACGATTATGGAGCCTAATATTTGTTTATTAGTAAGGAAACGTGCTTCGATATAATGTGTGACGTTGGTTGGTGAGTCATTGACATAAAAGTTTTATAAGTTGGACTGAGTCATTTCGAGTTTAAGTCAGGAAGGGCCTTAAGACAGTTTGGTTAAGTCATGTTAAGTTATGAGGCATAGCCTCGATGTTGAAGCATGAACAAAGTTTATGGCACGATCATGTTGTTGCATCTTAAAATATGAGCCAAAAAGGCAAGCACAAGTCGATACATTACTATTGTTGGCACGGGGAATGTCTAGAGGTACAAAAGATAAAGTTATTGCTATAAAGGCGGCTACGATGTTGCACAAATAAGTTTTATAGCACGGTCAGAAGAAGTTTGGAGCCCGATCACGTTTGTCGCAACCTGAGTAGGTCAGGAGTATAAATATTGGAATTATTCCTAAGACAAAATTAGAAATATAATAAAAAGAATATGTTGCACTCACTCAAAAAAATGTGTTGATTTTGTATGGGTGGGCGAGGAGCTCACACCACTAGTACGGTTGTGTATTGACCCCCCAACAATTTTTATGAGCAGGTTACATGCTCCTCGAGGCGGAGCTCGCTTAGACGCGCTGAGGCATAGAGTTTTTGGGCATTTCGATGCATGCATCCGCATTGAAGACCACATATACGGGATATAAAGATGGACATCGCCTTCTAAAGAATCCACAAAGTTGTAAGCATTCGGGCATGAGCGATTGTAATTGAAAGAAGAGAGAGAGCTGAGTGTTTGTATTTAGAGAGAAAGTGAAATTGAGTGACTTGTAATCTTGGCTTCATATTCTTGTAATCTTATTTTCAATATCAATAAAGAGTATCACTTTGTACATGTATTTGTGTTATTCAACTTCTCTGCTCCCGTCGTAAGCTGCTGTAATCGACCGTTATGGAATTCGCCTTGCACGAGCACAACCTAGGCTCGCAAAACATCACGTCCTAGCGATGGCGAACGGTTCTGCAGAGCCGGGGCATGATATAATGGTATCAGAGCAGGGCTTTACGTCCTTGGACTTTTGAATGAATTCTTTAACTCTGATGTTGTCTTCGTGATAAATTTCATTTTCGCAATCGATGTCATTGATGTGCTCTCTTTCAATGTTCCGCAGGATGTTCCACACAATAAGTCTATATATTTGTAAAATATGTAAGCCCACTTCCCAATTTTTTTAATTTTTTTTTAGTTTTATATATTTTTGAGTTAGAAAATAATTTTTTTAATTCTATAAAAGATATTTGTATTGATGAAGGGATTTGTCAAATTATTTTTTAAATTTTGATTTTGTTTTTATGAAAATATATACTTTTAAACTTAATAATTTTCTATTATCAATTATGTTTAAGTTTATATTTGTTAAAATCTATTTTTAAATATTATTGAATTATTAGATATTATTGGATTTAGATGTGGTCAATTCTAAATTATGATTGGATTTAGTTTTAATTTATTGCTATATTATTTTAGATGATATTTGTATTTATGAAAATATACATCTAGGAATATTTGAATTATTCTTATCAATATTTTTGATATTTGATTTTGTGAAATCTATTTTAAAGATTATTTAAATATTAGATATTATTTTAAAGTAATATTATTGTTATATGATCAATTATGGATTGAGATTTGATCCATATAGTTTTGAGATTGATTTGATTTGAATTTAATGGAAAATTTTATTTATTAGATTCCTGACCCTTCTAAATTAGGAAATAAATTAGTAGTCAATCTCTATTTAAGGAGTCCTTATTCTTCTCACAAAACTAAAATTCTTCCAATCTAATCCTAATTAAGTAATGACCATACTTTATAACCTTATTGAACCTATGTCATCTCCCATATTTTCTTTTCCAAAATTCCTTTATTTTTTGTCCGAAATAGACCAAAATTTGTCATAAATTTTAGCCTCATTTTTTAAACTATAGAAACTTCGCGAAGACATTGCAACCAACTCCGGACTCTGTTTCACCTTCAGTTTTTTTACAACCGTATCAAGGTTAGCTTTAAAAATCTATATTTTATTTTATGTAATTATTTACGAGAATTTTTGGAGATTTATTAGAGTGTCGGTTGTCCAAAACTTGATGCGTCATACTGTTTTCGAGATTTTGGGAGATCCGAACAATGATTGCGATCCGTTTAAAGTTTCAAAAAGATGACACAATGATCTATAACATATAAAGTTTTCAGAAATTTAGAAGTTCGTTTAATATTTTATTTAATTCGTTAAACTTAGATTTGACCGATAATTCATCGATTTGGTCATGGTTAACCATAACAACGATAACTTTCAACCAAATCGAGATTGTATCGCACACATCAACTGTAACTTAACTTGTGGCAAGTACACTATTGCTTTATATTTTCAGTACATTATAATGCTATACAACATTGTGTTTTCATTTGATATCTTGTTGAGATACGATTATCACACGATAGGCTTGATTGTATCATTGCTCGTTTATTGACTGTTTAGTGAGTTGGGAGAAAAAATGCTAAGTAAACGTATGAACAAATTCTAATAAATATTTAATGTGGATAGCTAAGTCATACATCTCACGTATGTGTTGGTCGTACCAAAAACATGGATAGCCATCATATGTTGTACCATATTAGCCAGCCGTTCACATGTCAAAAGGTATTTTAAATCACTGTTTGATTAGTTTTACTTGTTCATGTTCCAATTGTCTTGTTCATATATATTCCTGCTAGTAGTTTCTTGTACATGTTTTTTTATTTCCAGTTCATGTACATATTTCCTTTATTCTCTACTGCATCTCTATTTGTCTAGCCTATTTTGTATTAAGTTACATAAATATAATAGGGTTGTACTTTGCTTCTTTCATGATTGGATCGTTACAGGTGACTTGTCGTGCTTCCTACTTTTATGCTATGGATCATATGGAATATAGAGATCTTGGAGGTCGATCTTAGATTTAGAGAGATTAGTTAGTTTCTTTTATTTAAATGTTTAGTGAATTTGTTCCCCAAAAATCATTTATGTTGTAATATTGGATTTATAAATAAAATAGTTGTTGCGAATGAGCAATTAAATATGATTTTATTGTATTTGAGTTTGATATTATGGTCTAGACAGTATATTACCGCCGATGTTGCAGCGTAGGCTGGACTTGGCTACACTCATATTCCAAAAAATGGGAGCAGGTCATGACAAGTTTTGTTAGTGGCCCATCCAGTTCCGTTTTCATAAATGGTATGAACTCGTGATAGTACTTAAGTTAGTCGTACTATTGCGAACCTGCGACTAGGAAGTGATCATTTACAATTAGGAATGATTTGAATTTAGTAGAATGACTGGGACTAAGAGTTCTTTATTCAATTTGACTGTTGGGTAGTTAAGGTTGCTACATAGGCCATGTGATTTAGGTAGAGATTTATTGAATTCTAAACCCTATTAGATATTTAAAAATTTTCCTAGAAGGATGTACTGTTGTGTTTTGACACGATGGTAGGATCAAAGGTGGGTAGACTATTCGCTTGGTAACTTATGCCTTCCTAGGATTTATTTTCTAATCTTGATCATTTGTGCAATCTTATTTTTCTCCTCTAATCATTATCATCCTATCGCAAAGTCTGTAGTTAATTCTCATTGGACATATTAATTATTATTTTTCTAAAATTCAATATTCTATTTCCATATATTGAGTTTTGAGCCTAATTTTATTCAATTATCCATATATTTATTCTGAGTAGGTGTTTTTGAAATTCAAGATATATATAATTTATATTTCTTTCGTCTTCGATCGTTTTCTTACTAATCGATCGTTTGACTTTTAAAATTGATATTTCACTTCAAGGACAAATACTTACACGTTTCCTATCATGATCAACTTGTTTGAATTTTTAGAAGCTCCTTTGAAATTCTTATGGATATAGTTGGAATAAATTTCGATGACTTACAATGGCAAGGTAGATGTGCAATGTCCCTATTTATTTGATTATGGAGACCGCGGGTTCACTGCAGCCAGCAGCGCACTGGCAAGGCATGACCCCTAAGTTGAAGTAATTTCAAGTAAGCATAGGTTATCGAATAATATTAAAACTATGTCCAGTTGTCGTATTTTGATATCTGAGTTGTTATGTCAATATTGGATAGTGTTGATAGAGCATTCAATACCGTATTCTTATTTGAGTCATGGAACCAAGGGTTTACTGCAGCCAGATGTACACTGGCGAGGCATAAATTTTTGGTAAAATAACTTTGGATATGCTTACGGTTTTCGAATTTTATAAAAACTACATCCTTTTTGGCATATAATTATTGATTTTTATGGTTCACAATTTCATGCACCCACACTTGAATTTGATTTAGTTCTTATCTTTTCCTTTCTTGAACCTTTCTTTCTTATCTTTTATTTTATATCATTATTAGGTTTTCTAGTAATCTTTTAAACCTAATTTGATTTCTTTCCACCGGATACATAATCGTATCTAGATTTAATAATTGTGCCTAAATGATTTGGATTAAATAACGGATCTTGCCGAGACGATTTCGATTTAATCATTCTTAAACGATTTTAATCGCGACTAGACTATCTTGATTATATTTTGAACAAGCAAATTCGCATCTTTTTCTAGATTTTGATTCTATAATCGTGTCTGAATAATTTTGGTCAATAGATAATCGTGCCTAACGACTTTTCTTGTTTAGAAAATCCTATTTCGATTCTATCCTTAACCAAGCCTAGGTTTTGAGTAACCCTTTTTTTACTATATTTTGATCGTGTGAAATCATATATTTTCTTGAGCTCTCGATTCAATCCACAATTATGTCTAATCTATTTTGCTCGTTAATCGTATTATTTCTTGATTGTATTCTTAATAGTGCCTAATTGTATTCTTTGAAATTTTGAGCACAAATTTTTTCTAAGATGGGTAGATTTGTAAGCCACTTCCCGATTTATTTTATTTTTTAATTTTAATTTTAATTTTTATATATTTTCTAGTTTGAAAAAAATTTACTTTTCTTAATTCTATAAAAGATATTTGTATTGACAAAGGAATTTGTCAAATTATTTTTTTAATTTGATTTTGTTTTTATAAAAAGATATACTTTTAAACTTATTAATTTTCTATTATCAATTACGTTTAAGTTTTTATTTATAAAAATATAATTTTAAATATTATTGAATTATTAGATATTATTGGATTTAGATGTGGTCAATTCAAAATTATGATTAAATTTAGTCTAAATTTATTGCTATATTATTTTAGATAAGATTTGTATTTATGAAAAATATACATCTAGGAATATTTGAATTATTCTTATCAATATTTTTGATATATAATTTTATGTAATATATTTTAAAGATTATTTAAAATATTAGATATTATTTTAAAGTAATATTATTGTTATGATCAATTATGGATTGAGATTTGGTCCATATAGTTTTGAGATTAATTTGATTTGAATTTAATGGAAAGATTTATTCATTAGATTCTTGACCTTTCCAAATTAGAAAATTATGAGTCAATCTCCATCTATTTAAGGAGTCTTTATTTTTCTTCCAAAACCAAAACCCTTACAATCTAATCCTAATTAAGTAATAGATATCCTTTATATAAACTTATTGAACCTATGTCATCTCCCATATTTTTTTTTTTCCAAAATTCCTCTATTTTTCGTCCAAAATAGACCAAAATTCGTCACAAATTTCAGCCTCGCTTTTAAGCTATAGAAACTTCGCGAAGGGGTTGCGACAAACTTCGAATTCTGTTTCACCTTCAATTTTTTTGTTGGAACCGTTTCGAGGTTAGCTTTCTAAATATATCTTTTATTTTCTTTAATTATTTGTGAATTTTTTTGTAGATTTATTTGAGTGTCAGTTGTCTGAAAATTGACATGTCGTACTATTTTCGAGATTTCAGGAGATTCCGATCTCTGATTTGTGATCCGTTTGAAGTTTCGAAAAGATGACACGAATATCTATAACGTAGAAATTTTCAAAAAAAATTAGAAATTCATTTAATATTTTATTTATTTCATTGAACTTAGATTTGACCAATAATTTATCGATTTAGTCGCGGTTAGCCATAACGATAATAACTTTCAACCAAATCAAGATTGTGTCGTACACATCAACTATAACTTAACTTGAGGCATGTACACTATTGCTTTATGTTTTCAGTACATTATAATGTTATACAAAATTGTGTTTTCATTTGATATCATGTTGAGACACAATTGTGAAACGATAGGCTTGATTGTATCATTGCTCGTTTATTGACTGTTTAGTGAGTCGGGAGGGAAAATGCTAAGTAGACATGTGAACAAATCCCAATGAATGTTTAATGTGGATAGCTAAGTCATACACCTCACATATGGATTGGCCGTACCAAAAATGTGGATAGCCATCGTATGATGTGTCATATTAGCCAGTCGTTCACATGTCAAAAGGTATTTCAAATCACTGTTTGATTAGTTTTACTTGTCCATGTTTCAGTTATCTTGTTCATACATGTTCCTGCTAGTTGTTTCTTGTATGTTTATTTTTCCAGTTCATGTACATATTTTTTTATTCTCGATCGCATCTATACTTGTCTAGCTTATTTTGTATTAAGTTACATAAATACAATAGGGTTGTATTTTGCTCATTTTACGATTGGATCGTTGCAGGTGTCTTATCGTGCTTCCTACTTTTGAGTTATGGATCATACATGAGAGAGAGAGAGATCTTGGAGGTAGACCTTAGATTATAGAGAGATTAGTTAGTTTTTTTATTTAAATATTTAGCGAATTTGTTCCCCAAAAATCATTTATGTTGTAATATTGGATTTGTAAATAAAATAGTTGTTGTGAATAAGCAATTAAATATGATTTTATTATATTTGAGTTTGATATTATGGTCTAGACAGTGTACTACCGCCGATGCTGCGCATAGGCAGGACTTGGCTATGCACTCGTATCCCAAAAAGCGGGAGCGGGTCGTGACAAAATCATATGAAGAAAATTTGGTTGAACAAAGATGGTTTCACATAAGGTACGGTTGGCTAAGTCGGGCTGGACATATACACCAAGAATTGTATAATGTTTGGACTTAGCATGCTACGGCTTGCTCGAAGCTCCGCTCGGTCGAGACAACTTCTCGCTCAGGTGGGTGGCTTCGGTGAACTTGTCTTAGCTTGGCCTTCACACTAATAATTGAATGTTTTCAATTACACTAAGTAAGTATGCTAATAAGAGATACCAAACCACATAGCTAAAGGGAATAATCCCATTCTGATGAGTAGTACAAGGAAAATGGTTAACTTGTTGCCTAGATATCACTCTACGATGGCTTTCAAATTTGGCACTTGGTCGTTCGATCCTATGACTTGGATAAAGAACAGACGACTTGGGCAAAGTAGGTTGCACTTTATACTAGCGCATAGACTATCGACTTGCAGTCATAGTATAGATGTTCCCACAGTCGCATTGTTAATTATAACATGTGTGCCCCACGATTTCAATATGGGCCATAAGATTTATGGCACGAGTTAAGACACTTAAAGAACATGGATGTTCAAGTTGAGTAGGCACTTTATCACGGTTTCAAGGCCCGTCATATGGAGTATGACTTGGGAGGTAGTATGCATAGAACACAATTGGTTTACGACACGAAACACGATTGCTTCAATGATAAGCATGCCATGGTCTATGGCACTTACGGAACACATTTTGTTCAAGTTAAGTAGGAAGGTTGTGTAGTAGCCTATCCTGGGTTTAATAAGGAAGGCTGTGCAGTAGTCATTCCCAGGTTTCAAAAGGGCACTATGGAAAAGAAAGATAGGTATGGAAATACTGAGTAGAGTAATTGTTAGTTGAGTCGAGTCCTGCATGGTCATTGGACAACTTGTACAAAAGGGCGAAGGTTTTTCGAACGGTAGCCCAAGCCCATAGGACCGATTCGATCCTAGGGGAACGCTGGATAACCGAGCAAGACACGCTTTGGTAATTCGGGAACTTCCAGGAGGCTCGCTACCCCGGCTGGATGATTTGTCGTCTAAACCAAGCTATAAAGTCTTGATATAGTTAGACTTGCTAGTAACCTTTCATATAGATAAGTGTGTGTTGAGCGATAATCTGCATGCACGGTGTCGGTTGAGTCACAAAAGGTGCAAACACGACACAAATAAATCAAGGAAATGGATGCATGGTCAGTACCACAATTTTGGAGCCTAACATTTGGCTATTAACAAGGACACATGCTTCGGCATGATGTGTGGCGTGAGTTGGTGAGTTGTTGACACAAAAGTTTTATATGTTGGATTGAGTCATTTTGAGTTTAAGTCAGGAAGGGCCGTAAGACAAAGTTTGGTTAAGTCATGTTAGGTTGTGAGGCACGACCTCGATGTTGAAGCATAAACAGAGTTTATGGTATGACCATGTTGTTGCATCTCAAAATATGAGCCAAAAACGTAAGCACGAGTCGATACGTTAATATTGTTGGCACGGGGATGGTCTAGAGGTACAAAAGATAAGTAAGTTGTTGTTGTAAGGGCGGCCATGATGTTGCACAAATAAGTTTTATAGCACGGTCAGAAGAATATTAGAGCATGATCATATCTGTTGCAACCTGAGTAGGCCAGGAGGCTAAGTATTGGAATTGATCCTAAGGAAAAATTAGAAAGACAATCAAAAGAGTATGTTTTACGCACTAAAATAACGTGTTGGTTTTGTATGGGTGGGCGAGGAGCTCACACCACCAGTACGGTTGTGTACTGACCACCTAACATTTTTCATACGCAGGTTACAGGTACTTTCTCCTCGAGGTGGAGCTCGCTTGGATGCATTGAGGAATGGAGTTCCTTGGCATTTTGTGGCATGCGGCCGCATTGTAGACTTCACCTATACGGAACATAATGTATGGACATTGTCTTCTGAATTATCCGTAAAGTTGTAAGCCTTCGGACATGAGCGATTGTAATTGAGAGAAGAGAGAGTTGAGTGTTTGTATTTATAGAGAAAGTGAGCTTGAGTGAATTGTAATCTTGGCTTCGCGCCTTTGTAATATTATTTTCAATATCAATAAAGTTTATCACTTTGTACATGTATTTGTGTTATTCAACTTCTTAATTCAGACTTCTGTACGACGACCCCTTCGCAAGCTGCTATAATCAGCCGTTATGGAACCCGCCTTGCGCAAGCGCAACCTAGGCTCATGCGACATCACGCCTTAACGAGGACGTGTTGCTGGGATGGGCTTATGGGTCGCACGCGTGCGTGTTGCTGCCGCCCGGCTCGGTTGGTGTAATGCGTGCGGGTATGCGCCCACATTTGTGTATGTCGAATTTCGATACAAATTCAATTATCGAGCTCGGGTTGAACCCAAAAATATTTTCTATTTGCTCTTCATTTTTCCGACCATTTAAGATTTTAATATTTTGTTTGTTGCTCGATGGTGACATTGGATCCACCAGTGTGGAGAACAGCCTTAGCATGGGCCCTCTTCTTGGACCGGGCCTTGTACTCTTGAATAGTCATATGCCCTTTCATCTTCTCCCAAGATTCCTTCTTCAGCCACTCTTTATGCCGATCTCCTAGAAGTGTACTCAGCGCCTTCTGGTCATTGACCATGTCCCTTAGTCTTTTGCTGGCAATGGATTTGTAGCACTTTTAGATCGCATTTGTGACCCTCCCACCAGTAGCTCCTCTGCAAATGAAAATATAAAATTCAAAGTTAGAAACTATATTAAAAAAATGTACTAAAAAAATATTATTCTAAATAATTATCCTATGCATACCCCTAAAATCTCAAACCAAAGGAATGTCTCCGTTTGGTTGTACTTGAATTTGAGATAAGGACCATGAAAGTGGTCCCACATGATATCCCCTGGATCCTTGTCATCTATGAACGTAAAGAACCATAAATAAGTAAACAATTACAATTAAATCAAATATAGCATGAATAAATATATGAATTGACAATAAATAATTTTTTAATGTAATGGCTCCAGAGTGGATTCATTCATGAACTGTATAACAACGGCAATAAATATTGGTTACCCTCAAATATACCCATTTTTGGAACTAGAACAATAATGTGGAAATTTATGTGTAACTTTGTCATACGAGATATTAATACTTATTTTCCTTTCTTCGTTTATTGGATGGTTGATGGGTGAATTTGGATGGTTGGCTAGATGGATGGTTGGTTTTGGTCAATATTTTGTTGTTCAGGCTTATCAAGCTGCATTCTAGCTTGAAATACAATTTTTATCTCGAGCTTGTGTGGGATTGTGAACAGAACTCTGGCTAAGCTTCATATATTTTGGTTTAAAAAGTTCATCATTGTTGTATAGGAGTTTCTCGTATTTTGAACTCTAGTTGAGCTTGAAAGATTATTTCCAATCTACTCGATCTTGTATCATTGCTTATATCATTGTTGTAGGGTTTTTTTATACTTTTGTGTTGTTGAGAATTGTCTATTGCTATAAAAAAAATCTATGTAACTCCCTTCATATTTTTATGTTGCAGCATGATTTTATACCTATTTAAAGTAACCCATATAATTGTTGTATTACGAATGCACATAGCAAGAAGCACAAAAAAGTAGAATGACAACATATGGGGGTAAGATCACCCTTTATCAAAAGTGGTCACCGTAGCAGTTTTCTACTTTCACTTCATAACAACATCCACAACTAAATAATAAGCTTTCCACTATCAAGTCTAGTTCAACAAACATCCAAACAAATAAAGTATGAATTTTTTAACTTCCAATTGCAAGCATATAAATAAATTTTACATTTTGGTGAACTTTCCACTTTTATACATATGCAATGCAAATGTAAAATTTGGATTTTAAACTTTCCCACTTCGGTAAACTTCATGCATCAAAATAGGCCCTAGATGGCTTCAGAAATAATCTGACTAGTCCTTATGCATTTTTACTTGAAAATGAAATAGCAAATTATTTATATAAAAGAAAAAAATTATTACATCATTTATACTAAATAGAATATTAATCCACTCTCTTTATCTCTCTGTTAAGTTTTGATTTTAATAATTGTTGATTAGTAGTTAGGAGGCAGTTGTAGGAATGTTGAGCACCTCTAGAGAGGGATGAATAGTGTTGGTGTTTTTTGCCATTGGACTAGAAAAGATAGTCCCACATCGGCTACACCAAATGGTGAGTATCTCAATATAATGCATTGCTTGTGTTGAGGTGTGCACATGAGGTGTAGTGGGGCACAAGTTTGTGCCATGTGGGAGTATTTTCCTAGAAGGAAAAAAGGATTAAATCCAACAAGGATGCAAGTTGATTTTTGTTGTGCGGACTTGGACTCGGACACGGACTCCAGGATGTCTCGTGCATGCACGGGAGTGTTCGGGGGGTAGGCGTGGACTGGCACACTTCTATGCTGATTATGGGATGATCTAAAATATCAAACTCTATTTTTGAGTATTGGTATTTTAGTCCCACATCGGATAGGAGAAGAGGTGAAGTCTCAACTCCACTCTATAAATGGAGCCCCTTGGCCTCCTTTGAAAGATGCATCAAGAAGAGAATTAAGGGAGTCTGTAAAGTCCAGGAAGCCCGTTCAAGTCTCAAATATTGACTTACGAGCGTTCCAGAAGTTCTTCGTGAACTTGCTGGTTCTTGGAAGCAGATCGTGTTGGGGTGAATCTTGCTTTGAGCAACGGTGATCTTAATCACCCCAGCAAGAACCTTTCCTCTTCTTCTTTCTTCTTTCTTCTCCTTCATCTAATTTGTAACTTAGTTCTGTCCGTCTGCAACTGCGATTGCAAGGAAGGAAGAATGTAAGATTTATTTTCTGAACTCAGTTCTGTCCGTCAGCAACTGCGATTGCGAGAAAGAACGTGAGATTTACTTTCTGATTATATTGTTGCTTTTGTAATCAGATTTATATTATAGTGTTCCTCTTGGATCTCGAGAATAATCAGAAGGTGAACGTTTGTTGAACCTCTGATCTCGACATCGATTCTACCATCTTTGATCAAGCCCCGGGACTAACAATCTCAAAGCAAGATCCTTGTAGATGGAGAACTCTCGTGCTTTTCTCATCGATACCAGCTTTAACAAGTTGGAAAAATTCGATGGAGAACATTTCCAAATCTGGAAGAGGAAGGCCATCCTTAATCTTTAACTCGTGGACGTAGACCATGTGTTGATTGAGGATGAACCGACGAATCCAGAAGGAGGAACTGTCGAAGCTATTGCTGCTGCACTCGTCAAGCAGAGCAAATGGAAGAGAGAAAACAGCATCTGTAAACTGCTGATTCTCAATTCTATGGAAGACTCTCTGGCAGAGTCATATTCCAAGAAGGTAAAGGCTAAAGAGATCTGGAATTCTTTGGGTAAGCTATATGAAGATGATGAGAACAGGTCCAAAAACTTCATCGTCGAGAAGTACCACAAGTGGCTCTTCGAAGACGAGATGGCGATGCTACCTCAAGTAAAGGAATTCCTGAAGTTGAGCCAGAAGTTAGATGACGAGAAGATGCCCCTCGTCGACAAATTTGTCGTTGGAGGGATAGTCTCGAAACTTTCTACCGGTTGGAGCAACTTCTATGCTAGAATGCATCGAAAGAAGCTGGACATTAGCTTGGAAGATCTTCTACAAGAGATCTACGTTGAGGACGAAATATGATCTCAACAGAAGATGGACTCTCTGTCCAAACAACTGGCTAAGGCCAACTTGGTACAGACAAGAGAGTTCAAGGGGAAGCAGGTGGCTTCTCATCACAAGAAGAAGGACTCCACTAATCTAAAAGTGAACGGTCCTTCGTTCAAGCAACAGAAGTCCAAGTCCCATGTGACTTGCTGTGACAAGAATGGCCACTACATGAGTGAATACAAATCCAAGCACAAACCAAAATAGCAGGTATAGCTAAACTTGGTTATTTTGATTACTTAACTTGGTTGCTATTGTTGCACAGGTTGAGTTATCTAGCGTGGTAGCTGACTAGTGGTCTGACACTAGTGCATCTGACCACGTGTGCTCTCAAAGGAGCTGTTCACCAAGGACGAGCCATGTTTTGACGAAGGTCTCGATGGCGAACATATATCTAGCAGAAGTTCTGAAGATCGAGACAATGGTTATTAACCACCGACAAAGATACTGGAATACGTGTTGCACATACCAGAGATTTTTTGACAATCTGATCTCAGAAAGTCTGTTATCTGATACAGACTTGAAAGATGGACATTCGTACTAGCCAGATGGTAATTTCTTGACGAGGAACATGCTTCGAAAAGATGTTCGGTGCTGAAGGAATTTTCGAACTTCTGCTGATGGCGATGAAGTTACTTCATTGAGTGGACTGAGAGTAGTTCTATGACAGAAGCAGACTCAAGCTGTCCTACCGGAACCTTATCTTTAGAATGTGGGGGTAAGGAGGTGGAGGAGTTTAAGGTCTGTGCAGATACAAGACTGTTGGGAAGCTGCTCAGACGATTGAACTAAAGTACTGATCATCTGGAGTTAGTACACTCAGATATCTGTGACTTTTATCAATTCTCCACAGAGGCCGATTCGAAGTGTTTCTCGAAGTGCACGTTCGCATGACTTTTCAAGTAGAAGGATGCAACATTCGAGTAGTTCAGAGACTTCAGGGATGAAACTGAACGTTAAACCGATCTACAACTACTCAGAAGTGATCGAGATGTAGAGTATAGGTCTCATGAATTCGTATCGTTCTGCAAAGAACATAGAATCATCAATGAGACTACTGCTCCTTATTCTCCTCAATCTAACGGGATAGCGGAGAGGAAGAACAGAACGTTGACAGAAATGATGAACTCAATGCTGCTAACTACGGGTCTTCCTCAATGCTAATGGGGAGAAGCTGTATTGACGACCACTTTTATTCTAAATAGAGTGCCGTATGCAACTTCAGACGCAACTCCTCATGAACACTGGTTCAAAGTCAGACCTAACTTGAATGTCATTCGAGTGTGGGGGTCTCTGGCTTATGTGAAGCTCCCAGATCTGAAGATTCAGAAGCTGGGGACTAGGACTACGAAGATGATCTTCTTGGGGTATGCCGAGAAGAGTGATGCTCGAAGATTTCTTGATATTGAGTCAAATCATATCATCGAATCTCGTGAAGACAATTTATAAGGCACAAGAATATTGTTCTTACGGATAAACCGGAGAACAATATGGGTACGCAAGAAACTGAAGTTTTCAATAAAGAAGTAGTCCAAGAAGATATTGTTGTTGAAACAATAGGTTGAACCAGAACTCGCTGTGCCGTCGTCGAAGCGAGCAAGGAGGCCGAAGAACTTCGGAGATGACTTCATCACCTATCATGTGGAAGCAGATCCGCTTACCTATGATGAGGCGATGAAGACCAGAGTTGATATTTTCTGGAAGGAGACGATTGACAATGAAATTGATTCCATCACCTCAAAATAACAATTGGGTGTTGGTTGATCTTCCTGAAGGAGCAAAACCCATCAGATGCAAATGGATCTTCAAGAAGAAGATGAAAGCAGATGGAACTATTGACAAGTTCATGGCCAGGTTGGTGGCCAAGGGGTTTTCTCAGAAGCAGGGGATCGACTACTTTGACACATATGCTCCAGTAACCCGGATGACTACCATCAGAATGTTGATTGCTCTCGCAGCGATACATAAGATGGTGATACATCAGATGGATATGAAAATGGTATTCTTGAATGGCGAGCTGACCAAAAAGATCTACATACAACAACCAGAAGGGTTTGTCATCAAAGGTCTTGAAGACAAAGTTTGCAAGTTGGTGAAATCTCTGTACGGTTTAAAGCAAGCTCCTAAAATGTGGCATGAGAAGTTTGACAAAGTCATAAGGTCAAATGGCTACAGGGTCAGTAAAACAGACAAGTGTGTCTATACGAAGTTTGCTGACGGAAGAGGAGTCATCGTTTCTCTATACGTGGATGACATGCTAATCCTAGGTACGGATATAAGCTGTGTCACGGAGACAAAGAAGTTCCTATCGATGAAGTTCAGTATGAAGGACTTGGAAGATGCTGATGTTATCTTGGGACTCAAGATCATCCGGACAGACACTGGACTAGCGCTGTCACAGTCTCATTATGTTGAGAAGATGATCACTCGTTACGGGTATCAGGATCTTCCAGGGATCGATACACCATACAAGTGTGATCTGAAACTGAAGCCTAATTCAAGGAAAAGCGTCAGGAAGCTGGAGTATGCAAGCGTAATCGGGAGTTTGATGCATGCTACTACTGCTACAAGGCCTGACATAGCTTTTGCTGTGGGAATGCTGAGTCGTTTCACGAGCAACCCAGGCATTGAGTACTGGAAAGCTGTGAAACGGGTTATGAGATATCTCAAGAAGACTCAGACATATGCACTGCACTACAGCGGAGATCCGTCGGTAGTAGAAGGCTTCAGTGATGCCAGTTGGTGCTCAGAATTAGAGAGCGAGAGGTCCACAGGTGGATTCATATTCACAATGGATGGAGCTGCTATATCGTGGAAGTCGAAGAAGCAGACTATGCTCTCGTAATCATCCATAAAATCTGAGTTCTTTGTACTTGATACCGCAGCGGAGAAAGTAGAATGGCTTCGGGAGCTCATGTATGATCTTCCAGTTGTTGGGGTGCAAATACTGGGGATACCGATATACTGCGACAACCAAGCGACTGCGACGATGGTATCAAATGACCTCTTCAACGGAAAGAAGAGGACTGTGCGGTTGAAGCACATGATAATACACGATCTCATCAAGAGGGGTATTATTGCAGTGATTAATGTTCGGAGTCAGGAGAACCTGGCGGATCCGTTCACCAAGGGCCTCAAGCGCCAGCTGGTCGATGACACAGCTTGAGAAATGGGCTTGAAGGCATTCTGATATTGTGTTATTACAATCCTACCATAAAGTTTTATGCTATTAGTTCAAAGAGAAATCTACTAGGCATCTAGCTTTTGGTTCAAGGGAGGACTATTAACCAGAAGAATATCAGAAACGGTGGGTACTTGTCCTCTGTGACATGGAGAGGTTACGGACCTACAACTACTATTGTCTACTGTTATTTTCTACGGAAAACGGATCCTGTGGGAAGGTTGGCTTAAATGCCTTAATGAGTTCTCAGGCAGAGTGAATGCCTGGAGTGCTTTACAGGAAGCACGGTAGTGCAGCACTACAAGGAGTGTAACTCCATGCTACAGTGAGGTGACTTCACTATGAGGTTCCCAGGTAGGGGTAATGCCTCGGTTTTGCAAGCCAAGTCATAGCGGAGTAGCACCGCAAATAGGCAGGTAGCGTAATGCTGTATGATAATCGTAATAAAGAGAGGTAGACAGCACTACAAAGAGGATGATGTCCTCATGTTACAGTGGCATGACACCACGAAGAGGTACCAGGTAGGGTAAAGCCTCGGCTTCGCAAGCCATGTCATAGCGGCGTAACACCGCACGAAAGCGCAAGGCTTCATGCTGGGTAGTTTGGCACTACAAAGGGGCTTGTGACCTCATGCTACAGTAGTATGACACTACGATGAGGTACCCAGGTGGGGTAAAGCCTCGGCTTTAAGCCATGTCATAGCGACGTAGCACCACAAAGAAGCGCAATGCTTCATGCCATGACTCTTTATAAAGAACTCACCTATAGTGTATGGACAGAGATATCAGGCCGTCTCTTGAGGGTAAACTTGTAGACGCCCAAAAATTATACACTGAAACCAGGCTGGCACAAGGCCTTCAATGTGCAGCCAGAAGCACAGTTGATGTCATTATGTGAGTAGGAAGAATTGCAGTTATGGTGCAGAATTCAAGGCTTAGTCCATTCTTGTATCATGCTGTTATTTAACCTATGCGGGAAGATTTAAGTCGTAGCGACATCTCTCCTAATGTATGATGGGCAATCACTGTGGGGAACGCTCAACCCATATATTGAGATATGTGTGAGATTGTTGGTGTTTTTTGCCTTTGGACTAGAAAAGATAGTCCTACATCGGCTACACCAAATGGTGAGTATCTCAATATAATGCATTGCTTGTGTTGAGGTGTGCACATGAGGTATAGTGGGGCACAAGTTTGTGCCATATGGGAGTATTTTCCTAGAAGGAAAAAGGATTAAATCCAACAAGGATGCAAGTTGATTTTTGTTGTGCGGACTTGGACTCGGACATGGACTCCAGGATGTCTCGTACATGCACGGGAGTGTTCGGGAGGTAGGCGTGGACTGGCACACTTCTATGCTGATTGTGGGATGATCTAAAATATTAAACTCTATTTTTGAGTATTGGTATTTTAGTCCCACATCGGATAGGAGAAGAGGTGAAGTCTCAACTCCACTCTATAAATAGAGCCCCTTGGCCTCCTTTGAAAGATGCACCAAGAAGAGAATTAAGGGAGTCTGTAAAGTCCAGGAAGCCCGTTCAAGTCTCAAATATTGACTTACGAGCGTTCCAGAAGTTCTTCGTGAACTTGCTGGTTCCTGAAAGCAGATCGTGTTGGGGCGAATCTTGCTTTGAGCAACGGTGATCTTAATCACCCCAGCATGAACATTTCCTCTTCTTCTTTCTTCTTTCTTCTCATTCATCTAAGTTGTAACTCAGTTCTGTCCGTCTGCAACTGCGATTGCAAGGAAGAATGTGAGATTTATTTTCTGAACTCAGTTCTGTCCGTCAGCAACTACGATTACGAGAAAGAACGTGAGATTTACTTTCTGATTATTGTTGCTTTTGTAATCAGATTTATATTATAGTGTTCCTCTTGGATCTCGAGAATAATCAGAAGGTGAACGTTTGTTGAACCTCTGATATCGACATCGAGTCTACCATCTTTGATCAAGCCCCGGGACTAACAAATAGAGTGCGTGTATACAGCGGAATAAAAATCACCACTAAAAATTAATTATGGCAGTAATCAAACAAATATGAAGCATGCAGTATATAAGTAAATGTGTAAAGTAAATGAGTAGAGAAAAGCAAACGCAAATACCGAGGTTTATACTGGTTTTCCACTGAGATAACTAGTCCATTCTCGAGAACTCTAGATCGATGTTTAATCTACTATTTGAAATAGCAGTTATACTACGTGCTTTAATCCGAAGGACACACCAACTTCTTACACCTCGTGCTTTTATCCGAATGACATGACAGCTTTAACCACGAGCTTTTATACGAAGGACCCACGACTTCACAACAACAAGTGTAAAGATAATACTTTGAAATATAAGCTTTTATAACTCGATTAGACTTCTAAAATTGAGACTGCACTGGCATATAGTTGGTTGTAGATTGTAAACTTGGTAGATAGAAAGGTTAAAGCTCAAGTAGAACTCTTGAGTAAATAAAAGAAGAAATAATGAGTGAGTTGAAATGAATGATATTTTCTCCTCTATTTATAAGAGTTTTACAAATAGAGTTCGGGTAAAACTCGGTTAAGGTAACATTCAAATTTTTGAATATTTGGGAGTCAAAAAAATAGGTAGTCATTCTGACCATAAAGGAATTCAGGAGGACCGAGTTCGGTTACATATTATTGTCACGACCTGCACCCATTTTTTTGGGATGCGAGTGCATGAGCAAGTTCAGCCTACATCGCGACATCGACGTAGTAAGCTGTCTAGACCACCATGCTCAAATCTTAATATTGCTCATAATTATTATCTTTTTATTGCTCGTTCACACAATTAAATAAATTACAATATCCAAAGTTAAATTTGATTAAAAATATAATATATCACAAAAGTAGAAAGACAACTAAATGAATACTTAACTATCTAACAAGTATCTAGGTTTGGCCTACAGCCGTGTCTCCCTCAAGGGTCCCACGCATAGAGCAGCAAGCGACTATCTAAAAAATATGTTTCATGTCAGGAATGGAACGAGTACAATTCATTGAGTATAGTTCCAAGTATATGTTAACGACTATAAGACAATGGTTAGTCATAAAATACAGGATGAGAATAACAAGACAACCAAAATAGAAAATATAAGAAATCATAGGCAGAAAAATATATGACAGCATGTACTGAGTAAAACGAGAGGAATAGTTGTCTATGTGATTTGAAGTACCTTTTCGATATGTGATCGATCTGGGACATTTACACCACAAGGTCTACATTAGCATTAACAAGGTCTATACTAGCATTAACAATGTCTACTGTACAGAAAATAAAACATAGGCTAAGGTCTGATTACATATCTATTTAGTAATTTTTCGTCCCGACACAATACATGAGATAAATGGCATGAACTAAGAGACAACATGAAGTGCTACCGTGTAACGAGCGTGTTAAGAAATCAAGTATAACATAACTGAACAATGTAATATAGGAATTAACAATATTGAAAACAAACAATAAATGTACTCGCCTGGGGTCCTTTGCTGGTGAAATCGGTAATTCCATTGAGTCGAAGATAGTCCGATTCGCTAGGGTCGATGTGAAGTGTTCGAATTTGTAAGAAAAATAGAAAATGATTGATTAGTCATGATGGACAATCTAATCTAAGAGAATTTATTTTTTAAGGATAAGATCGTTCTTAACTAGAAATATATACATATACAATCTTTTAATAAAACCCAAATAATATATTTATTAGGAGAATATTTTTATAGCTCTGTAGAACTTATATTTAAAATAATATTTACCCAAAATGACATTTTGGAAAATATTTATATTTTATTATAAACAAATTAAGATATCATATCAAAACCCAGAAAACTCATAACCAAAAGTACTTATACATTTATAGGCCAATTTTGGAAACTATTTATATATTTAAAACTACTTTTACTAGTCAAATGTTTTTAGATGAATATTCTAGGAATCATATTAAGGGTAAAATCTACTTTTCTCAAATACGCTTTTGGTCAAAAAAAACTATATTTAAAATACCATAAATATTATAACAGTATATATTAGATTTATAAACCAAAATTTTGAAATAAATTTAGGGCCAAGCCCATTATTATATTTTGTTATAAAATATTTTTCAAAAAATATGCTTGAAAATAATTACAATTAATAACTAATTACAATAATAATATTTATATTGCTATGATACTCCATATATATTATAATCCTAGAATATATACTAATATGTTGCCAGGTTGATAGCAGAGACTTATAAAATAACATGAGTGATCACATAAATAATTATCAACCCAACCCAGTAATTGCTAATGATGCAAGAACTTAAAACCAAACAACACTTAAGTTGTTGGTCTCCAACACAAAAATACAATGAAGAAAGGACATAGTTGTTCTCTCACTTCTTGAGAGAGAAAACAGCACCAAAATAAAAGCTAGGAAGCAAAAGACAGATAAAATAGAAAGAGGAAGAGAGTGTTATTCAAGAGAGGGAGGATGAGCTCGAGAGAGGAGACCCAGAAAGGGGGATCGAGAAAGGGAGGAAAGAACTTACCAGAGTGGAAGGAAGAATCTCACCGCCGGCTGGAAGCGACGGAGCACAGTGTCATGCTGAGGTCAAGGCGGATCGGAGCGCAGAGGGACGCGGGAAGGCGAGGAATGGCGGCATGCTGGAATTAGGCTAAGGCGAGCCACGAGGTGGTACGCACCATGGACGACGGCCCTTCGGGACCGTCGACCCACGGCAAGGGTCGCTGGTAATGGAGGGCAGCCGAAGAGGTGTCGGACCTAGACGGCACTCACGGTGGTTTTGCCATGAGTGGTGGTAGAGATGTTGATGGTGGTGGCAATGGCTTGATGATAATGGCCGAGAGGAGGCTGTGGCGGAGGTGGCTTGGCGTCGGGGCAACTCGGGCAGGAGGCTGGGTCGGTTGTGGCGGTGCAACATCGGTAAGGGAAGGTGGTTTTTTTTCCTGATTTGTTTTACTTCTGCTTTGGGAATGGTGAAGTGTCGGACACGGTGGGATGGATGTATTGTAATAAAGGAAGTAGATGTACACAGACACCCAGGGTCGGACCCAAGGCCAGACACTCGACTGACACGAGTGGATACGAGCACAGATTTGGTATGGACACGAATCGTGATGGTAGCTGTTGTCTTTGTTGGTGGTATTGTCTGTGACAATGGTGGTGTCAAAATTGGTGAAACGGTGGAGGTGTTGACGAATCCAGAGACTCTAGTTCAACAAACAGGGATCTGCGGAGTGCTCGAGTGGAGGCAGCACTTACAACTGGTGTCGTAGCTCAGCGACACACGTCGAAGGATGGCTGCAGCGGCACTGGCTGACAGGAAATCGTTCGACTTTATCGGGTCGAGAATGTATGGGTTGGGATTATGAGAGATTGATATATGCCCCTCTCCCCCCCCCCCCCTCTCTCTCTCTTATATATATATAGAGAGAGTATGATATATAAATTAATATATGCCCCTCCCCCTCTCTTTATATATATTTTTTTTTTTGAAAGAAGGTTAATTGTGACGAACGCTCCCACCGGGAATCGATCTCCTGACCACTCGGGCCACATGCATCTCTCTTAACCACTAGGCTAGAGGTCATTTGCTCTTTATATATATATATATATATATATATATATATGAGGAAGGATAGGCATCCCCACAATTTTTGCATCCCCATGCATCCCCATGTTCACATCCGTTGGATGTGCTTTAAGTCATCTAATCTTAACCATTGGTAAATCAACGGTTAAGATTAGATGACTTAAAGCACCATCTAACGGTGCAAATAGGGGGGATGCATGGCGATGCAAAAAGTGTGGGGATCTTGATCCTTCCTCTATATATATATATATATATATATATATATATATATATATATATATATAGAGAGAGAGAGAGAGAGAGAGAGAGTATATGATATATAGATTGATATATGCCCCTCCCCCCCTCCCCTCTCTCTCTCTATATATACACACACACACACACACACACACATATATATATATATATATATATATATATATATATATATATATATATATATATATATATATATATATATATATATATATATATATATATATATATATATATGGACATGGGAAATAGGAATAGGTCGGATATGCATGAATTCTGTTTAGAGAATAAATGGAGAGTATATGATAAGTTTTGTTTTAAATCAAATACAATTTAATATAGTCATAATTCATTAGTGGATAATAATAATAATAATAAGGAATTTTTTGACTTGCCCCCCACTTTTTTTGGCCGAATTAAGGGTGCACCCCACTGTTTTTGCAATAATGTACATCATCCCCCACATTTGACGAATTTCGTCAAAAATTAACGGTCAAACATTTTGACCAAAAATTTGGACCAAAATGTCCCTCCTATTTTCTTCTTCTTTTTTCCTCTCTCACCACCCCCTCGGCCACCGCACCCCCCTACCCCCCCTTCCCGCGGCCACCGCCCCCTGCTCCTCCCTCTCCCCGCCTCCGCTGCTTGCCGCTGCTCCGCCGCTGTTGCCGCCGCTGCTGCTGCAGAGAGGGGAGGGGGCGGTGGCAGAGGGGGGAGCGGAGGAGGGAGGGGAGGGGGGAGAGGGAGGGGGCGGTGGCAGAGGGGGGAGCGGAGGCGAGGAGGGGGGGAGCAGAGGCGGGGAGCGGTGGCGGTGGCCGCGGGGAGGGGGTTAGAGGAAAGAGGGAGGAAGAAGACAAGGACATTTTGGTCCCAAAAAAATATTTTTGACGGAATTCGTCCAATGTGGGAGGTGATGTACATTAATGCAAAACAGTGGGATGCACCCTTAATTCGGACAAACAAAGTGGGGGGAAAGTAAAAAAATTCCTAATAATAATTTAAATCAATACTTGATATTATCAAGTAACTTAAATTATATGAATTTAGATCCAAATCAAATAAGGGATAAACATAATAGCTTTGAAATAATACTTAATGTTATCAAAACAATTTAAATCATCTAATAGATAAATCAAATAATACTTCAAATCTAGATTAGACAATTATTAATGCATAATTAATCACCATAAAACAATATTTTATATTATCAAAATAATTTAAACCATACTTGATATTTATCAAGATAATTTTAAAATTCAAATTCAATTGGCAAATACTTAATTAAATAATATTCTATGTTATCAACATATCGTAATATATATTTTATAAACCCAATCTTTATTTAAAAATACTTCGATAAAATATTTTTAAGAAAATATTTATTTTGTAATACCTATATAACTTTATTAAAAGAGCCATTAATAATTTTTATAGCTTTAGAAAATAATTATTCAAATGAAAGTCCAAAAGCCAAAAATATTATAACTAAATATTAATCTAGATGATAGGCTCAAGCCCAATAATAATCTTAAGCTTATACATAAGTAACCAAAATGTGTACATATAATATTTTTAAACCCATATATATACATAACCCATGTCTTAAGCCCGAAGACTGAAAGCCCATTAAGAGAACCTAAAGGAAACCAAAATATAATAGCTTTCAACTTATATATAGAAACATTAAAACCCAAATTTGTTTTGAAATACAAAATAATAGAAAATGATGTTAACACGTTTCAGAGTGTATTTCTCTCAAAACATGAAAAAAATATAGAATAAATAAAAAAATAATTTTGAAAAAAATTCGGGAAGAGGAATTACAAATCTACCCACCTTAGAAATAAATTCGTCCTCAAATTTAAGGACTACTAGGATAGACGGACTTGGTCGATCGGTGAATAGATAGGAAAAAAAATATTGATCAAACGCATGAAAAGGAAAAGAAAAATGCCTTAATAAGAACATTGATCAGCTATGGTAGGAAAGGGAAGAAGTAAATAGACAGGCCTTGGTGTTGGAACCTTTAGGCTATGGTCTTGATTCCTAAAATGCTCTAAAATGTTCTAAAAAAAAGCTAATAATAACCTCAAGGATAATTCATCAATCGAAGACTCTACTCACCTTAGAAATTTCTTTTTCGAAATTTCAAAGGGCACGATTAGTCATGATTAAGAATAGAATCAAGAAATAACATGATCAATGATCGAAATAAGTTAGATCGTGAAAAGAATCGAACTTTAAGAAAAGATACCATGTGGCATAATTAAGGTATAGTCCAAGGAGTCTAGTCACAATGGTTAAGGATATAATTGAAATAGGGTTAGTTAAACGAGAAAAAGTCGTTAGGCACTATTAACTACTATTAGAATTATATAGGCATGGTCAACGATCAAAATTTAGACAAAGTCTAAACATGGTTAAAATTACTTAGATACGACTAAGATGCAGTCATAATCGAGGTTAATCATACAAGTCATCCAAGCATGACTAAAAATTTGGCACGAGTATGAATATGATCGAAAGAATCATGATCAAGGCTGGAATAAATTTCTAAACATTAGCAATAATATAGTTGAAATATAGGCACGACTACGATTATAGTCAAAATAGTTTGGTCACGATCAACGTCGTTTAGGAATGATCAAAATTCAAATTTGTTTGGCACGATTAACTCGATTAACAATTTAAGCAAAATTATGTAGGTACAATTATAGAGTCAAAATCTATAAAAGTATATGAATTGACATGATCGAATTATAACCAAAAATAGTCTAGTTGCGATCAAAAAGTCGTTAAGGATGATCCAAATCAAAATTGTTTTAGCACGATCAATTATGTAGGCATGATTATAGAATCATAATCTAGGTATGATTTTGAATTTAGTGGAAGGAATTCAAAAGTAGGTTTAAAAGATTACTAGGAAGACAAATAATGACATAAAAATAAAAGATAAGAAAAATAAAAGAATAAAGGCTAAATCAGCATTTTAAGTGAATGCATGAAAATTGCAAACCAAGAAATCAATAGTCATATGCCAAAAAGGACGTAGTCTCTATAATATTCGAAAATCATATGTATATATGAAGTCACTTTAGCGAGAATTTATGTCTCGCTAGTGTACACCTGGTTGCAGTAAACCCTTGGTTTTGTGACCCAACTATGATATGATATCAAATATTTTATTAACTCTATCCAATATTGACATAATAACTCAAAGATCAGATAGGATAATTAAGATATAGTTTTAATAATATTTGATAACCTATGCTTACTGTCACGCTCCGACTAGAAAAATCGCTCGTCTTCGTATCGATTTATCCGAATCATCATCCTCGTTGGGACGTGTTGTCGTACGAGTCTGGAGTTGCACTCGTACAAGGCAAGATAATAAGTTCTCAAATGGTTATCTTTGATTTGACATTAGCAATGGAAGAAAATAGAGTATACGAAATAATTCTTTTTATTGATAAATAAACTGAGATTACAAAGGCTTTTCATAGACTAACTGAATTTGCCAAATTGGCTACAACACTCAAGTTCTCGCTTTTCCACAAAGGATTTCACCATTTTATACATCATGTCTTCTATATCTCGATGACATCAATCATGTTGCAAGTCCGAACGTCAATGCGATTGCACGCTTCAAATGCTACGACATTCCATTCCTCAGCGCAATCAAGCGAAGCTCTGCCGCAAGCAGACCATTCCCTGAACCTGCTAGCAAACTAGTAGGGGATTAGTACTTTCGTCCTCGATGTACTGATCAAAGACCCACTTAAATAAATTGATATTTGTTATATAATTGATTCATGCAACACACAATTTAGTTATCTTTCTATGTTCTCCTTAGGATCTGTTTCATGGCATATTTGAAAATAGCAAGCATGTTATCATGGCAAGCATGTTATCATGGCAAGCATGTTATTTTGATTTGCATAAGCAAACAGGCAACCAATAATAATCTCGTATTATTTCATGACTTCTTACCAACGCTGACGCACTCGCCCTTACACCAACGCAAGATGAATACGCCTCATTCCTTCCCTGTCATGTTATAAGTGCTCTGTGCAGGAGCTTTATGTTCCTGTACTTTTGGTCTACCGTTCCTTAACTATATGAAGGTCATTGGCGTATCCGTACTTTTTGATTATTGGTTTGTAGTATAATTTTGGTTTTATAGTATTATTATTATTATATTATTATTATATATTATTATATTATTATTTAGTCGGATTTAGAAAAACACTATTTTTGAAATTATCGTTTGGGTTTTGTTTGTGGCCTGTCCCGACCCCATGTCCGGAGTCCGACCCCCAACTCGAACCAGACCCGGTTTCCGAAACCCAACTCAGCCCGAACCCGTCCTTATTTTCCTTTCTTTTAAAATCCTAATTTCTATATATTAATTTTTATAATAAAAAAAAATAAAAAATGAACTGACTAATCCCTAATTTCCCATCTCCCCATGACCTGTTCCCAATCCCACATGACCTGGACCGCACGCCCCTTATTCCTCCTACTACTTTTCTTCACCACTTCTTTCCCTCAAACTCTACATCTCTCCCCAACAAACACCAGCACTCACTTTTCTCCACGTTTATAACCACTCCTCCTTAAAAGCACAAACACTCCACCACCACATCATATTTTTCTCCTTCCTTTCTAAACCACTCCTACCACCAGCACCTTTCCCCTCTCCTTCTTCTCCATCTCGTGTCCTCTCCCCGATCCACCCGAGCGCCGAGCCGAGCCGCATCCGTGCCGTCCCGTCGGACCCCGATCCTCGGACCCACTCGCCCCCATCCGCGACTCCGCGGCCCTGCCTCCGCGCGACCCCGACCTCCGACCTCCGGCCTCCGTGCGCCAGGCGTCGACCCCCGCGGCCAACTCCGCCCGGCCGACCAGCGGCCCCTGACCAACCCCTCCAGCCGCGCCTCTCCACGCGCGTCCTAGCGCCGCCCGCGGGCTCGTCCACCCCGGCAGCGGGTTTTCCGGCCCGATCGGGACCCGCGCCCCGTGCCCTAGGCCCCCGCCGGACCCCGAGCTCTGGCGCCGTTCCCCGGCACTATACCTCTCCGCCGCGCGGACCTCTCCGAGCCCAGTCCCCTCTTCTGGACCAGCGCCACTCCGGCGTGGTTTCCGCGAGTCTTCCGTGCCTTCGCTGTTCTGTCCAGCGCTGTCTCGGGCTTTCCTGACTTGTTGTCCGCGATTATCATTCTATAAATTTCATCTGAGAGCTCTAGCCGAGCAACCCAAGGTATAACTCCTCTGTTCCGTCCCATTTCCTTTGTCTATGATGAAATTGGTCCCCGATTCCCTCCCGGGAATTCGGTTTTTGAGCGACGTCGTAACTCCGGATTTTTCGGAGATGTTCTGTGATATTCTGTGTTTATTTCGGACCTTTCCGAAATATATTTTCTGGATTTTAGGCGCTGTGATTTCTGAATTCATTTAAGGAATTCTCGAAACTATATTGCGGGTTTCCAATTAAGATTTGGGAATTATTCTGTGAATTTTAAATTATGGTGTAAAATGGTTTGGAAGTTGAATTCTGGGTGTTCCCTGGTTTGGGACTTTTTATAAATGGTGATTATGGCACACTTCCCAGTTTTGGGTTGACCGAAAATAGAGGAAGTGCTGCCGAATTTTTCTATAAAATTTAATTATATAATTTTAAAATGGTTTTTCGGAAAAGAATATTATTTTGGATTTTGGTCGACGACCTTATTGGTCAATGGGCCCTAGCGAAATGCAAACGAAACCGGTTTTACCCGGACGTTGAGACATTAGCTAATAGTGACAATTGGACCAAGTCTGAGACTCATAGGATTTTATTTATTTTATTTTTCATTTCGTTTTCGATATTTAAAATACAGGATATTAGTCAGAGCTAACTAATTTTCTCTTATTTTAATTTATGTAAAGTTTGTAAGGGCATAAGCCCAGATTCCTATTCTGTCAGCTGTGCCCCTGTATTGCATAGTCTAGATTTTTCATTTATTTTCTGGGTTGTTTTTGCTTTGATTTTCTGGATGGTTTTATCATTTATATTATTAGGCGCTTCGTAACAAAATGACTGATAAATATTTTGTATAAATTAATAAGGATTTCTCACGATAAAATAACTTGATTAAAATATTGATAGTTAACAAAAATCCACGTTTTTCTCATTTGAAAGAAAAATAGTAGTTTTATATATAATATTACAAAATACAAGTTTTTGCCAAATTAACCGATAACAACAATTTTTCCACGTAAAACCAGAAACTGGCTATCCAACTAAATAAGAACCATCGTAGTACGCGTCGTAAACCGTTACCAGTAGAATAAACAAACTTAAAATCTGACTAGGACCTGCTACTAGAGATTGTAACTAGCACACCTAGCTTGGTTTCACAATGGTTCTAAGTCAAGTTCTCCAACTGTAGGATCTCGGAGACGAACCTAGCATCTTTCCGGAACCAACACCGTTTTCAGTCGTAAACAAAGGCAAGTACATTTGGTATTAGTTTACAATTATTTAATAATCATTTTATTGCAAGTTTAAACCACGATGCAACACGGAGCTCTCTCTGAGAGTACTGACTGTAACTACTGTAACTACTGTAACTGTTTGGGGACTGGGGGAGTAGTGTAATGAGTATAACCACATCCAAAGTAATAATTTAGAACTGTATTAGCTTACCCCTCATACACACGGGGATAAGTCATATCATTCACTGTATAACCCAAGCCGGTCATATTCATTGCCTATTCACATCACAATATTTTAACTGCTGGAGAACTGTTTATTTTCAAATTGTTTAAAAGTGCATAATTCTATTATTATTTTAATTGTTGGATTAGCATGAATTGTACTTTGCTCCCTCCTGATTGGAGATAACATTTTTAGGAAATATTGAGGATGCTGAGCTGTTATTCAACAGCTATTATGACCCAGTTCTGTACCCGGTGGTGTTGCCAGAGTCCCCATTGGAGGACGCAGGACCTGAGGCCGATGAGCCGAACGCTTAGCTAGATTTTCTGTTTCCAGATTGGTTGTTTTAGAATTTTGATAATTTGAATTCAGCATTTTATTTCAGTCTTTCTATTCCGGTTGTACTTTTCAAATGTTGAATAAAGTTTTAAATTTTCGAATATTGAGTTGTGACAAATATTTAGATGTTGTTGTGATTATCTGCAATAGTGGATACAGCTTACTGCCGCCGTCTCAACAACGGTGCAGGCTGGGCATGATCCGGTTCGACCCAATTATTTGGGATCGGGTCATGACATATTTTTAGTGGTGGCCCATGCAGGTCTCAACAACTTAGGAAAACATACCTAGAAACAATTAGAACACTAGAACATTGATTTGTCACAACATATGTCCAAATTATATACATAAATATTTTTGTTTGATTATAGACTGGTAGGATACCTTGCTTATGTTTGCATTCTAAACCTTCCAGAGAATGGCTATTAACAAGACCAATCCTGCTGGCGATGAGGTGTCATCTCCGGATCATACCCCATCTCCTCAACCAAGTCCAGGGTTTATTACCTCGCAGCTGATTGACCGTCCCCATAATGCATCCAGTGAAGTTTTCATTACACTGGCGATTCCTACCTCTTCTCAAACTGAGTTGCATTTTCTTGGTGAAGTACCCATTCCTATTGCTCCACCAGTACCATTAAACACCTCCCAAATGGTTGCCCTATTTCAAGAAATCCTGGAGTTCCAGAAGGCTCAAGCTGAAGCCCAGCAGGAACAGATGAATATCACGAGAGAAATCATGAAGAACGTCAATGATGTAGCCTTAGCTATCTTAAACCAAGTTGGAGCGGAACCTCATCCTAGGAGGGATACCCCTGAATCTAGAAGATATTTGAGCCCTATCCGGCAGTCATATCGTAAGAAGCTATTGGTTTGTGACTACTGTAAAAGGCTTGGTCACCAAGCCAATATTTGTCGCAAGAGATTGGAGAAATGTTTGGCATGTAGATCTGCTGAACATCGGGTAAAGGACTGCCCCTTATCTTTCCATCAAACTAGAGCACATATTCCAGCAACACCTGTTAGGCCACAACCTAGGGACTCTCTTCCTATCCAGCAGACCTTGCCTCCTACAATAAGGCATGATGCAGACTCGAGGTTCATAGAAGATGAAGCAGTTGGAGACTGCTCATGCAAGAGCCAGAACCATGAAGAATAGTACCTAGGACTGTTGAATAGCATTATCTATTATTATAAGAAGTTGTAACAGGATGTCCTTAGATCAATCATGAGAGTTTTGCTGTAATTCTCCACATAAATAAAATTCTTAGTTACACCTTTATGGTAGATGTCTTTCCTGATAGTCTTCCCGGATTACCCCCCAGATCGAGACATAGAGTTCACCATTGACCTAGTCCCCGGCTCTCCCCCTATTTCTAAGGGATGCTACAGAGTCAACCCGAAGGAGGCCAAGGAGATGAAGGACCAGATCAATGAACTGAAGGCTCTGGGATTCATTCGAGACGGAGCTTCACCCTGGGGAGCACCTGTCTTGTTTGTGCCCAAGAAGGACGGAACAATACGGATGTGCATCGACTACCGGGCGCTGAACAATATCACCATCAAGAACAAGTACCCTCTGTCCCGGATCGATGACCTATTTGATCAATTGAGCGGAGCCAAGGTGTTTTCGAAGATTGATCTTAGATCTGGCTACCATCAAATCAGGGTCAGGAAGGAAGATATTCCCAAGACGGCATTCAACACCAAGTATAGGAAGTTTGAATTCTTGGTCATGCCGTTTGGACTGACGAATGCTCCTGCGGTGTTCATGAACCTTATGAACAAGATTTTCTATGAATACCTAGATCAAATTGTCCTTGTCTTCATCGATGACATTCTGATCTATTCAAAGACGGAAGAGGAGCACGAAGAGCACCTCACACTATAAGAAAAATGATCATTTACGGCGCGCGAAATGCGCCGTAAATGATCTTTCACGGCGTACATTCTGATGCCGTAAAAGGCCATGCCGTAAATAACCATATTATTTACGACGCGCATGTGAACGCTGTAAATGATCATCTCCATCTTTTTACAACACGCATCGAACGCTGTAAATTACATTCTCCATCTTTTTACAACGTACATTAGAACGATGTAAATGACCTTCTCCAATTATTTTACAACATGCATTCGAACGCTGTAAATGACCCTATCAATCTTTTTACAACACGCATACGAACGCTGTAAATGACCGTTAGAAATGAAAAAAAATATTTTAAAAAATTGTGGCTGATATTAATGGCTTTCTTTTTCTCCTAACAAGCTTTACTTGTATTAAGGAGTTTATCCAAGCTAGCTAGTGATCTAGTGAAGTCAAAGTGTTGGTGGCCTAATTTCAGCAATAACAACTCTTGTTATATGGACACATTGAATTCAAACCAAAAGTAGAAAAAAAAGTACATAGTATAATCATGTTTTAGCAATCAAACCACATGACAAACTGATATATTTTCTTTGCAATATGAAATATAAAGAACTTAGTGATCCATCATCATGAACTAATTAATCAAAATCGGAATCATACAATCAAGAAAAGTTGAGGCAGCCCAACAAACAAAAATATGCTCATAGATTACCTTCCTAAATTTATCCAGTATAGTCTATGATCCCATTCCAGAAGAAGAAGAAAAATTAATTCAAGGTTTGTTTAACCAAAATATGGAACATTTTCATTGGTAATGGAGTTGTAGTCGGTGGAATTCGACGGAGGTGTAAACATAGATGATGACGAGGAAGTGGCAGGAGTCGGAAGGGGCGGCAGAGTGGGGATCGGAGGCGGGGCAGTCACCAACACGACGTTCCTGGATCCAGGTGACCACAGATCTTGTCCATGTCTTGATTCGGACTCCGTTGTCCATGTTTTGATTCGGACTCCGTTGTCGGTTTTCCTGATCATACAGTTCTTTACTTGCAGCCCGGTCACGTCCATCTCGTCGTCCTTCTTCTTAGGCTCTCCATGCTTGACCGTTTGGATTCAAACATGAGTCATTTAGTATTTTGCAGGAAGTTCATAAATGGTTTGTAGTTCCTTATTCCGTGTCCGGGGCCACAGGTGACATTGAATACGAAGACGTGGGTCAACCCTGGGCCGATGGAGATGCAGTCATCCCTCGTGCCAATGACCGAGTTGGTAATGCTGATGTGGTCGAATTTCTCGGTATGGATGTCGTCGGTGTTGGGGCTATCACCCGGAGCTTTGATCCTGAGGCCATCGGCATGGATGTGGCTACATCCATGAAACTTGATGTGCAATGCCTTGCTATCTACCAAAAAAAAGCTATGGCACCGCCGAGTTCATCACCTTAGAGAAGCTTAGCATCTGCATTAGTTAGTGGAGGTAGAGTGATGATCAACTCTAAGTACTTAGAACACACACAAATTAAAAAGATTTGAAGGATTTAATTGGAGACTTAGTTACAGTTGGCAACATCGGGCATGATTTAGTTAGAGTTGGCAACACTCAGTACCTTAGAGTGATGATCAACTCCTAGCCGAAAATCGATCACAACATCCGTCCGAGTTTCGACAAGGTCATCCTCGCGGACCCCCCAACAACCGCCCCCGACGACGTGATCATCGCCATGGCGGTCACCTCTTCGACCTTCTCTGCCGCAGGGGCCCCCTCCTCCTCTCCCTCGACCTCCTCCATGACCTCTGTCGTGACGGCATCGCGCTCACCGAGGAGGCCCTCTGCCTCCTCCTCTACAGATGGGGCTGCCTCGGCCTCGCCCGCTATGCCAACCAGGTGTTCGTCCAAATGCCCCACCCTAACGTGTTTACCTACACGATGCTGGTCGGCGGGTTCTGCAACACCAGCGACGCGGAGGCGGCAGCAGAGGTCCTGGAGAGGATGAGGGAGAGGGGCGTCGAGCCCGGCGGTGCCACGTTCAGGTTGCTGCGGCGGGTCCTTGGGCGGGAGGCAACGGTACGGGACGGCGCCACGAGCGCGGTGCTGCACTGCCTCTCGAAGCGCAGCATGGATGGAGAGGCGAGGGACTTTGTCCGTAAGATGGGAAGAAAGGGGAAGGGGAAGAGGAAAATAGAAGTGGCGGTGGATTCTTCTCTCTTCTTAAGCAAAAAAATGAAAATAGGAGGGAAACTGAATTTTTTGTGCGGGAAAAGTGAATTTTGAATGAAAAAACTTCAAAGGAGGAAAACTAGAAAAAAAATAATGTCTTTCACAACGTGCCGAAGCACGTCGTAAATGAGGTGAAAATTTTAAATGAAAAAAGTTTATGAAATATAATCCAACAAATGATTTACCCACAAAATATAATCATTATACCCCTTAAGAATATAATTTTTTATATACCATTTTTTTTTCCAGAAATTCTTATTTATTGTTTTTTGTTTTTGTTTTTTTTGTTTTTGCTTTTTTTTCATTATTTTGAAAATAAAATCAATGCTTCTTCTTTTTATAATTTTTTAAGAAATAAACTTAAGGGGGAAAATAAAATAAACTTAAGGGGGGAATTAAAACATTAAGGGGGAAAATAAATTTAGGGGGGGAATAAAAACTTAAAGGAGAACCAGCTAGCCGATCCTAATTTTTAAGGGGACAATTACAACATGCATAGATATGGGCCGTAAATGAGTGGTGAAACACAACGCACTAAAATGCATGCCGTAAATGAGTGTTCAATTACAACACGCAGCAATGCATGCCGTGAAAGAGTGTTCAATTACAACACACAAAAATGCATGCCGTAAATGAGTGTTCAATTACAACACGCAGCAATGCATGCCGTAATTGAGTCGTCAATTACGGCGTGCATGTCAAACACGCCATAAAAAAGACAAAAAACAACTCTTTTATGGCATGCATATTTGCACGCCGTAAATGAATATCATTTACAACGCGCAGCAACTGCATGCCGTAAATTGCGCGCCGTAAATACAACATTTTCTTGTAGTGTCAGGAAAGTTCTGGAAACTTTGAGGAAGGAGAAGCTGTATGGTAAGCTTTCCAAATGTGAATTCTTTCTAGACAAGGTGAATTTTCTTGGCCATGTTGTCACAGGAGAAAGAATTTCGGTGGATCCGAAGAAGATAGCCGTTGTTGAGAAGTGGTCTACCCCAAGCTCAGTTGTTGAAATAAGAAGTTTTTTGGGCTTGGCTGGCTACTACCGGAAGTTCGTGAAGGATTTTGCCAGAATTGCTGAGCCGATGACGAAGCTCACTCGGAAGAATGAAGAGTTCATCTGGACGGAAGATTGCCAGGCATTCATTTGAGGAGCTGAAGAAGAGACTTACCACTGCACCAATCCTTGCGCTACCCGCAGGAACTGGTAGTTTCTCAATCTACAGTGATGCCTCAGGTAAAGGACTGGGTTGCGTTCTTCAACAACATGGAAAAGTGATTGCTTATGCATCTAGGCAATTACGGACTCATGAGAAGAACTATTCCACACATGATCTGGAGCTTGCGGCAGTCATCTTTGCTTTGAAGCTATGGAAGCATTATCTATATGGAGAGAGAGTGGAAATATATACAGACCATAAAAGTCTGAAGTATGTTTTCACTCAGAAGGAGCTGAACATGAGACAAAAAAGATGGCTGGAGCTGATAAAGGATTTTGACATCGATCTACAGTACCACCCGGGTAAGGCTAATGTGGTCGCAGATGCACTTAGTCGATACCCTATGGCGATGTTTTTTGACCAAGGAGCGGCACCTGCTAGAGGACATCGAGAAGCTTGGACTGGAGATTATACTGCCTGGAAGGAAGGAGCTGGATGCTGATTCATTGTTGATGAAGTTGCAAGTGAGCTCAAGTCTGATGGACAAAATCAAGGAGACGCAGTTTCAAGATGAGACACTTTGCAAACTTAGAGATCAAGTGTTGGCAGGAACACTTGACGGTTTCTCAATCGCCAGCGATGGAGCACTGAAGAATGGTATGAGGCTCTACGTAGCATTTGGCGAACTGAGGAACGAGCTGATGAAGGAAGCACACCAGTCGCAATATTCCATACATCCTGGAGCTAACAAGATGTATCGGGATATGCGTACCATTGTTTGGTGGTTTGGAATGAAGAAAGACGTGGCCAGGTATGTTGCTAGATGTTTAATTTGTCAACAAGTGAAGGCTAGCAGATAGAGACCCGCAGGACTTCTACAGCCACTGGACATTCCGGAGTGGAAGTGGAAGCACATCACAATGGACTTCGTGTCAGGACTACCTCGTTCCCAAGGAGGGAAGGACGCCATTTGGGTTATAGTGGACCGACTGACCAAGTTAGCTCACTTTATCCCCTTCAAAGTTGGTTTATCCACCGAAAAGTTGGCGGCACTATACATGCGACATATCTACCGGATTCATGGAGTACCAGTAAGCATTGTATCTGACCGAGACACTCATTTTACCTCTCACTTTTGGAAAAGTTTATATGACAGCCTGGGGACACAATTGAAGTTTAGCACTGCCTATCACTCCCAGACAGATGGACAATTAGAAAGGACAATCCAGACGCCTGAAGACATGCCGAAATTTTGCGTCTTGGAGTTTGGAGGGTCTTGGAAAGATCATTTGCACTTGGTAGAGTTCTCTTACAACAACAGCTACCAAGCCAGCATTGGTATGACCCCATTTGAAGCTCTCTATGGACGTCGTTGCCGTACACCACTTGCATGGGACGACGTAGGAGAAAGAGTACTGCTGGGTCCAGAGATGGTGACTGACGCAGTAGAGAAGGTAAATGTAAGCTCAGAATTGCCCAAGACAGACAGAAGCATTGGGTTGATAGTAGTCGTCGACCAGTGAAGTTTGAAGAAGGAGATAGCGTTTCTGTGAAGTTTTCTCCTACCAGATGAACGATCAGTTTTGACGGAGCTGGGAAATTGAGGCCAGGTACCTCAGGCCATTTAAAGTTTTAAGACGAGTTGGAAAAGTAGCGTATCGGTTAGCTCTACCAGCTAATCTTGAGAGTGTGCACAACGTCTTCTATGTATCACAGCTCAGACGCTACATTCCAGATCCGAGTCACATTTTGTATAATTCAGAGCTGAAGATTGGACTTAGCCTCTCAGTGCCAGAGAAACCAGTAGCAAACGTAGTCAGAGGTGAGAAGAAGATCTGAAAATTTGAGCCATCACATAACTCCTATTTTATATCTTTTCGTTCTAAACTTGACTGATGCTGCTAAGTTAGCCTAGTTTTGCAAGCTATTTCTTTATCAAGCTTAATCATGACAATATTTTATTGGGTGCACCCACTAATATATTATCTAATCAGGACCGGTGCATGATGGTCTGAGCAACCTCGTGTACTTTGGTTCACTTTTGTATTTTTCTGCATGGATGATATCATAAATGAAACTTGTCCCTAAACCGTATCATCCACGACTGCCTTAGAAATTCTTATTGTTGGACCTGAGTTACGGGTGCAGTACTCGTACCAACTTGACCTGAGATAATTCCTACCCTACTTCTTAAATTTCGAGGACAAAATTTTCTAAGGAGGGAAGATTGTGAAACCCAGATTTTTGATTATTGGTTTGTAGTGTAATTTTGGTTTTATAGTATTATTATTATATTATTATTATATATATTATTATATTATTATTTAGTCGGATTTAGGAAAACACTATTTTTAAAATTATCGTTTGGGTTTTGTTTGTGGCCTGCCCCGACCCCATGTCCGGAGTCCGACCCCGAACTCGAACCAGATCCGGTTTCCGAAAACCAACTCAGCCCGAACCCGTCCTTATTTTCCTTTCTTTTAAAATCCTAATTTCTATATATTAATTTTTATAATAAAAAAAAGAGAGAAAGAAAAATGAACTGACTAATCCCTAATTTTCCATCCCCCCATGACCTGTTCCCAATCCCACATGACCTGGACCGCACGCCCCTTATTCCTCCTACTACTTCTCTTCACCACTTCTTTCCCTCAAACTCCACATCTCTTTCCAACAAACACCAGCACTCACTTTTCTCCACGTTCATAACCACTCCTCCTTAAAAGCACAAACACACCACCACCACATCCTATTTTTCTCCTTCCTTTTTAAACCACTCCCACCACCAGCACCTTTCCCCTCTCCTTCTTCCCCATCTTGTGTCCTCTCCCCGATCCACCCGAGCGCCGAGCCGAGCCGCATCTGCGCCGTCCCGTCGGACCCCGATCCTCGGACCCGCCCGCCCCCATCCGCGACTCCGCGGCCCCGCCTCCGCGCGACCCCGACCTCCGACCTCCGGCCTCCGCGCGCCCGGCGCCGACCCCCGCGGCCAACTCCGCCCTGCCGACCAGCGGCCCCTGATCAACCCCTCCAGCCGCGCCCCTCCACGCGCGCCCTAGCGCCGCCCGCGGGCTCGTCCACCCCGGCAGCGGGTTTCCCTGTCCGATCGGGACCCGCGCCCCGTGTCCTAGGCCCCCGCCGGACCCCGAGCTCCGGCGCCGTTCCCCGACGCTGCACCTCTCCGCCGTGCGGACCTCTCCGAGCCCGGTCCCCTCTTCTGGACCAACGCCACTCCGGCGTGGTTTCTGCGTGTCTCCCGTGCCTTCGCTGTTCTGTCCAGCGCTGTCCCGGGCTTTCCTGACTTGCTGTCTGCGATTATCATTCTATAAATTTCATCTGAGAGCTCTAGCCGAGCAACCCAAGGTATAACTCCTCTGTCCCGTCCTATTTCGTTTGTCTATGATGAAATTGGTCCCCGATTCCCTCCCGGAAATTCAATTTTTGAGCGATGTCGTAACTCCGGATTTTTCGGAGATGTTCTGTGATATTCTGTGTTTATTTCGGACCTTTTCGAAATATATTTTCTGGATTTTAGGCGCTGTGATTTCCGAATTCATTTCGGGAATTCCCGAAACTATATTGCGGGTTTCCGATTAAGATTTGGGAATTATTCTGTGAATTTTAAATTGTGGTGTAAAATGGTTTGGAAGTTGAATTCTGGGTGTTCCCTGGTTTGGGACTTTTTATAAATGGTGATTATGGCACACTTCCCAGTTTTGGGTTGACCGAAAATAGAGGAAGTGCTGCCGAATTTTTCTATAAAATTTAATTATATAATTTTAAAATGGTTTTTTCGGAAAAGAATATTATTTTGAATTTTGGGCGACGACCGTATTGGTCAATGGGCCCTAGCGAAATGCAAACGAAACCGGTTTTACCCGGACGTTGAGGCATTAGCTAATAGTGACAATTGGACCAAGTCTGAGACTCATAGGATTTTATTTATTTTATTTTTTATTTCGTTTTCGATATTTAAAATACAGGATATTAGTCAGAGCTAACTAATTTTCTCTTATTTTAATTTATGTAAAGTTTGTAAGGCATAAGCCCAGATTCCTATTCTGTCAGCTGTGCCCCTGTATTGCGTAGTCTAGGTTTTTCATTTATTTTCTGGGTTGTTTTTGTTTTGATTTTCTGGATGGTTTTATCATTTATATTATTAGGCGCTTCGTAACAAAATGACTGATAAATATTTTGTATAAATTAATAAGGATTTCTCACGATAAAATAACTTGATTAAAATATTGATAGTTAACAAAAATCCACATTTTTCTCATTTGAAAGAAAAATAGTAGTTTTATATATAATATTACAAAATACAAGTTTTTGCCAAATTAACCGGTAACGACAATTTTTCCAAGTAAAACCAGAAACTGGCTATCCAACTAAATGAGAACCATCGTAGTACGCATCGTAAACCGTTATCAGTAGAATAAACAAACTTAAAATCTGACTAGGACCTGCTACTAGAGATTGTAACTAGCACACCTAGCTTGGTTTCACAATGGTTCTAAGTCAAGTTCTCCAACTGTAGGATCTCGGAGACGAACCTAGCATCTTCCTGGAACCAACACAGTTTCCAGTCGTAAACAAAGGCAAGTACATTTGGTGTTAGTTTAGAATTATTTAATAATCGTTTTATTGCAAGTTTAAACCACGATGCAACACAGAGCTCTCTCTGAGAGCACTGACTGTAACTACTGTAACTACTGTAACTGTTTTGGGACTGGGGGAGTAGTGTAATAAGTATGACCACATCCAAAGTAATAATTTAGAACTGTATTAGCTTACCCCTCATACATATGGTGATAAGCCATATCATTTACTGTACAACCCAAGCCGGTCATATTCATTGCCTATTCACATCACAATGTTTTAACTGCTGGAGAACTGTTTATTTTCAAATTGTTTAAAAGTGTATGATTCTATTATTATTTTAATTGTTGGATTAGCATAAATTGTACTTTGCTCCCTCTTGACTGGAGATAACATTTTTAGGGGATATTGAGGATGCTGAGCTGTTATTCAACAGCTATTATGACCCGGTTCTGTACCCCGTGGTGTTGCCAGAGTCCCCATTGGAGGACGCAGGACCTGAGGCCGATGAGCCGAACGCTTAGCTAGATTTTCTGTTTCCAGATTGGTTGTTTTAGAATTTTGATAATTTGAATTCAGCATTTTATTTCAGTGTTTCTATTCCGGTTGTACTTTTCAAATGTTGAATAAAGTTTTAAATTCCCGAATATTGAGTTGTGACAAATATTTAGATGTTGTTGTGATTACCTGCAATAGTGGATACAGCTTACTGCTGTCGTCTCAATAACGGTGCAGGCTGGGCATGATCCGGTTCGACCCAATTATTTGTGATCGGGTCGTGACAGTGTTCAATGTATGTTCCTTCCCTTTGGCTCGTGTGACTGAGTACGCCTCGATAGGGTATTCAATATTCTATAGTTCGTGCACTGAGGCACTCGCGCCGATATAGTCTTTCAATGTTCTAGCATACTAACTCGTGCGCGAGGGTACCGAATGACTCGTGCATTGAGGCACTTGTCGATACAGTTATCACATGTTCTTATGGCTTGCGTACTGAGGCGCTCGCCTTTGTGATATTCAATGTTCCATAGCGACTCGTACATTTGATGTACGTTTCATTTCAATTGTTCTATCTAGTGTTCAACACGCACTATGTTCATCTTTTCGATTGAGCCACGCCCGTGGTCTCGATAGGTTAACTTAGCATATAACGATATATTTTACCTAAGCATGAAGGAGTAAGAAAGAGAAGTCAAAGTCCCCCCCACCTTATGCTGATACGTCTTGTCATTTTGTCGAGCCGATGCGGCTCGATTTTATAACTTTGTTTGCACAGCCATCTCCTCTAACTTAGCCATTCGAGCACTTCATGCTACGTTAAATTATCCAAGCGATTTGGCCTACCGTACCTATGCTTCAGTCCATTGCGAGGCAGCGATTTGGTTTTGCGGACCCCGTTGTAAATAAGGCAAAATGTTGACCTCTTATATTTTAGCGTCAACGTATAGCCTGCACACGAAACCAACTAAATCAATACTTTATCCGAATTGGACTAATGCCTTGCTTCGATTCGATTTCTCAGAATCTTCGAACAGAGTCAATGCTTTCTCTTGGGCCAACTTAACACTTGCATCGATCTTACTCGATGCGTTCCTCAGGTCAACTTAACTCTTTGCATCGATCCGACTCGATGCATTTTTTGGGTCAACGTACTCTCGTATCGATTTGCATCGATACTTAATCAGGTCAACGCAACTCTTCGAGTCAATGACTCAGCATAATGCACCGTGCGGAGCGAGGCATTACACTTACTTGAAATTACTTCGACTTAGAGATCATGTCACGCTAGTACGCTCCTGGCTGCAGTGAACCCGTAATCTCGATAATTTAAATAAATGGCGATAGTGCGCTTCTGTCTTGCCATTGTAAGTCACCGATCATTCATTCAACTATATCCTTAAATTTTCAGAGGAGCTTCTAAAATAAATTGATCATGATAGAGAAAGTTAGAAATTCAAACAAATTGATCATGATAGAAAAAGTGTATGTATCTATCCTTGAAGTGAAAGTATCAATTTTGAAAATCAAACGATTGATTAGGAAGAAAATGATCGAAGACAAGAGAAATATAAATTTTAATTTCTATTTCTCTAATATTCAAGATCGAGAAGAAAGCGTATATATATATATATATATATATATATATATATATATATATATATATATATATATTTTATATATATATATATATATATATATATATATATATATATATATATATAAACCAACAACTAACTCGGAGTGGATATATGGATAATGGATCATGTTAGGTTCAAACTCAATGGATGGAAATAAAATATTGACACTTTGAGAAATAAATTACTATGGCCAATAGAAAATAAATATACAATATGACGATCATTAGAGAAGACAGAAATTAAAATGCACAAATGATCAAGATTGGGATTGAATCCTAGGAAGTCCTAATTTACAAAGCGAATAGTCTATCCAACTTTGGTCCTACCTTCCTACACAGTAGTGTATCCTTCTACAAAAGTCAACTGATAGGGTGTAGAATTTAGTAAAGCCTTGGCTAAGTTATATGGCCTACTTAGCAACCTTAACTACCCAACAGTCAAATTGAATATGGGACTCATAGTCCTAGTCATTCTCCTAAAATTAAATCAATCCTAATTGTGAATGAGCACTTTCCTAGTCGCAGGCTTGCAGTAGTATGACTAATATAGGTACTACCACGAGTTTGCAATCTTTTACGAAAACTGAACTGCATGGGCCACCAAAAAACTTGTCACGACCCGCATCCATTTTTCGGGATGCGAGTGTGTGAGCAAGTCCAGCCTACATCGCGATATCGACGTAGTAAGTTATCTAGACTACAATGCTCAAATTACAATATTGCTCATAATTATTATCTTTTTATTGCTCATTTACACAACTAAATAAATTACAATATCTAAAGTTACATTTGATTAAAAATACAATGTCTTACGAAAATAAAAAAAAGCAAACTAAATGAATACTCAACTATCTAACTAGTCTTTAGGTTTGATCTTCAATACAGTCGTATCTCCCTCAAGGGTCCCATGCATAGAGCAGCAAGCGTCTATCTGAAAAATAGGTTTCTAGTCAGGAATGGAACGGGTACAATTCATTGAGTGCAGTTCCAAGTATATGTTAACGACTATAAGACAATGGTTAGTCATAAAATATAGGATGAGAATAATAAGATAACCGTAATCGCTGGCAGGAAAAATATATGACAGCATGTACTGAGTAAAATAAGAGGAATAATTGTCTATGTGATTTGAAGTACTTTTTCGGTATGTGATTGGTCTGGAACAGTTATACCACAAGGTCTACATTAGTATTAACAAAAAAAAACATTAGCATTAACAAGGTCTATTGTGCAGGAAAAAAGGGGCTAAGGTCTGATCATATATCTATTTAGTACTTTTCTGTCCCGACACAATATACGAGATAAATGACATGAACTGAAAGAGACGACATGAACTGCTACTGTGTAACGAGCATGTCAAGAAAGAAAGTATGATATAACTAAATAGTGTAATATAGGAATCAACGATATTGAAAACAAACAATAAATGTACTCGCCTGGGGTCCTTTTCCAGTGAAACCGGTAATTCCATTGAGTCCAAGACAGTCCGATTGGCTAGGATCGATGTGAAGGTGTTCAGATTTGCAAGAAAAATAGGAAATGGTTGATTAGTCATGATGGACAATCTAATCTAAGAGAATTTATTTTTTTTAGGATAAGATCATTCTTAATTAGAAATATATATACACACTCTTTTAATAAAACCCAAATAATATATTTATTAGAATAATATTTTTATAGCTATGTAGAACTTATATTTAAAATAATATTTAACGAAAATGACATTTTGAAAAATATTTATATTTTATTGTAAACAAATTAAGGTATTATATCAAAACCCAGAAAACTCATAACCAAAAGTATTTATACATTTATAGGCCCATTTTGGAAATTATCTATATATTTAAAACTATTTTTACTAGTCAAATGTTTTTAGATGAATATTCTAGGAATCATATTAAGGGTTTCTCAAATACATTTTTGGTCAAAAAAATCTATATTTAAAATACCATAAATAATATAACAATATATATTAGATTTATAACCAAAATTTTGAAATAAATGTAGGGCCAAGCCCATTATTATATTTTGTTATAAAACTTTTCAGAAAATATACTTGAAAATAATTATAATGCATAACAGATTACAACAATAATACTTATACTGCTATGGTACTATATATACATTATAATCCTAGAATATCTACTAATATGCTGTCAGGTTGACAGCATAGACTTATAAAATAACATAAGTGATCACATAAATAATTATCAACCCAGTCCAGTAATTGCTAATGATCCAAGAACAAACATCACTTAAGTTGTTGGTCTCCAACACAAAAATCATAATAATAAAATGAAGAAAGGACACAATTATTCTCTCGCTTCCGAGAGAGAAAACAGCACCAAAACAAAAGCAATGAAGCAAAAGACAAATAAAACAGAAAGAGGAAGAGTGTTATTCGAGAGAGGGAGGACGAGTTCAAGAGAGGAGAGCTAGAAAGGGGGATCGAGAGAGGGAGGAGGGAAGAACTTACCAGAGCGGAAGGAAGAATCTCACCGCTGGATGGATGAGGTCGAGGCGGATCGGCGCGCGAAGGGATGCTGGGAGACGAGGAATGGCGGCGTGCTAGTATTCGGCGGAGGGGCGCCACGAGGTGGTGCACACGGTGGACTACGGATCTCCGGGACTGTCGATCTGCGGCGAAGGGCGCTGGTAATGGAGGGCAGCCGAGGTGGTGTCGGACCCGGACGGCACTCACGGTGGTTTGGCCATGAGTGGTGGTGGAGATGTTGACGGTAGCTTCATGATAATGGCAGAGAGGAGGCTGTGGCGGAGGTGGCTTGGCGTCGGGGCGCATCGGGCAGGAGGCTTGGTCGGTTGTAGCGACACAATGCCGGGAAGGGAAGGTGGGGTATTTTTTTCTGATATGTTTTATTTTCGATTTAGGGATTGTGAAGTGTCGGACACGGTGGGATGGATGTATTTTAACGAAGGAAGTAGATGTACACGGACACCCAGGATCGGACCCGAGGCCGGACACTCGACTGACACGAGTGGACACGAGCAAAAATTTGGTGTGGACACGAATCGTGATGGTGTCTCTTGTCCTTGTTGGTGGTATTGTCTGTGACAATGGTGGTGTCCACATTGGTTGAAACGGTGGAGGTGTTGACGAATCAAGCAACTCTTGTTCAGCCAACAGGGATCCGCGGAGTGCTCGAGTGGAGGCAGCGCTTGCAACTGATGGCTGCAGCGGCACTGGCCGACAGGAAATCTGTAGGGAATAATAATCATTGTTTTTATTGATGGGGGCTAGTTACAATATATATAGTGTCTACACTATTGGGCTTATGGGCCAGATTTACATTAGTTACAATATATAATCTAACACCCCCCCTTAAATTGGAGCATGCAAGTCACAAATGTCCAACCTGGGAAGTAAAAAATCAAACACATGCTTTCCAAGGGGCTTGGTGAAGATGTCAGCCAGTTGAGAAGAAGTAGGAACATGCGAGGCTATTACGGTGCCATCTCTAATAGCATCGCAAATAAAATGTAAATCTACCTCAATATGCTTACTGCGCTCATGAAATACCGGGTTCTGAGCCAGGTGTAGGACTGACTGACTGTCACAATAGATCGATATAGCAGACTCCTGGCGAACGCCCAAACACACTAATAACTCCTTCAACCATTTCAACTCACAAACAAGCGCAGCAAGAGATCGGTATTCAGCTTCAGCGGAAGATCGGAAAACAGTCGGTTGCTTCTTGGTCTTCCAAGAAATAGGAGACCCCCCCAGAAACACCAATCAGCCTGTAACAGAGCGGCGAGTCAAGGGACAACTGGCCCAGTCGGAATCACACCAACCAGAAAGACAGAGATCACAATAAGCTTTCAAAAGAATACCCTGTCTCGGTGCATGTTTGAGATATCTGACAACTCTCAAAGCAGCATGCCAATGATCTTGTCCAGGCTCCTGTAAGAATTGAGACAAGATATGCACAACATAGGCTAAGTCAGGGTGAGTAAATGATAGATAAATCAACCTCCCAACTAGCCTCCGATAAGTCTCTGCATCCGCCATCTTTGGACTAGTCGATTCTGCCAGCTTGTGATTGGGCTCCATGGAAAAGCCAGCAGGTCGAGACCCCATTAAGCCGCATTCTGAATGATGTCCAAAGCATACTTCCTTTGACACAAAGAAATTCCTTCTGCACTCTGAGCCACCTCTATGCCAAGAAAGTACTTCAACACACCAAGGCCCTTCATGTGAAAGCAAGAACTAAGGTACTTTTTGAAAGCATCTAAAGCACCTGAGTCATTACCAGACACAATCATATCATCCACATTGATCAAAACATGCAACTCTACCTTCCCTTTAAAAAAAAGAAAAGGAAATAATCGGAATGAGATTGAATAAATCCATAGGATATCAGAGAAGCAGCAAGCTTAGCAAACCAACAACGTGGAGCCTGTTTCAATCCATATAGAGACTTACACAGGCGACACACTTTGTTGGGTTCACTATGCGAAAAACCTGGCGGCAACTTCATATACACTTCTTCCGTCAGATCTCCATGAAGAAAAGTATTGTGCACATCCATCTGGTGCAAAGTCCAGCCTCTCACAGCTGCAACAACCAAGAACGCCCTAACTGCAGGCATCTTAGCTACCGGGGCAAATGTCTCTGAATAGTTGATCCCCTCAACCTGATGATTACCGAATACAACCAGCCGTGCCTTTAAGTGCTCAACACTGCCGTCAGAGTTGTACTTTATTTTGTACACCCATCTACTTTCCAATGCTTTCTTCCCAGGAGGCAAATCGATAAGACTCCATGTCCCATTATCTTCCAGTGCCTGTATTTTAGTTTGCATAGCCGCACGCCAGCCTAAATCTCGTGAGGCCTGGCGATATGAAGTAGGCTCAACGCCTGCAGTGATAGCTGCAAGAAAATCTCTGTGTCCAGCAGTAAATATGTTATAACTTAGAAATTGTGTTAGAGGATACGAAGTACCTAAGGAAGTGACGGGAACAGATGAATTGTGGTGAAGGAAGGACTTTTACTTCGAACAGCATTCATCACAAAATCCTGTAATCGCACTGGCTGTGATTTCTTTCTCATTCCTCTTCCCAATACTACTTTGTCGGGCACCTCTGGCAACACTATATCCCCTGTATCATCACTAGTATCCCCATCACCCCTAGTGGACTCTCCTGTCAATACTTCTGCAGCTACCTGTGCTTCCTCGTCACTCGGTGCCGAGCCGCCAGCAACCACTCCGGCCTCAGCAACCGTAGCCGGCACCATCCCAAAAGCCTCTATATCGTCTTCCGGCACCTCAACAGATGTATGACGTGTCGCAGAAGACATCTCTCTAGTAGAGCCACACCTAGGAAATTCTTTTTCATAAAAAGTAACATCGCGGAACACAAAAAATTTACCAGTCTCCAAGTCAGACAGTTTCCATCCCTTTTTATCGAGTGGATACCCAACAAAGATACATTTTCTACTCCTGCTAGCAAATTTATCATGTCTAGATTTCAAATCATACGCATAGCACAGACACCCAAAAATACATAGATGATCATACGAAGGAGCCGAACCATATAAAATTTTATAAGAAGACTTAAAATTCAAGATACTAGAAGGTGTTCTATTTATCAAATAACATGCACCCAGAACACATTCTCCCCTAAAATCTACGGAAAGAGAACCCTGAAATCTCAATGCCCTGGCTACATTTAAAATATGTCGATGTTTTCTTTCCACCCTTCCATTCTGTTGAGGTGTCCCAACACAGGATGTTTGAAATAATATACCTTGAGATGAAAAATAATCTCGTAAACAATTAAATTTAGTGCCATTGTCACTCCGTACACGACGTATATCAGCCCCAAACTGACGCTTCACCATAGCAATGAATTTAAGAAACATAGAATAAACAGCACACTTATCTGTCAATAAAATAACCCAAACAGCTCTAAAAAAATCATGTACTAAAGTCAAAAAATATCGCGCCCCATTAGATGACGGAACACGATATGTTCTCCACATATCATAGTGTATAAGTTCAAAGCATCTCAAAGCACGACTACTACTATCAGGAAAGGCATCACGAGTCTGTTTAGCTTGATGACAAATATCACAAACCTTATGAGAAAATACACTACTACCAGAGAGAAAAGGTAAAGTCTGTATTACTTTATCTGAAGGATACCCCAGTCTACTATGCCAAACCTCGAAATCACTCTCTTAGCATGCCAGGATCGTCGAAGCCAAAGAAGCTGGAACCTCCCCCAAGAAGTAAAGTCTACCCCTTTGTTTACCTGCTCCAATCACCATCCTCGTAGTTCAGTCCTGAACAAAATACAAATCAGGAGTAAATAACATATCACAATTTCTGGCACCAATCAATTAGGAGACAGAGATCAAATTGCAAGTCAATGTCGGAACATAAAGAACATCCGTAAACACCAATGAAGCAGTCAAAAATATTGTGCCTCTCAGAACAGCCTCAATAGTACTCCCATCAGGCAAAATCACAGGACAGACAGGGCCCTCAAAGCAATCAACTAAACAGTCACGAGAGCCTGTCGCATGAAGAGTAGCCCCAGTATCGAATATCCAAGTGACAGAAGAATTCTTACCCATCAAACGATCAGAGTTTGAAGAACCAGGTTTTGAAGGATTGTCGTTACCCAGCAAGCTAATCAGTTTCTGCCATTATTCACCTGAGAGTGGTGAAGGATACCCTCCATACGTCATATCTGCCGAACTTCTAGCAAGACCAGCAGGGACACCATGACCAACAGCGGCGACATAATGAACAACCCCTGTACCACCAGTACCGCGTCCCCTATCACGTCTCTGCTGTGGTGCCGGGCTTTTGCCACCGCAAGCACCACATCCGCCATCACGCCGAGGACGAGTCTTCCACCACTTTGGATAGCCAATCTTGGCAAAGCAAGTTGCAACATCATGACCTGTTTTCTTGCAATGAGTACAGATCATACCTAATTTGTCCCTAGAATCTGGGGTTCTACTATTAGAAGTAGTAGAAAGACGAGGTAAAGTCTTGATAGTCAGTGCCAATACCTCCTCAGCAGCGGATTGGACCTGAGATTTTTGTATATCCTCCTCCTCACGGACTGCCTGGTATGCCCGATATAAACTTGGCTGAGGATCCTGAGCCAGAAGACTAGATCGGGTATGACCATACAACTCAACATTCAACCTATACATAAAGTCTTGAAAGTGGTCTTCATCCCTCATAGCCTGCAGCTTTGCAGCAAGTTCACCACAGTTACAAGAAGGCAATAGAAAATAAGCAGCTTGTTCATCCCACAAAGACTGCAAATTTCCAAAGTAGGTTTCCACAGACATCGAAGCCGTTTGTTTACACTCAGCCAAAGTCACCTTAATTTGTTGCTTTCGAGTGCCATTGCTAACAACAAATATTTTTTTCAACAAGTTCCACAATGGATAAACCTCCCCAAAGTACGGCAAAGATTTCTTCAGAGACGGATCAATGGTATTAAGAACCCATTGAATCAATAGTGCTTGCACGAATCTCTAATCAAGCAATTTACTAGCATCATTAACAGGTTTGACTTCAGTACCTTCCAGAAAAGTGATCTTTTGCCTAGAGATCAGGGAGAGACGTATCGACCGAGACCACTCAGCATAGTTCGGTCCATGAAAAATAATAGGAGTAATGATATTTCCTGGTTGATCAGCACAACTCAGAAAATATGGATCCTTCGAATTAGGATAATTTTGGTTGTGTGCACCGCCACCGCCAATCGCGACGGAGTAGCTGGACGCAGCATCATATGCCATCACGGATGTCGGGTGTATAAAATTTTGTACAACTCTGACGAATCGGCCGCTGATGGACGGGGTCGACGGCGAATCGGCCATGATCAGCGGCGCCGGATCTGGCACGTAGGGATCAGCTTACGGGAGTGGTACGGATGTCGGGTGTATAAAATTTTGTACAACTCCGACGAATCGACCGCTGAAGTTAGCTTACGGGAGCGGTGCGGATGTCGGGTGACCAAACTTTTGTACAACTCCGACGAATCGACCGCTGATGGACAGGTTAGGCGGCGAATCGGCCGCTGAATCGGCAAATCCGACGAATCGGCACGGATCGGGCGAAAACCTCCAACAGAATGGACGCGGATCGGGCATCGGCACGATCAGGCGCGGTCAGACGGCACGGTCAGGCGTGATGGCCATCGACGCGATCAGGCACGCGATGGGCGGCACGGTCAGGCACGGTGGGCATCGGCACGATCAGGCGCGCTGCGCGATCAGGCGCACGGCGCGCTCAGGTGCGCGGTGAGCGGCGCACGGTGGACGGCGCGGTGGGCGTCGGCGCGATCAGGCGCGCAGTGGGCCTCGGCCCGATCAGGCGCAGTTAGGCGGCGGGCGTAGGCTGGCGCGGTCGGGCTCGGTCGGGCGCGGTAAGGAAGATGGCGGCTAGGGTTTTTCGGGAGATGGCGACTAGAGTTTTTCGGGAGGCTCTGATACCATGTAGGGAATAATAATCCTTGTTTTTATTGATGGGGGCTAGTTACAATATATATATAGTTGTAGGTAAAAAAAAAAAAAAATCAAACTGCGCCTAGTTGACTGCTTAAAGACAAACTGCGCCTAATTCATGAATCTGGGCAGACTGCGCCTAGTTTTCCGTCAACAGGGCAGACTGTGCCTAGTTCTCAATCAAACTCAAATAGCGCCTATTCAGTACTCAGAGAGGCGCGTTTCTCAAACCGCGCGTAGATCACATAATCATTATTATCTGATAGCATGTAAATCGAAATGACATCTCATCATTATTCTGACAGCGTAGCACTCGAGGAAGATATGATAGCTGTCTAGACAGATTGCACCTACATCGAAGAACCAGGCACTATCGACAGACTGCGCCTACTTTTGACTATATCAAGCACACTTTGCAGATTGCGCTTACGTCTCAGTGAAGAAGGCGCAGTTCAATACAACATCAATTCAGAGCTTGCCACGTGTCCCTGAAACAGGCGCGCTTTGACTAAATCAACGCCTAACTACCACTCTACATGTCCAACACGTGTCCCACTAACTGTACACGACCAAGCGCATGTCAATCAAATAATGCCACGTGTCTAGAGCAGTTGGTGCACGTTCGTGATAATGGAGTGAAAACAGGCGCAGTTTGTCATACGTGCTCAAAACAGGCGCAGTTTGTCATACGTGCTCAAAACAGGCGCACTTCAACCAGGCACTCTCCAGAATAACTGTCCAAAACAGTTATTTCAGAACTCTATAAATAGAGTTTCGTTTCCATTCAACAGAGGACAGATCAGAGAGATCAGATTACACACAGAGAGATTATTCTCTTCAGAGAATCCAGGAGTTCTTGCTAAAGTGCTGCTGCGTTCTTCAGAGGCTCTTCGCCTTCAGTTTATCAGAGGCTTCCTGCCTTCGTTCCATCAGAGGCTTCCTGCCTTCAGTCATCTTCAAAAGCTTTCGTCTTCAAAAGTTCACATCGTCCAAGGGATAAAGCGATCGTTTTCTGATCGGATTCCTATAGTTGTACTTTCCCAGAATTCTTGTAATATTCTTTACAAAGTTTGTGAAATAAATATCATACTTTTGTTTTTGCAAACACTGCTGGGGACGACCTTTTCCTCCGATGAAGAGGTGACAACTCAATGTGACACGGCGTCTATCGGCTCGACGCAGAAGACTTTGGTCGTGAAAGTTGACCAAACGGCCTACGAAACAATGATTAATGCACAAAGCACTCCTCGCCGCACTACGACTTCCGTCAAGAGCAAGACTCGCTCAGTGTGGGCTCCCAAGAACTCTGCTCCTTCTTTGATGAAGAACGCTGCCACTTCTTCGGCACAACTTGCTGTTTCCAAGACACCAGTGCCTATCTCTAGCAACCTGGCGCAGTCTGTTCCCTCTTTAGGGAAACAGATTGTTCAGGCGCAGTCTGCGGCCAAACATGCCAACCAGGCACAGTCTGTTCTCTCCTTAGGGAAACAGACTAGAACTGTGAACCAGGCGCAGTCTGCTGTCAAACCATCTTCTGGCGCAGTTCATGCCAAACCAGCACAATCTCTGCCTCACAATCAGGCGCAGTCTGTTCTCTCCTTAGGGAAACAGGCGCAGTCTGCCACCAAACCTTCTTTTGGTACAGTTTGTGCCAAATTGGCACAAGTCAAATCTTCTGCTGCTGCCCAGGCGCAGTCCAATACATCTGCTATCCTGCCTAAACAGGCGCAGTCTGTTCAGGCGCAGTCTGCTCCGGATCATTCCAGAATCCAGAAACCCAAAACTGCACATGCGCAGTTTGCTGAGGACAGTCCTTTGGCTGCTCCTTCTTCGATTCTATCAAAAGGAAAAGGCCCCTTGGTCTTCTTCCAATCTTCCCAAGCGCAAAACTTGGAAGATAACAGAGGGAAATGCTCTTTAGCTATCCCTTCATCTCAAAACAATGGAAAGGGTCCTCTGGCCTTTTCCAAGTCTTCTTCGATTCTTATCGAGGAGGATCCAACTGAGGGTGCCTCTGCACCTATTAGTACGAATATCCCCCTTAACAAGGGTTCTCGTACTAATCAGAGAGGTATTTTACCTACTCCCAAGGCAAATATTCAGGAATTGCCTAATTTGCGGATTTCACGATCCGAACAAGGCAAATTACAAGTTTCACAAACTGAGATTCCCAGGGGCGGTTTAAATGATTTACGGGCATATCTCAATAGAAAACCCCAATCAAAACCTACCTCTGTGAAACGCAAACATGCTAAGATCAACTTGTCTCAATATCAACCTTTTGGGGCAAGGAATCCTGACAATTACGCCAATCAGATGAGTACCTCTCTTTATACTCATGGAATCGAATGTTTACGAAATCGGAACCATGTTCCAAATGTCATCCATGAGTATATCCCTGCTACTTCTTCTCGTCCCATTGTCTCTGATCTTCGGGATCATCTCAGGCAGAAACGGAATATCACCCCCAGCTCTCCCAAACAATCACAAATTCATCATTGCAATCATCTTCACGAAGTGGTTATCAAATGTTGTTGCCAAACAACCAAACGTTCTGTCTTCGAGCGTCTGACTTTCCCTTCTGTTGATCAAAAGAGTGATGATGAAGAAGAGGTAATGTTTGCCTCCGTCAACATGACTTCCAGAGATTCTGGGGGTAGAAAATGCAAGCACGGAAAGAACCGGAGACCCAGCCAGCACTATCTTGACCGATTTCGAGAATCAGATGATGGTGTTTACCAGCATACTCGATCTTGAAGCCGAGAAACAATAGGTCAAAGGAATTTTCCTTACCGTGATATCTCTACCTCTCATGCTGGGGGTAGTTCTGACTATGCTGTCGACAGTGATAGCTCTGAACAAACTGTGTCATCTGTCATGGCACGAGAAGTGATAGCATACGTCACTGAAGAACAAGATGCTTCTGGTTCCAACAATCAGAATCAAAGGATTATTGCACTAGAAGAACAACTGAAGACTATGGCCGAAATGATGGCTAAAATGCATGATGTTATTATGGCTCAACACACTCCACCGGTCATAACTCCTGAACCATTGGTTTCTTCTACTCCTCAGAATCCTCAATCTTCAGGGAATGCTAATGATGCTGTTGAACAATTGCGGAATCAATTTGAAGCCTATACACAAAGGGAAGGCTTACAACGGTTGGGCATTAAACAACCCTATCCCGCCGAATGGAAGAAAATGCAGTTTCCACCAAAATACAAATTCCCCACTATTATGCAGTTTGATGGCACTTCATCTCCCAATCAGTATATTAATCATTTTGAATTGATGACTGATCCTCTTCAGCCTAATGATGCCCTTCTTACTCGGGTATTCGTCAGTTGCTTAACTGGCGCTGCTTATGACTGGTACCGAAGTCTACCAGACGGATGTATCACTTCTTTTGCTGGTTTCAAATAGATGTTCCTTGAACGATTTTATGAAGGCGTCAACGACATGACCATGTCAGCCCTCATTAAAATTAAACAAAGAAATAATGAGCCTGCTGAGCAATTTATCGAGAGGTTCCATCGCGAAGCTCTCAAAATGCCAATGGAAACACCATCTGCTGTTACAATCGATACTTGCAAGAATAATCTCTTGCCAATTATCAGTATGTGGACAGGGGCAACTCAATTCCAGGATTGGCCTTCTTTCATTATTAATGCTAAGGCAGCAGAACTCAGCGCTGAAAAATTCAAGACATTGGGGGTTCACATGAATCCTGACCAAGGCGATCATAGCTCAAACTCTAACAACAATCACCAAAATAACAAGAGGGGTAAAGATACATCTACTCCTAAAGAAGCTTTGGCCATAAATCTAAAGAATAAAGAAGCACTGGTTGTCAATGTTGCTCAATCTGCACATACTCCATCACAACAACCTCAAAGAGCACCACATCCTAAAGAAGAGTACTCTTTCGATGAAGATGACATCATGGGTATCTTTGAATGTCTTACAAAGAGCAATAAACTGCAATTACCCGACCCTAAAAGGGCGGAAGAGGTTGGTAAGACTGACCATCCAAAATATTGTGTCTATCACAGGTTTGTTGGACATCCTACTCGAGCATGCTACGTGCTCAAAGGCAAGATCCAAGAGCTAGTCAACGCTGGGGTTATCACTCTTCAACAAGACGAAAAGACTGTGACCGCAAACATGGTCTCAGTTCAATTTGGAGACTTTCCTCCTCTGATGGTGCAAGACGGCGTCATTCCAATTCCCAAAGCTACTCTTGAGATTGAGAATCTCCCTCTTTTTCAGAATAAAGGCCTTGTTCCATTATCTCTTGATAATGGTAAAATTATGTGGATCCATCCTGATCTCGCTTCAGAGTTTGAAGTCTCATATTCCAAGAAGAAAGATCGTTCTAAAGGCAAGATAAAGACTTGCAACATGGTGTCCTTCGACCCTACAAACGAAGAAGAGATCTTGATCGGCACCAGATCAGGAAAAACATATCAACGGGAAGTCCCAGAAGCTCCAGAGTCTTCTTCGGAGTCTGTTCATGCACAACCTGCATCTATTAAGGAGAATCCTTCTGCATCTGCACCAGTAGTGGTGTCTATTCCTCCCAAATCTACTGCAGTAGACAAGGGCAAGCAACAAGTCCGCTTCGACAAACCTCTGAAGAAATCATCACTCACAGGATTTGAGAAGCCTTACAATTTCGATATTTTGGTTCAATTAGCTAATACACCAGCCAGATTGTCAATCTTCGAGCTCTTGCGTCTTTCCAGAGAGACTCAGGAAACTCTAAGTGAAGCCCTGATACAAGCAGAAACCTGCTTGACTTTCCTCAAGAAGCTGGAAGCAGAACCAGTTTCTTGCCTACACTGCCACAGTGTTCTGGACTTGATGCCGAACATCACTTTTATGCAGGACGATATGTTGCTAGAAGATAATCGACATGACCGTCCTCTATATTTTACGGGCTATATCGATTTCATGAAGGTTGATCGTCTATTGATTGATCCTGGGTCCGCTCTCAGCATTATGACGAAGACTATGCTAGATGCACTGAAAATACCTGTGCATAGTCTTTCTGTTACCATTACCACAATTCTGGGATTCAACCAAGGTAAAAGCGAACCTTTGGGCAAGATTCGCCTAAAACTACAAATAGGCAATCTGCGCACTAAGGTTACCTTTTATATCATCGACAACCATGGCTGCTCATACAATGCTATTCTGGGGAGGCCATTCCTGCATGAACATAACATCGTTCCTTCCACTCTTCATCAATGTTTTAAATACGTTGATGACAATGGAGAAGTCCATAAGGAGGTAGCTGATCTCCATCTCTTCAAAGGAGTTGAGGCATATTGCAATGACTCTCGCATGTATAAAAAGGAATTCATGAAGATTGTTCTGTCTCTTGACACAGAAGAAGATCAGGAAGCAACGTCCAGTGAAACCCTCATCATACCTGTTAAAGGGCGGGTTTCTTATCCTCAGTCCTCTAAACTATTGGCTATTCACTTGCCAATTCAGAAACAGCCAACTGATGATGATTAAAGGGAGCTCACCTCCTCTGAGCCTCTTGTTATTGACTTACGTCGTAACAAGATAAAAAAGCAGCTCACTTCCTTTGAGCCACTTGTTATCAAAGACAAGGAAAATAGGGAGCTCACCTCCTCTGAGTCGCTTGTTATTGACCTCCGTCGTAAACAAGTCTAAACTTCCTTCACGTTCTTCCTCTCCCCCTCTTGTAATCAATCTGACCAAGTCTGCTAAGGCTAAAGGTCCTGTTGTAAATACCACTGTGTATATCAATGAAGATGTATCTCCTTTCCAGTATACTGATGTCATCTACTATACTAAGTATTATTTGGAAATGTTAGATAGCTTCCAATCATTCACAATGGGAGTTGTGCAAGCTCTTCAGACGGAAGTCTCAAATGATCGGCCAGAGAAGTCCTGCTTTATTGTTCCTTCTCGAAAGAAAGGCGAGAGTCCAATACTTTTTAGTAAAGGACCAGAACAAAAGTTCAGCTATACGGATGACAGCAAAGTTAACGATACTGGACCTATTCAGCATCATCGTTACAGTCAGCAGTGCAAAGACATCCTCCGAAAGATGGGCTACGATTTCAAAAGTGGCCTCAACTACGGCAAAGGAAGGCGAACTCCTGTTCGTACAGCTGTTCCATATGGAAAGTCTGAAATGTACTACAGCAGGACTAACAGAGGGCTCGGATATGCTTCTCCGCAAGTGTTATCCCCAGCAGTCTCTAAATCTGATAGTGACGAGCGCTCCAATTCTTCTGATTCCAGATCATGGGATTCTGACACCAGTATTGGTCAAATTCATCGATTGACTATATCTTCTAAATGAACATCCTATACAAAATTATCCGATGGCTCATCCCGTTCATCATCATCATTTGACGGTTCATCCCGTTCATCATCATCATTTGACGGTTCATCCCGTTCATCATCACCATTTGACGGTTCATCCCGTTCATCATCATCATTTGACGGTTCATCCCGTTCATCACACCATTTGACGGTTTATACCGTTCATCTTCATCATCTGACGGTTTATCCTCTTCCTCACATCATCCGGTGGTTTATATTCCTCTATAAAGAATTGAATTCAATCAGTCTTGAAAAATGAAGATTCATCATTCGGATATTCATTAAATGTCTGAAACGTGAGGTTAATCCTTCCAGATCGAGCAGACAGCTTAGCCTATGCGCAACTTGATTTGATTTTCAAAATTCAAAGTATTTCGAAATTTTGAATAAAATCAACTTTCGAAAACTTTGAAGGGGGTCTTGTAGGTAAAAAAAAAAAATCAAACTGCGCCTAGTTGACTGCTTAAAGACAAACTGCGCCTAATTCATGAATCTGGGCAGACTGCGCCTAGTTTTCCGTCAACAGGGCAGACTGTGCCTAGTTCTCAATCAAACTCAAATAGCGCCTATTCAGTACTCAGAGAGGCGCGTTTCTCAAACCGCGCGTAGATCACATAATCATTATTATCTGATAGCACGTAAATCGAAATAACATCTCATCATTATTCTGACAGCGTAGCACTCGAGGAAGATATGATAGCTGTCTAGACAGATTGCACCTACATCGAAGAACCAGGCACTATCGACAGACTGTGCCTACTTTTGACTATATCAAGCACACTTTGCAGATTGCGCTTACGTCTCAGTGAAGAAGGCGCAGTTCAATACAACATCAATTCAGAGCTTGCCACGTGTCCCTGAAACAGGCGCGCTTTGACTAAATCAACGCCTAACTACCACTCTACATGTCCAACACGTGTCCCACTAACTGTACACGACCAAGCGCATGTCAATCAAATAATGCCACGTGTCTAGAGCAGTTGGTGCACGTTCGTGATAATGGAGTGAAAACAGGCGCAGTTTGTCATACGTGCTCAAAACAGGCGCAGTTTGTCATACGTGCTCAAAACAGGCGCACTTCAACCAGGCACTCTCCAGAATAACTGCCCAAAACAGTTATTTCAGAACTCTATAAATAGAGTTTCGTTTCCATTCAACAGAGGACAGATCAGAGAGATCAGATTACACACAGAGAGATTATTCTCTTCAGAGAATCCAGGAGTTCTTGCTAAAGTGCTGCTGCGTTCTTCAGAGGCTCTTCGCCTTCAGTTCATCAGAGGCTTCCTGCCTTCGTTCCATCAGAGGCTTCCTGCCTTCAGTCATCTTCAAAAGCTTTCGTCTTCAAAAGTTCACATCGTCCAAGGGATAAAGCGATCGTTTTCTGATCGGATTCCTATAGTTGTACTTTCCCAGAATTCTTGTAATATTCTTTACAAAGTTTGTGAAATAAAGATTATACTTTTGTTTTTGCAAACAATAGTGTCTACACTATTGGGCTTATGGGCCAGATTTACATTAGTTATAATATATAATCTAACAAAATCGTTGACTTTGTCGGGTCGAGCATGTATGGGTTGGGATTCTGAGAGATTGATATATGCCTCTCTCTCCCTCTCTTTCTCTCTCTCTCTCTCTCTATATATATATATATATATATATATATATATATATATATTATGCCTCTCCCTCTCTCCCTCTCTCTCTCTCTCTCTATATATATATATATATATATACAATGGTAATTGTGTCGAACGCTCCTACCGGAAATCGATCTCCTGACCACTTGGGCCGCGCACCTCACCACTACCACTAGATTAAGGGTAATTGGCTATATATATATATATATATATATATATATATATATATATATATATATATATATATATATATATATATATATATATATGGGGACATGGGAAATAGGGAAATATATATATATATATATATATATATATATATATATATATATATATGGGGACATGGGAAATAGGAATAGGTCGGATATGCATGAATATATGGAGAGTATATGATAAGCTTTGTTTTAAATCAAATACAATTTAATCTAATCATAATTCATTAATGGACAATAATAATAATTTAAATCAATACGTGATATTATCAAGTAACTTAAATCAGATGAATTTAAATCCAAATAAAATAAGGCATAAACATAATAGCTTTGAAATAATACTTAAGTTTATCAAAACAATTTAAATCATATAATAGATAAATTAGATAATACTTCAAATCTAGATTAGACAATTATTAATGCATAACTAGTCACCATAAAATAATATTTTATATTATCAAAATAATTTAAACCTTACATGATATTTATCAAGATAATTTTAAAATTCAAATTCAACTTCTAAGTACTTAATTAAATAATATTCTATGTTATCAAAATACCGTAAAGTATATTTTATAAACCCAATCTTTATTAATTTAAAAAATACTTCGATAAAATCTTTTTAAGAAAATATTTATTTTGTAATACATATATAAACTTTATTAATAGAGCCATTAATAATTTTTATAGCTTTAGAAAATAATTATTCAAATGAAAGTTCAAAAGCCCAAAATATTATAACTAAATATTAATCTAGATGATAGGCTCAAGCCCAACAATAATCTTAAGCTTATACAAAAGTAACCAAAATGTGTACATATAATATTTTTAAACCCATATATATATATATATATATATATATATATATATATATATATATATATATATATATATATATATATATAAAATATATATATATATATATATATATATATATATATATATATATATATATATATATATATATATATATATATATAACCCACATCTTAAGCCCAACGACTGAAAGCTTAATATAAGAACCCAAAGGAAACCAAAATATAACAGCCTTCAACTTATACATAGAACATTAAAACCCAAATTAGTTTTGAAATACAAAATAATAGAAAATGACTTTAACACGTTTCGGAGTGTATTTCTCTGAAAATATGAAAAACAAAAATATAGAATAAATAAAAAATAATTTTAAAAAAATTCGGGAAGAGAGGTTACAGTTATTCAAAATGTTTTAGGTTTGAGTAGTTTGTTTTTGGACTTTTTTTGAAAGGAATGGTTTTTTTATTTGTGGACTAAACTAATAGGTAGGATTTTTGGTAGTGGGATATAGGAAGCCAACCAAGTGCCACTACGACTCAATGCACATATTGTCCGATAAAAGAATAAAATACAGAATAAAATATAAGGGCATAAACACTTTGATTATGTCTTTTTTCTGATATTTGAGCAGACGAGTGTTGGAGTGGGTGGGGTTCCCAACCTATGTGGAGAATACTCCGGAGAGCGACGAGCGCCATCCGTGTGTCGGAGAAGCTCGGAGAGTGCATGGATCCTATTTTGGAACATATATGGTAAGGAAATATATGATTGGATTTCCATATTTACTTTGATTATATATTTATGATTGGACCCTTCATATAGTAGCTTTCTATATAATTGGGCTTCCAATTATGGCAAGCCAATTATGATTGGATTTCATTAAATATATGATTGATGCATATTAGAAGTTTTCATATATATTGGCCTTTCATGTATGGATTACCAAGGGCTTATAAAAGGATGATGCATGCTAGTTGTAAAATCATCTCAAAACATGAGTGCTTTATAATCTTTGAGAGAGAGAGAGAGGATTAAGGACTATTGTGAAGGAGATATTGCTTCGAATAATTTTTTGGCATCTCTTGTTCTTCGGAGTCTGTAATCAAAAAAATTTTCTTTCAAGTGAGTTGTGGTGATCCATGTTGGATCGGGAGGAGCTTGTAGGGGGTGTATCTCTTTATTCCATTAGTGGAGGTTCTTCAGGGTTGGACTCCGATCGTCCCGTGGTTTTTCTTGCAAGGGTTTTTCACGTCAAAAATCTTTGTATCTGCGATTATGTTTGGCATTTTTGGTTTGTATGCTTTTGCTCGGTTCTCTTGCAGGACTTTCTGGTTTGGGGGAACGGTTTTCACGCTTCGTTCCCAATAGAGTGGTATCAGAGCTTTGGGTTCAAAGAAGTGTCAGGAGTTGACAGTCAAACCAGGAAGTAGAGATGGACGCGAAGCCGGTGCGCATGGTGAACCTGAATGGTACCAACTACCATTATTGGCGGACGAAGATGAAGGATTTATTGTTCGTCAAGAAGCTGCATCTTCCAGAATTTGTATCCGAGAAGCCCAGTGACAAATCCGATGAGGACTGGAACTTCGAGCATATACAGGTGTATGGGTACATGTGGTAGTTCGTTGACGAGAACGTGTACAACCACGTTGCCAATATTGAGCATACGAAGACGTTATAGGATAAGCTGGAATCTTTGTACGCGAAGAAGACCGGAGTAAATAAACTGTTCCTGATCCGGATGATGATGGATCTGCGGTACAAAGATAGTGCATCCATTACGGATCACTTGAGTGAGTTCCAGGGCATGGTGGACCAGCTATCCTCGATGGGAGTCAAGTTCGACGACGAGGTTCAAGGACTTTGGTTGCTATGTATATTGCCAGACTCGTGGGAGATCGTACGAGTATCTATGATCGCTTCTGCTCTGGAAGGCGTGGTCAGTCTGGAGTTTGCCAAGAGCGGGGTACTGAATGAAGAGATGCGAAGACGTTCTCAGGGTACTTTATTCATATCCCATCACTCAGAGGCACTAGTTTCAGAGAGCAACAGAAGGGGCAAAAGCAGGGGTCCAGGTGGTGGCAGAGACAAAAGCAGAGAAAAGTCCAAGGGTCGGTACGAGGACTCGGAGTGTTACCACTATGGCAAGAAGGGCCACATCAAGCGGAACTGTTTCGCTTGGAAGAGAGACACTACAAAAAAAATGTCTTTTTGGGACGACACTATAAGGAACACAAGTCTAAGACGTCCTAAAAGTATAGTTCTAGGGACGGCTATATTTTTAGTAACAAAAAGTTGTATTTTTTTGGGACAGATTGTGAAAATGGATCACTATTTGGGACTAATAAAAAATTTTGTTCCAAATAATACACATTTTTGTCCCAAATAGATCGGCGGGAATACCACACATTTGGCGGCTAATTGCTAAATTTTATGGGGGAAAAGTTTACCTCTATATGTTTTCATCTTAACCGTTCGATCGGATGGCTTAATCTAGACCGTCCATCCCAAAACTTTCAGAACTTAGTAGATCAAAACTTTCAGAACTCAAATATCAAAATAACCTAAATCTCTCTCTCTCTTTTCGATCAAAAACTGGATGCTGCTGCTTTCTCTCTCTGACCTAGGTGCTCCAGTACCCACTCCAGGAAGCAGGATGCCGACTCGACGCTGGCGCTGACGGCCCACGGGAAGTTACGATGGAGCCGGACCATCCTCTCTGATCGCTACCTCCCCCGGTGCCGCGTCCTCCTCAAGACGGCCTTCGCCAGTAGGCGGCGCAGGCCCCCGACCAAGAAAGCTCAACATCATAGGTCAATGGTCTAGGTTTGGGCTCCTATATTGATTTTGTGGATTTTTTCTCTAAGTATTTCTCATTTTAACCTCTAATTTCTTCATGTGTCTATAGAAAATTCAACATAAGGTTTGGGCTCCTACTTTATCGATGTTAACGTAAAAACTAGTCTAAATTATTGAGAAATTATAGTGCCGTACAACGTTAATTTTGAAATTTGGTTGTTGATTACGAGTTTCTTGGCTCCTTGGGAAAATAACTCACTAGAAAGCTATGCTTGATGTTTTAAAATGTTTAACATGAAGGCTTACAAGCTATGCTACAATGGAAAATTTAAGATAATGACACCATACACAACACACGAGTGGCATAGACTTTTATAGTGTGGTTTTCCTATATTTTTGTAGCTTCCAAGTTGTATGAAATATTTTGAATTTATTTAACCTGTCCAGTTTGCATGTTTCAATTACTAAATATTTATATAATCCCATTCCTATTATCGTGGATTAAAATTAATTGAATAATCTATTATGCTTAGGTAGGTGATATTTCACTATCAGATTATATTGGTGTGGTAAATGGGAAGCATTCTATATTTATTCCACATACTACTGGTTGATACTTTGTGAACCAAATACTAGTATCTATTCACTAACTTAACATGCTATAGTATCTATTCACTGACTTAACATGGGACTAGCTTTAAGCTGAATTCATATTTCTAAACTAGTGATTTTTTACCCTTTAAAGTCTTAGATTAGGTTTTTTACCCTTTAAAATTAAACACAAAACTGCCTCCCTTAATTTTTTTGACTTTTCCATGATACCAGAATCATATATTCGACACTATTGTACAAACATATTGTGTATTATGTACTAGATTTACCATATCATGATTAAAATATTAGAATAAATAGATTAGAATTTTGTTCAAGTTGTTAAATGTTAGTTGGTATTTCTTTGTCTATTTTTTCAATTTAGACACTTTACTGAATTTTTCAATTTTTTATACATTCCACTTTGACAAAGTACAATTGGCCAATTTATTTTCATGTTCCTTTATGATCATGTTATTTTTGCTTCTTCATCCGAGTTCTCTGATTTTGTAGATATCAGTTTTAGTGTCGTTGTGTGTGAGCCTTCCAGTGGCTACCATATTTATCAGGGTCATAACAGGGGCCCAAACATAACTTTAGGTTCAGGTGCTATACTAATTCATGATCATATTCCAGCCTAAGAGATAGCATATGCTATGAGCGTTGGTCATATTGATGAGACTATGCTTTTAATTTCCGCTAACTATGTAAATCATTTACATTATCACATTTATCAAATCAATAAGCTCATTGTTATTTTTTTAGCTTGACTTTAGGGTATTAGTTCTGTCAGCCTAATTCCAATCCAATCTGACACGAGCATCTGTAAACTAGTATGGTATTAGTTAGGGAATGGCATGTGTTCTGTGTCTAAATAGGAACCCATACTCTATGTTGGCTACGCATACTCTAATATTAGCTTAAAGAATAGCAACAAACCTGGAAAAGAAGAAATGAATGGGAGAAAAGGTATACAACAACCATCCCATGGACTAATCGTCAAATGGCAGGATGTGGTCTGATAACTAACCTGAAGAGATATGTTAGGACAATGAATTATTAGTAACATAATATTTTATCTGAAATCTAATCAGAAGAGGAGAGTACTGTTTATTGAGAAGCACAATATCATAGTTAGTTAGTTGGTTATTGATTTCCCTCCCTTTCTATATTATTTTTTAATGACGAAGGGGATTAATTATTAAATTAGTTATGGGGAGTAATCACCATAATTAATCAGGATGTTAATGTGAATGGATGAAAAGTACTGTATTTTGTATCATGTTCAAGCTACCCAAGTTTGGTAATGGTATAACTAATGTCAGAATTCCAAAACGGATGATTTGTCAGTGTCGTATTCTCCACATCTTTACAACAGTCATAAAAAGACGAGTCATATACTTCCATTCAACCTGCACATTTGATAATGGTAGTACCTCAATTTTAATTAATATTCATTTCAATAACTCTCGAATCACATTCAAATGTAAAATAAATATACTGAACCATGCATGATCGAAGTTGCATATCTAATGCCTTTGAATTAATCATATCCATATACTAGCTAATTCCTAAACAACACATAAAGTGCCTAATTAGTTGGTGCATCAGCTAAATAATAGCCTTAACAAAAGGAAGATTACATTATGAATGATTGCTATGGGGACAAAAACAATTACACTATAAATCATTAGTTCAACCTTCGACTTCTTTAATTTACATGGAGAGGCCTGTTTGATTGGATAAAATGAGGAAAATACCGAAGTACAAAAATCATAAAGACAGAGGATGCACTTAGCAGAACAGAACGGCTGTAGTCGAAAAGAGAAATTAGTTGAGTGTTGGACCGATCTCAATTATCTATATCCATCCTCCCATTTTGGTAACATAATATTTTATCTGAAACTAATCAACAGATAGAAAAATGACATCGTACACGATTATAAGTTAGTTTTCTTTCTTCCATTTTTTTCCAAATAATTATCCATCATTAACCACCAAAAATATTTAGTACAGTCTAAGTGTATATATATATATATATATATATATATATATATATATATATATATTTGTGTGTGTGTGTGTGTGTGTAGTTTTCCTGTCATTGCATAACAGTTCTAGCAGGACACACAATCATACTTAATAGTATATTGCAAAAATTGCAGAAATTGCAGACTTCTATGCAATGACAAGGAGAGTCCAGTAGGATTAATACACCAATCATACTTAATAGTAAATTATTGCAGAAATTTTAGAAATTAGAAACATAAGGGAGTTATCGAAGGGGCACGCACAGATATCACATGAATCACGTGATCCAGACACAAACATATGTCCCAGTGAAGCAATGTCTACCCACTAAAGAACCCTCCTTGTACCCCATCATACGAATAGGTTATAGTCTTTCTACAAATTTGAAGTCCAAAGGTTGTTGGCCTAAGCCGAGACATATTGATTGAGGCCGATGATTAATACACCAATCATTGGCCACAAATATGAAGTCCAAAGGATGTGTAAAGCTTGTTGGAGTATAAATAGGAAAATAAGTGAAAAGATCAAGGCATCAATCAATTGGATATCAAAACATAAGTGGAAAGCTTGTTGTAGGCCTATGTTGTGCGTAAACTTGTTGTCTGTTCCTGGAGTATTATTATGCTTATTTAGTATTCTCCCCTATTTGGTTTCTTATTGTCTGAAGGTCTGGGTTAGTTTGTCTTGTAACATCAAATATATTCTTATGGTTTGAGAACCTCCTCTTGTTTTGTCCATCTTTCTTTCCTCGTTTCTGTTTGATTAGCTTACGATTGGCTTTGGCATTGTATTTTGGGCATATATGTCATGTGTGATTGTGGAGTTTCTAAAAAAGAAGTTGCTACATATTTAAGAAATTAGAAATTATAAACTGTATATAAAAAAGGTAAGAGAAAGAAATTTATAATTAGAAATTATAAACTGTATATAAAAAAGGTAACCTAATCCATCGCTGAAGAACAGAGAAGAAAGAATCCACCTACAGAAAGACACTTAAAGTAGGCTTTCATAAGTCATAACCCTAGGCTTGACCGGGGAAGAACAGAGAAGAAAGAAATCCACCTACAGAAAGATGCTTAAAATAGCAGCTGCTCGATGCCCTCATAAGTCATAACCCTAGCCCTGAATTACACCCAAATCCCCATATTCACTCCAGATCTATCTACCTAAGCTCTCGGCTTCCACTACAAACCCCTCCAATTATTTTCTCATTTCAAATTGGCACAAATTGTCTAATAATCTAGTCATAAACAGAACGCGTCATGGCAAATTTGAGACACAACCTAGTCACACTTAGATTATGTTAAACATAAAAGTGATAGTATGATGGCATATTCTTATCATGTACAGTCAGTTCCAGGAGAAGAACTCAGGTGGGAGTATTCTCTTTATACACAAAAGTGTAACCCTTTCCCTCCAACTCACTCTCGAACTTATGGACATCTCATATATGAATGAGAAGTTTGGGATGAGAAATGGAAAGAATCGAAGTGAATAGGAACCAACATTAGTCAAAGCAACAAGTACTCTTCACATATGGTGAACACCTATGCAACCTTGATGATAGGCTAAACTTGTCATAAATTCACCATGAGGATTTGGATTTGACACAATTTAAAGACGTACTAAACAATAATGAGTACTTTTAACATGTTGTGAGCACTTGTGCAAACTCGATACTTCTATGTTGTGGTAAATCCACTTCGAATTTGGATCAATACAACTCCAGACAAACAGGATCAACATTCCAAAATTCAAACCACAAAATGCACACAGGAGACTTTTGAATGCTCCTAGACCCTCTAAAAGCCTAAAGTCCTCTTCCTAACACATGACCATGACTGGGGTGAAGCTCGAGTTTTTTGTTCTCACAATCAAAAGCTTTATGCATTTCCTTCAATCATATTGCTGGAACTGGAAGAAGTCATAGGGTGCCCTGTGTGCCATCTGATGCTACGGGATGGGACAACTTTGCTGTCCTGATACCATATTTATACTGGCATTTTATCTTCACAAACGAGAGTGCTTGTGGATCTTACAAGTCACTAAACACAGGCATGTTTGGCCTATCAGAATTGTATTGGAAACCTTCGCAAAAGAGTTTTGCATTCATACTAACTGAATTTAACTAGTCTATTTTGATTTAGTGCACCTGAAGGATAAACAGGCAGAATCGAACACAACTTACCTACATATAAACTGTTTCTTTATACTAGTTTCTTGTTGAATCCAAATCCTAAGTGGAATCTACTTCCTACTGTGACATAAAAGCTTGCACCTGAAGATACTTTCTATTTCCGTCGAAGAAACCTGCATTCGACTCTGAAGCATCATCTGCCAACAAGGATGTTAGCTAGCAAATTCCCACACTTGGGCAGATTAGCATGAGAATATGGAACATACTGGGACATTTCATGTTGATTCAACTCGCCTGGCCTGTGAAAAATATCATTGACACCAAGAATGGGAGCTATGATTTGTGGACACATACGTAAGTTTCACACTTTTGCATAGACACTGGGTATCTGATAAGGTAACTCTTCAAAAGTTGGGCATGAGGACACTGCATTGCATATCTTTCTAACTATACATTTATCTGGCATGGATATTTATGTGGTCTAGTTTCTTATTTGTATATTGAAGAATATAATGAATTAAAAATAGGAAGAAGAATTGAAATACTATAGCACTTTGCTAATAGGGGCATAACAGTAACAATTCACCTTATGCAAATTTTGTAAGTTAAGAAATGTGAAGGTTGTATCTCCAAAAGAGTACCTAACAAGGATGAACATGTGAAAATCATGGATGATCTTTCCTTTACAAAGGCAATCAGGATGCAACACTAGACAAACATTTAAAGGATAGGTATATAATATATTAAATTTGTTTCAAATGAAACTAATACATCCAATATTAAACAAATAGCATTTAGGATGAGACATTCTATGCATACTTAAATTTATCTGAATAGTGAATACCCAAGAAGAACGTGGGAGAAATATAGTCCCAAGTATCAGAAAAAAGTTAAGAATTCTTACTCTTCTTTGGACTACAACGTGTTGATAGAAAGATGCAATCAACTGCATGAAAATTCATTCCGCATGATTATTATGGTAGCTATGAAATCTTAGCTTGTTCAGTATCATATAATAAAAACAACAATGCAATATATGACATGCCTAACATCAGGACTCTGAGTTGTTAGTCTTATTTTCTTACAGGATTGATGACAAAAAGCACCATCGTAGTATTACTTTTCAAGAATACCCCAATTACGATCCATATAAGCTAAAACAATTTGATTAGGCAGCCTAAGGTCTGAGAAGAATCCTTAGTATACAGTCTATAGTGCAGGTTCCATTTTTCTGGCACTGCTTCACAGGAGAGAACTGCTGGTATCCTGTGTGCTTGTCTAATAAAGGACTTCATCTTGATGCTAGAGCACATTCACGCTAAGTGACGTTAGGCATCACTATCTAAGCAGTATAAGGTAGAGAGTAGCCAAGTAGAGTTTGGTGTTCAACGACTATTAAAATGCAATATATTCAAGAAGAAAGATGAGCCATCTCCTAATGACCTTTGCTTAGTTCCATGTTATGTGGGTCTTCTGTCTCATATATATTATCCCTTGGACCTGAAATCTGTCTGTCACACTAACTCCATTTAACTTCTTTCAAATATATGCTGATCAATTGGGACATGGAAATGGTTAGTATATAGTATAGGTTTGGGGCAGTATAGATATAATTATGCTGGTATGCACCTCTAAAGTATGTAAAACATAATATGGCTATTTATGGCATTTGATTGCATGGAGTGGTCAATAATAATTCTACATGCTATTTTCTTACATATACAATTTTGGTTACATGCTATGAACTGGAGTTTTCCACGCATTTATGTTATGCATCATAGATGCATAGATGTTTCTTTGTGGCAAGTTAGCTTTCTAAATTTTCAAGTTATCTATATTATAGCCAATATGTAAGTAATCACTCTTCTGACATAGTCTGCCCCTCTATAGCTGATTGTTATACCCTGCTCTTCATCTATGTAATCAATTTACTTCTGACATAGTCTGCCCCTCTAATGTTCTACCAATGGTGAAGATGAATCAATCAATTGGATGTAGACAACAAATTTTAGAAGTGACAAGTGTCCAACAAATATAATTTTTAATTAAGGCAACGATCTGATTTTTATCTACATGTCCACTTCTCTTTATTGCTGCATTATGTATATGGCTAGTTTTGGGCAAGGCAGTTCAGTAGCCCAGATTGTGACAGTACTTGAATACTCTCCAGGAATATTGCAAGTAGCAGGTAAAATGGAGACACAGTTGCCCAGATTCATGAAAGACATCATGTGTATTTCGCAGCAAAAGCTTCTGTTTAGAAGCATTAATTCACTATTAGGTGAATTATTCACGTCCAATTATTTAAAAATGCATATGTTACCGACTACTTGTTCTCTTGCTGTGCTCGCTATTCTTTAGCTCATAATCTAAAAGTTTTGCTTGACCTTGTAAATAATATTTTGCCTTTCTAAGTTTTTAGAGTTTTTCTTGTTTATGGATTGCAAATCAAGTCTCTTATAAGCTGTAAACATGCAAGATTTAATTGATTCAATGAGTATATGAAATATCAGCTTCATTTGTGGATAGGAATATCATTTTGATCCTCCCAGGTTCAAACTTGGGAAGTATCAGCATTCAACTATTTTTTTTGTTTATTCATCAAGACATCATCTCACTGGGAACAATAAGCTTATATTATGTGCCCAGTCATTTGATTCAGATTTGAAGTTAAGAGAAGTAGATTGTGGTACACCTAGTGCACATTGCTGCCTGTTAGAATTGCATATGAACTTTTTATTTGACTTGGCATCCACAGGTTCGCACACATAGGTCTTGCCATCGTAAAGCTTCTGGATATCCTTTTGGTATCCCGATCAAGTACTCAGTTTGGCATACCAGATAACTACTTGGTGCTTGGGGGCTCAGTTGTGGGTGATGCAATCAATCAGTTCAAGTACTTCCCCTTGTCTCTTTGTCTATTTTTTTCCTTTAAATTTAAGTTTGCTAAATTTACCTTTTTATTTTTAAGATTTAAATTGAATAACTTACATGATGTTTTCTGGCTTAACTATAGGTCATGTAATTAATATCTTACACTTCTTAACTAGTTATTGTTTTATTATTCTATCGGTCACTTTAGTTCCAACACTCTACTTGAAAGATTATAAATGAAAATCTGCTAGTTGCCTTGAACATATTGCCCAAAAGGAGAGCTAGAGAATAAGATGCTAGTCTTTCTTGACATTGTGCATGAATGAACTGTCTTGTTTTATGCTAATCATTACAATACTTCCAGTCAAATGCATATCTTGTTTTATGACTTATCATTAGATAAAAAAAATGTCCGCCTTTTAATTTATTAAGCCTGCTATTTGACAAATTTTAATTTTGCTAGTATCGAAAAAGAACTTCATTTAGCTATTGTGCCAGTCCATCACGGCTTTGCTAAAAGAGAGTTAAGTAGATATCACAAGAAAGTACAAAAAAGAACTCAGACTACAAGCTAATAAAGCCCTTGGAATTGAAAGAACCATATCGATTTTTTCCCATTTTTGGACTTGAAGCTTCCCAATTTTTGGACTGAAGCTTGTTATTGTAGTTCCCATTTTTTTGTAAGCAGGTCTGTACAGTTTGGAAGAACTGTTAGCAGGTCTGTACAGATGGATTGATCCTTTTGTTCTGTTTTAAACATTCACAAACTAATGTAGTCTAGTATGTATAGTTTGGAAGAACTTGTCTTTCTTTTCTGGTGGTTTGTATACAGTTAGCAGGTTGCTAATATATTGGCATATCTTATTTCATTTGCAGGTCCTTCAAAAGCATTCTGGATATGCTAAAATAGTGGGCGACTATCTTGTGATGGAAAAAAAATTTGGGTTCATTTTTTTAGTTCATGTTGGATATACTTGAATGTTCAAAAACATAGTGTAGTGCTTAATGTTTTGGGTTCAGAATTTTGTATATACGTAATGGTGGAGACAATGGATCCATTTTGTAATGGTGGAGACAATGGGTTCATTTTGTAATGGTGGAGACAAGGGGTTCTTTGTAACTGATGGTGTGGGTGATATTGTGTTTTGAATTTATTTTAGAAATGATGGTAAAGGATGCTTACTGTTAAGCTTTTTCGTTGTTTATCAATTGAACATATATAGTTATATATGGATTTTGTTGTCTTCTACTTAATGGTAAAGAATGCTTGATGTTGTTAAGCTTTTTTTGTATTGGAACTCTGACACCTGGAGATACATCTGAGGACAATCATCATATGAATATGTTATGTGTGTATTTAAATGGTATGTTTTATAGCTGGAAGATACAAACGATAATTTCATAAGTATTAATTTTGGGACGGTTATGTAATTGTCCTAGATATAAATGACATCCTTTTGTGACGCTGGCAAATATTTCTAGGACGGATGATATTCGTCACAAACTCTTTTATTTTGGGACAGTTTAGTAAACCGTCGTAAACATATAATAATTCAAACTCTTTTGGTACGGTTAGATTTTTCGACCCTAAAACCAAATTAGGACGGTATTTTCAGTCCTAAAACTTTTTGCCACGCCACCCTAATAGCACTGTCACTTACCGTCCTAAAATTCGTCCCAAATTACAATTTGGGACTAATTGGAGCCTTTTTAAGACGAATTTTTGGCGTCCCAGAAAGACACTTTTTTGTAGTGAGAGAAGAAGGGCGACAAGGGGAAGCAAGATGAGAACACTACAGCAGTGGCCTCGATACATGGAGACGATATGATCGTCGTAGGTGATGAGGTTATCACAAACCTCGCCTGCGATGATAATTCTTGGCTAGTGGACTCAGGGGCTTCAGCGCATGTATCTCACAACAGGGCACTATTTGCCACTTACATGACAGGCGACTGTGGAGTGTTGAAGATGGGCATGGAGATGTTCGAAGGCGGTTGCCATTGGAGATGTGTATTTTAGAACGAAGACGGGTGCAGTTCTTGTTCTCAAATATGTTCGTCATGTCCCTGACATCCGTTTCAACCTGGTATCGGTTGAAAGGTTGGATGACGAGGGATTCTTCAGTCTTTTCGGGAATAGTCAGTAGAAGCTTTCCAGAGGTTCGATGGTGATTGCCAGAGGAAGCAAGAAGTTCGGTCTCTACTTTATGGAGGGGAGCGCACAGGGAGCATAGGAGGTGAACGCCGTCAGTGATGCGTCTACCGAGTTGTAGCACAGGCGGCTCGGGCATATCAGCGAGAAGGGGATGAGCTACTTGGTGAACAGGAAGGTGATTACAGGGCTCAAGTCTACAAAGTTAGAGAAGTGCACGCACTGCTTAGCTGGGAAGCAAAATAGGATGTCTTTCCAAAGTCACCCAAGTTCAAGGAAGCCGGCATTGCTCGAGTTGATTCACTCGGATGTTTGCGATCCTATGAGGGTAAAATCTATTGGTGGTGCTTCTTACTTTGTAACCTTTATTAATGACTGTTCCAGGAAGGTTTGGGTCTATGCCTTAAAGACCAAAGATCAGGTGCTGCCTACTTTCAAAGAGTTTTAGGCCTCTGTTGAAAGAGAGACGGGCAAGAAGTTATTGTGTGTTCGGTCCGACAACGACGACGAATACATTGGTCCCTTTGATGCTTATTGCAGAGAACAAGGGATACAACACCAGAAGACTCCGTCTAAGACACCTCAGCTCAATGGTGTAGTAGAGCGCATGAACAGGACACTGATGGAGAGGGTGCGGTGTTTGTTGTCAGAAGCAAATTTGCCAAACAGCTATTGGGGTGAGGCTCTTCTCACAGCTGCTTATGTTATTAATTTATCTCCTAGTGCTCTTTTGCAGGGTGATGTGCCTAACAAAGTATGGTACGAAAAAGAGCCATCGTACAATCACCTGCGAGTGTTTGGCTGTAAGGCCTTCGTGCATGTACCGAAGGACGAGAGGTCCAAAATTGAGCCGAAGACGAGGCGATGCATCTTTGTCGGCTACGGTCGGGATGAGTTTGGCTATAGAATCTATGACCCGGTGGGAAGAAAGCTCTACAGAAGCAGGGACATGGTATTCGTCGAGGATCAGACCATGACCAACACTCAGGATTCCAAGACGCCTTCTGAGGCTGAGGAATTGCCTGAGTTAGAGTCATTTTGCTTCGAACAGTTTCCAGAGGACATCGTAGAGGATCCAATTATGGAAAAGCCAGTACATGGAGTTGCTTCCAGCCTTGATCATCAGCCTGCTGATGGTGGTCAGGGTGTCCCTCAGGAGGATGAGCATGCCGGGGAGGCAGTTCCTGAAGAAGAGGAGGCTGTTGGTATACAGCCAGCACCAGTGGCTCCACTGAGAAGGAGCGACAAAGAGCGTCGACCATCTACGAGATACTCACCGGGTGAGTATGTGCTATTGACTAACGGGAGAGAGCCCGAAAGTTTTACAGAGGCTATGGAAGACGAACACAGGCAGGAGTGGATGGAGGCTATGTAGGAGGAGATGAGTTTCTTACATGCCAATTCTACTTATGAGCTGGTGCGATTGCCAAAGGGCAAGAAGGCTTTGAAGAATCGATGGATGTTTAGAGTGAAGCAGACGGATGATGCTACTCGCCCTCGATACAAAGCGAGGCTGGTAGTTAGAGGCTACGGTCAGCAGAAAGGCATGGATTATGATGAGATCTTTTCGCCAGTCGTCAAGCAGTCGTCTATTCGGGTGGTGCTAGTATTGGCAGCCAGTTTTGACTTGGAGGTCGAGCAGATGGACGTGAAGACGATATTCCTCTACGGTGATCATGAGGAGGAGTTATACATGGAGCAGCCAGAGGGATTTCTGTGAGAAGGGCAAGTCATATTTGGTCTGTCGGTTGAGGAAGAGCTTGTATGGTCTGAAGCAGGCTCCGAGACAGTGGTACAGAAAGTTTGAGTCATTTATGGGGGAGCATGGTTATGCACGGACGACGTCGGACCATTGTGTATTTGTGAGGTACTTTGCCGAGGATGATTTCATCATTTTATTGCTCTATATTGATGACATGCTATTAGTGGGTCAGAATGCTACTAGGATAGCGGAGTTGAAGCGCCAACTGGGCGTGGCCTTCTCTATGAAGGATTTGGGTGCAGCAAAGACTATTCTTGGGATGGAGATCAGCCGAGAGAGAAAGTCCAAGCTGCTACACTTATCCCAAAAGAAGTATATTCATCGGGTACTTCAGCGTTTCGGTTTGGACGGGTCGAAAAAAGTGAGTTGCCCCCTTACGGCTCACTTTAAGTTCACTGAGGAGCAGTGTCCATCTACCGAGGACGAAAAGGAAGATATGGAGCGGGTTCCATATGCCTCAGCTGTGGGAAGCCTTATGTTTGCTATGGTGTGTACGAGGCCAGACATCGCTCATACAGTAGGCACATTTAGCAAGTACCTTTCAAATCCTAGAAGGGTACATTGGAGTGCGGTCAAGTGGATTCTACGATACCTTCTAGGCACTACCGATTGGAGACTTTTTTGGTGGTGACGAGCTGAAACTGGTTGGGTATAATGACGCTGATATGGCTGGAGATGTAGACACGAGACGATCGACTTCGGGCTATGTGATGATGTTTGCTGGAGGAGCGGTATTATGGCAGTCGCGGTTGCAAAAGTGTGTTGCCTTGTCGACGACAGAGGCAGAGTACATTACGGCGACAGAGGCTTACAAGGAGTTGTTGTGGTTGAAAAAGCTATTGCAGGAAATGGGGCTGAAGTACGAGCAGTATACTTTGCTTTGCGATAGCCAGAGTGCCATTCACCTTGTGAAGAACCAGAAATTTCATAGTCGGTCCAAGCACATTGAGACTCGGTATCATTGGATATGGGATATGGTTGAGAAAAAAGACGCGATGCTTGAGAAGGTCCATACTGATGACAATAGAGCGGATATGCTCACGAAGGTTCTACCAAGGAAAACGTTTGAGTACTGCAGGCGGATCGTCGGGATGACGAGTTCCTCCACCTAGTTGTGAAGGGGGAGATTTGTTGGAGTGGGTGGGGTTCCCAACCTATGTGGAGAATACCCCGGAGAGCGACGAGTGTCATCCGTGTGTCGGAGAAGCTCGGAGAGTGCATGGATCCTATTTTGGAACATATATGGTAAGGAAATATATGATTGGATTTCCATATTTACTTTGATTATATATTTATGATTGGACCCTTCATATAGTAGCTTTCCATATAATTGGGCTTCCAATTATGGAAAGCCAATTATGATTGGATTTCCATTAAATATATGATTGAAGTATATTGGAAGTTTCCATATATATTGGCCTTCTATGTATGGATTACCAATGGCTTATAAAAGGGTGATGCATGCTAGTTGTAAAATCATCTCAAAACAAGAGTGCTTTACAATCTTTGAGAGAGAGAGAGAGGATTAAGGACTATTGTGAAGGAAAGATTTGTTGGCCCAATGATTGTATCATATTTTTGAATATGGTTAATCTGTTACGTTTAGCATTTCATTATCACTAATCTTCACAATATCACTGAAAGCATACTACTTAGATTACTTATAAATACATACTTAAACATACTTCTCCTTCTTTGACATGATCAAAAATACGCTCCCCCGTACGAATAGATAAGAAATCAATCTTAAGTACATAAATCAGAGCATGAGGAAGGCATAGACAATCATGATCAAGATATACTAAAGAAAAACAATGGGAGAAGGGTGTAATGACAAGTGTATAAAACTACATACCAAATGTAGAGTACGAAATAGAAAATTGCTTGTCATCAATGGCTTATAAAAGGGTGATGCATGCTAGTTGTAAAATCATCTCAAAATAAGAGTGCTTTACAATCTTTGAGAGAGAGAGAGAGGATTAAGGACTATTGTGAAGGAAAGATTTGTTGGCCCAATGATTGTATCATATTTTTGAATATGGTTAATCTGTTAAGTTTAGCATTTCATTATCACTAATCTGTTAAGTTTGGATCCGAAGAACTCGCCAACTTCTTACACAAGAGCTTTAATCCGAAGGGCTCTCCGACTTCAACCGAGAGTTTGGATACGAAGACTCCCCAACTTCAACCGAGAGTTTGGATACGAAGACTCTCCAACTTCAACCTTTCACAATAGGTTTTGATCTCCTTACAATAGGATGAAGATCTTACTTTTTAACTCAATAACTCTAACACAATTTGTGGATGGCAAATGAAAGCTTTGTAGAGTTGTTTGTGGATAGGCTTTGGTGGTTTAGAAATTTTTAGGCTCAAAGCATCAACCTTGAATGAAGGGGTTCAAGGCTATTTATAACCAAAGCATTGAAAAGAGCCAAAGGCAACTTTTCAGTCACGAACCGGCATACCGGCGGTATGATCCGGCATACCGGCGGTATACCGGTCTGGGATTGCAACGGCTAGAAATATAGCCGTTGGAATCATTAATGGCTGGAAATCCGACCGTTGGAATTTCAACGTTTCGGAAGCGGTATACCGTCGGTATGGACCGGTATGCCGTCGGTATGCCGGTTTTATAAACAGAAACTTTCTGTGAACAAAAACCGGTATACCGTCGGTATACACCGGTATACCGTCGGTATGCCGTTTTCCACCAAAAATGATCCTGGGCTTATTTCTGCCCTAGCTTTCGATTTTGCCATCCATTTTTTGTGTTTACAATAATTCCTAAGACTCATTACAGACTCCAGATAAACTTAGGCAGGTGGTGGCTTCTTCAGAGTCTTGAAACGATGATGGCATGGCTTGGCTTCTTCCTTTGATAGGTGCTAGCTTTTTTCCTTGGCGGCAGCTGTCCAAAGATATCCAGTTTGTGAAAACTGAATACCTTTCGGGAGCTTCGCCCCCGAACCCCCGATGGGGGGCGCTGCCCCCTCGACCCCCGTCCGCTGACCGGGCAGCGGAAACCCCGGTGCGTGGCTCCGAAGATGTCGTCGGGCGGTTCAAAGAAATCTTTGTGGAATACCATCGTCTTTGGCCCACCATAATTTCTTCATTGCATATGTCTACATTTGATCTTGCTAATTGCTTTTCTGCAAATGCATGTTAGACGAACAAAGCAATATACATGTAGCAAGAATGATAAGATAAAAGCACATTAGGACTATGCAAAGTTTAAGTATCAATTATATAGTGATAGCATAAATATTAGTGATATCATAATATTAAACTTAATTGAATAACCATAATCAAAACATAGTTCTGATTTTGGTAGCTCAATTAAATTTAAGGTATACATAATAAAAACTCATATCACTAATATGTAACACAATAAGCACATATCACCAAAGGTATAAGTATAAGTAGAAATGCTATAGTGATAGTATGAGATTAGTGATAATGAAATGCTAAACTTAACAGATTAACCATATTCAAAAATATGATACAATCATTGGGCCAACAATCTCCCCCTTTTTGATTATGGCAAATCGGTTAAGTTTAGTATGGACAGAATAGATGCATGTATCACTAATATACAAAAGACAAGCAATATCACTGAAAGCATACTACTTAGATTACTTATAAATACATACTTAAACATACTTCTCCTCCTTTGACATGATCAAAAATACGCTCCCCCGTACTAATAGATAAGAAATCAATCTTAAGTACATAAATCAGAGCATGAGGAAGGCATAGACAATCATGATCAAGATATACTAAAGAAAAACAATGGAAGAAGGGTGTAATGACAAGTGTATAAAACTACATACCAAATGTAGAGTACGAAATAGAAAATTGCTTGTCATAACACAATATGGTTGGTAAAACCAAAGGAATTTGAAAAACAAGAAATAAGTAGTTTACCAACTTGAAATCCAAGGAATAAATCCAAAACACAATAGGATATGAAATATTGTTCTAGTTTTGGAAGAGAACTATGAAATAAAGGATTTCAAACAAAAGCCATGAGGAATAGATAATTGCAACTAATAGATACCAATTGAGATATGACATTAAATAAACTTGATACCAATGGAAAAGATGTAAACTTGAAACATTGATCAAAGAAACCATTAATAATCATAATAAGTGGTAAATTGCATCTTTATGTGGTAATATGTATTGAGTAATTATCTTATAATTATTTCAAATTGTCTTAAAGATAAGATAATGAAAGAAAGAAATTAGAGGGGGGAGAGAGTAAAATCCAAGAGACAAATGCTCCTATTATGCTGTAGTTTATCCCTCCGGTCATAAGGGGGGACGTCCCCGGTAGGGATGAAAGAGTGGAGTGAGGTTGGTTTGTTAATAGAATATTCCTAAATTATCTTATAATTATTTCAAATTGTCTCTAAAAGATAAGATAATAAAAGAAAGAAATTAGAGGGAGGAAAGAGTAAAATTTAATAGGCAGATGCTCCTATTATGCTGGGGTTTATTCTCTCCGGTTATAAGGGGGGACGTCCCCGGCCGGGATGAAAGAGTGGAGTGAGGTTGGTTTGTTAAGAGAATATTCCTAGATTGCTACCTGTTCTCCCGGGAACCCCCCTCCCCTCCGAGTCGTATAAATTAATCTCTTTCACATTCTTTAATTCTCCATCCTCGTCTCCTAGTTATATAAGTTATATATAGTACTAGTAAGTGGCGCAACAATGGCGGGAGAACAACTTGAGGTCCTTAACGCGCTCGATGTAGCCAAGACACAATGGTACCACTTCACGGCTGTGGTCATCGCCGGCATGGGCTTCTTCACGGACGCCTACGACCTCTTCTGCATCTCTCTTGTGACCAAGCTCCTCGGCCGCATCTACTACCATGTTGACGGCTCCCCGGCCCCGGGGTCCCTCCCTCCCACAGTCTCCGCTGCCGTCAATGGCGTGGCCTTCTGTGGCACTCTCTCCGGCCAGCTCTTCTTCGGCTGGCTCGGGGACAAGCTGGGGAGGAAGAAGGTCTACGGGATGACCCTGATGATCATGGTTCTCTGCTCGGTTGCCTCCGGCCTCTCCTTTGGCAACACCCCCGCCTCGGTCATGACCACCCTCTGCTTCTTTCGCTTCTGGCTCGGCTTCGGCATCGGAGGCGACTATCCCCTCTCCGCTACCATCATGTCGGAGTACGCCAACAAGAAGACCCGCGGCGCGTTCATCGCCGCCGTCTTCGCCATGCAGGGGTTCGGGATCCTCACCGGCGGCATGGTCGCCATCATTATATCCGCGGCGTTCAAGAACGCATTCAAAGCCCCCGCGTACCAAGTCGACCCCGTGGGCTCCACCGTCCCCCAGGCCGACTTCGTGTGGAGGATAATATTGATGTTCGGCGCGCTCCCTGCCGGACTCACCTACTACTGGCGGGCGAAGATGCCGGAGACCGCTCGTTACACTGCGCTGGTTGCGAAGAATGCCAAGCAAGCCGCGGCGGACATGTCCAAGGTGCTACAGTGTGATATTGAGAGCATCGAGGGGGCAGGGGCGGCGGCGGCGGCGGCCAAGCTAGTCGTCAACGAAGAATCCAACTCCTCCTTCGGTCTTTTCTCCAAGGAGTTCCTCCGTCGCCATGGCCTTCATTTGCTCGGCACCACCACCACCTGGTTCCTCCTCGACATCGCCTTCTACAGCCAGAACCTCTTCCAGAAGGACATCTTCTCGGCCATCGGATGGATCCCCAAGGCCGCCACCATGAACGCCCTCGAGGAGGTCTTCAAGATCTCTCGCGCCCAGACCCTCATCGCCATGTGCGGAACCGTCCCGGGCTACTGGTTCACCGTCTTCCTCATCGACGTCATCGGCCGCTTCACCATCCAAGCCATGGGATTCCTCATGATGACCGTCTTCATGCTCGGCCTCGCCTTCCCTTACCACCACTGGACCACCCCAGGAAACCACGTCGGCTTCATCGTCATGTACGGCTTCACCTTCTTCTTCGCCAACTTCGGCCCCAACGCCACCACCTTCATCGTGCCCGCCGAGATATTCCCTGCCAGGCTGCGCTCGACCTGCCACGGCATATCCGCGGCGGCCGGGAAGCTCGGCGCCATTGTAGGCTCCTTCGGGTTCCTGTACCTGGCGCAGAGCCCGGACCCCGCCAAGACCGACCACGGCTACCGCCCGGGCATCGGGGTGAAGAACTCCCTCTACGTACTCGCCGCATGCAACTTGTTGGGCTTGCTTTGCACGTTCCTGGTGCCCGAATCCAAAGGCAAGTCGCTCGAGGAGATTGCCGGGGAGAATTAATGTGGGGGCACCAGCAGCAACGAGAAGTAGAAGTACAAGGAAGGGGATCCTGACTTAAACTCTTCTTAATATATATGGTGTCTAAAAGTCTAGTGCTCTCTCTTTTGTTTCTTGAATTTCTCTTCTTCTACTCTTTTAGTTTATTTTAGTCTCGTCGTCGTGTAACGTTCTATTTCATAGAGATTTTTTATTATTTCGGATTCATTGAGTTTAAGCAAATTTTCCTGAGTCATTGTTCGTAGGTTTTGGCCTAGCGGTAACAACGGTCCTCTATATATTGAACAAATCTTCAGGTATATTGGATTCAACAAATATCCATATTCATTGTGTTATTGGTTGTGATTATTCAGTTTGCAGCTCTTCTCATTCAACTCACAAATTCGTTCTGACTGTTGAAGAATTATAAAAGTTTCTACATTATCAATTTTGCATTTCCTTGATGTATGCTCTAGTGTTTATATGCCAACTTTTTATCCATGCAATGTAAGTGTTTCTCTTATTATGTTGTTGCTTATGAAATGATATACAATTTCTTTTTTGATTTTGTTATATTATCTTGTGGCTTATGGATTAAATATGATAGACAAAAAGATTATTTTGAATTTTGCTCTTAGACTATGTTAGCTGAGTAAGATGTAGCCTTCAGAAGATGGAACAAATCCACACCACACACTTTAACATTTTTATTTCAATATAAAAAATGCTACATAAGTTTTTATAGTTATTCTTAAAAAAAATAGGATGGCCCAATTCATCCTCTGAATCTAAAATGAAAAAATAAATTATTTATTGTCCTTGCGCAAAAAAAATAAATGCTAAGCATAATCTATTATTATTATTATTATTATTATTATTATTATTTTTTTTTTTTTTTTTTTTTTTTTTTGAAAACACACGCACACACACAATTGGGGGACTCGAACCTTGCCGGCCCCTCCGGATGTCCGCTCTAATTTTATTATTATTATTATTTGCTGCTTATTGCCTCTATTTTCATCTTTAATTCGTCATTGATTTTCTTTATAGCATTTGGGTATTGTATACAGGTATAAATGCCTCTAAATTTATTGGATATTCAATGTTTATCCATTTGAAGTTCTTGTTTAAATCTTGTTTATCCGTTTACTACTCCCCGTCAAGTGCAGCATATAAAATACAAGTTGTCCGAGTGGTTTGGTAATCATGTCAGCAATCTGTCTCCGGTCTCTTCATTAGTCGTCATTATAAAGATACAGCAAAATAGCGACGAAAGTTTTCATAGCTATATTGTCATTTTTCGTTGCTAAACATTAATAGTGATGGAACAAGGATCGAAATTTTTGCTGCTAGTTCAAATGTTACCATTGTTTATTTTTCGTCTGATCCATCGCTAGATCGACTACTCCGGGACGAAACATTAGCGACAGAATAACGACTGGATTTTTCGTCGATGACACAGCGACTAAGTAGCGATGAAAATAGTGACTGTCTTTGATATTCTTTGAGTATGAGACTGAAACTTTATCAAAATATCGACTAAAAATTTGATTGTTGATTCGTCATTGCTCGTCGCTATTCGGTTGTTGATTGAATTTTTTTAGTTTTCGTCGTTGATCCTTTGTTAGTTAGTTATTAGTCAGTCAATGTTCCGCCACTAATTTGGATATTTTTTCCACAATCAAATATTTCATGTTGCACACAACCTTTAACACAATCAAATATTTCATGTCGCTGATTGTATCTTCCGCAACATTGTCCCTTCCATCCCCCGCATCATCCTCCTAGCCAATATCATCTATGACAAATATGACAAGGGCCATCGAGCAACCATGGAGCCGATACTGGATCCTCCAGATAACCCGACCATCCCCTACAGTTGGAACCCGCCGGTGGAGAGGTCCATTAAAATTAACGTTGATGGGGCCACTGAATCGTCGACCATTGTAGCATCCGCAGTTGCGAGAGATTCGTCTGGTAGATTCCTTGGTGCTGAATCTTGTTACATTTCGCCAATCCCATTCGTTGACTGCAGTCTTCTGGCCGAGATCTATGCTATTAAGTTAGGCCTTCAAGTGTCTTTGCGCTTCCCGGACACAGAGGTGATTATCGAAGGAGACAGCATCACAGCCCAAAGGATTGTTCAAGGCGAGCCAAACCTCATCCCTTGGAGAATGCTCGACCTCGTCCAGTCTATCAAGAAGGATATCCCAGCTTCTGTGTGCACCAAATTTAAGTACGTTCGAAGAGCAGGAAATCAAGTGGCGGCAAGATATGCTCTACACTGCAAACTTTCTACCTCCTATCTTACACCCCCGGAGTGTATTCTCCAGCAACTTGCTGTAGACATCCCTCAATTCTCTTTTCCTATTCCTGTTGATTAAAGTTGATATTCAATAAAGGCTACAATTATTCAAAAAAAACATCCACATTCCAAATAAATACCATAGTCTAACAACACAGATGCAAATCGATCCACGCATATAATATATTATATTACAACACATCCAATAGCCCCACACATATAAAACACATACAAATAGTTCCACACATATAACACACTCAATAGCTACACCTATATAATATAATATAACACATATCCAAATCTAAATTCATAGTCTAACAGTACCAATGTCATGAGCTTGATCTTTGTTGAGAATTTAAGTTTGATTGTAGGGTAGACAAATACTTTGATGACTTGAGCTTGATCTTTGGGAAGTACCGTGCCACTCAAAATCTTCCAGAAACTCCTGCAAATGTGATTGAAGAGTTGGCAAATCAAGATGCCAATGATACAATAGGAACTTCCCAAATTTATATCTCTATATCCTCAAATTAATTTTGAGTGTTTCCTTATGTATGAAGAGAGAAAGAATTCGTGCATTTTATTTGGTTACTAGATATGTTGGTCATATGTAAGGCTGGGCATACAGGTTCAGAACCCACGGTCCCGATCCGTTTCGAACCGTAAATATTGTCTAAACAAGTCGGTTCTTAAAATTTTTAATTTAAACGGGACGGGACGGGATGGGTTGTGTGATATTCACGGGTTGGGACGGATCGTGTTTCCAAAAGAAACAGGCTCCGGTCCGGCCCGTTTATTTGAAAATCCTATAATTTTATAATTTTTATTAGACTCTTGAGTCTTTATAGCAGACTTGAGTCACTTACTCTTCACTTGAGAGGAGCCGACCCTAAATATTTTTTTGCAAAGTTTGTTATATCGTTGGATCAATGGCATAGTAGATAGCAATATCAAAGATAGATGAAAGCAAATTTCATAAATGTAATTCCTTGTTTATTGATAGAGCTGTCAAAATGGGCTAAGCCTATTGGGCCGGGCCGCCCCGCCTGCCAAAAAGATGGGTTGGGCCGAGCATTTAGGAGCCCGCCAAACAGGCGGGCCTGGGCGGCCCGTCCCGCCAGTAGCCCGCTCCGCGTTGGGCTAGCCCGCGAGCCAAGTGGGTTGGCCCGCCGTCTATTTTTTCATTTAGCACATATATGAGATATGTATAATAAATGATAAAAATTCTCATTTAATGCAAGTAATGACGAATGAAATGTTAAATTTCGTCATTTATTTACATGAATGAAGGAGTTTTAAAGAAATATCTACTATTATAATGTTTCTTATATTTTACTTATAATTTGATGCATATGAGAGTGAGCAGAAAATATTATATATGATTTTTTTTCCTTTTAAGAAACTAAAACAAATAAAAAATTAAAAAAATTTAAGCGGGCCGGCCCGCCTAGTCCGCAGCCTGCTTAGTCCGCGGCCCGCCGGTGGGTTGGGCTGGGTTGAAATTTTTCCAGCCCGCCAAAATGGTGGGTCGGTCCGCCCCGTCCGCCAAATGGTGGGTTATAGTGGGTTACGGACCGGTCCGTCCTGCCGGCTTGTCTTGACAGCTCTATTTATAGACGGAGTAAGGCAAACAATAGAAATTCAGCTTTTGTTGTATGAAGCTGAGATTGTGGGCTGTAGCATGTCGTATGTAAAATTTATTGTAAGTAAGGGGCGTCGAGGTCAAGCCTTTCAAATATTGTGATTTTTATATTTTTTATGCAACTCTTCATGTACTATTTTAGACCTGTTTGTGCATGAGAAAAGATGTGGTTAAGGAAGTTAAGTTTTTGGGATTCATATAATGCCAAAAGTATGCTTTGCTCATTTTTACTCTACTTATTATATTTGGTGATCCATCTGCCAGTAATTCAGAATGTTCGTTACTGAACCCGTTTGGACCCGCAGATCGGTCCGGTTCGGATCCGTTTCAAACGGATCGAGTCTGGTCCGATTCCAACAATTTTTTGGTCCGTTCTGTTCCATCCCGCCAAAGAACGGGTTCGGTCCGATTTCATCAGATTTGGACCCGGCCCAATTCGTGTCCAGCCCTAGTCATATGAAACCATGTGATGTTACTTTAATATATGTTTTTGCTTTTTTTCCTTTTCCTTTCACATCAATAATATTTGCTATGGAATATAATGTACTATATCATGCTTGGGCCACAACTACTGAATACGGTTAAGTGTAATATCTGGCACATGATCAAGGATTATCTTATTTTGAGCAAGAAAATCAGAGTTTTGTAAAACAAAAAAATTAAATCCCACACACACAATTGGGGAACTCGAATCTTGTCGGCCCCTCCAGGCATCCGCTCTAATAATTGGTTAATTTTCCATAATGGGAACAATATATTGTTACTTTCATTTACAGCTGAAGTAGTATATGCAGCCAAATACTTAAAAGTGTTGCAAACTTGCAACATGTTTGTAACTTTACAAATCTAACTGACTTACTATATGAACTGTGCATCAATAAATCAAAATTTCGTCTTACGTTCAGAAACAAAAAATTTGGCCAAAAAATGCTTTGGCCAGAAATATTATATGACAAAAACAAAAATATGCATGATTCACTACAAAATACAGTCATTTACCGACGAAAACTAGCAACGGACGCTTTTATGTCACTAACAAGCGACGGAACACCGACAAAAATAATATCAAGTTTTAATCCAAAAAATAGTCGTTAATCCGTCACTAGTTCGTCAAAAAAATATAGTGACTGATCAACGACGGACTAGTTCCATCGCTGTGAAACATCATATTGGCAGAACGACTTGGTTCTTTTGGTTTTCGATCAAAATCCACACCCCCCAAATACTCACTCCTCCTCGACTCCCTCTCCATTATGTGCCTCCTCTCCGCCCCCTCCTCTTTACCCTAGGCACCACCATGCCTCCTTGTCCCCCTCCTCTCGACCCTAGGCGCCGCCATACACCCCCCCGTGCCCCTCCTCGGCTCCCTCCTCCTCTTCAATCCCTCCTCCAAATAGCGAAGAAGAACCTATCCTCTCCCCCTCCCCCTGCGCCCCTCCTCGGCTCCCTCCTCCTCTCCTCGACCCCCTCCTCCCAACCCCAAGCAGCCAGACACCCCCACTTGAGCGGTGCCCCCCAGCCAGAAACCCCCACCCGATGACACCCCCAGCCGGCGGCCCCTGCCTTTGTAGTCTTCGACGACTCATCTAGGCGGAGCCCTATCTCCAAAACAATAGGTAAGGACCTTCCTCTTAATTTTTTTTGTTGAAAAAATTGTTCTTGAAAGCACACACAAAAATAACATGATTTTGATTTTAGAATTTGGACACGGACACACGATGGAGACACTGACACACGACATAGACACATTGGGTAGTTTGATTTAGGATTTGCAAGTCAGTAGGGGTCTAGGTGCATGGGGTTGTTTATGCTAGTTGTACTAGATCTCTAACCTACGACATTAGGGCACAAGAAACTATTAATTTAATATTTCATACTTTCCTATCATTTCGAATAAAAAAACTTGATATTAGCTTGAGGATTCCTGGCTAATTGAAATAATGTAGTAACCAATGTAGAAAACATATATGCTAATGAAAATAGTAGTTTTATTTGTAATTAATCAGAGCTGATTGATTTTACTTAGTCAACCACCTACGAATAGGCAATCATTAACTGAGGTACCGACAGATAGGCGACGAACTAGCGAATTATGCTTACCCTACTTTAATTTGTATATAATCCATATTGTCACGACCCACACCCGGTATAGGGGCACGAATGCGTAACAACGTCCAGCCTACGCCGCACAATCGACGATAGAACGTTGTTCTAGGTCGCTAACTATCAACTCACATAATGATATATAATGTACCTGTCATAGATCTCAACTCCCAATAGAGGACAAGTATAAAAATATGGTAATACTCAATCACAGTCTAAAGCACGATAAGGTATCAAAGAAGTCTAAATAACTATAAATACTAAACATCAACAACACTACTAAAATAATATTCAAAACGAATCTCAAATACAGTGTCAAAATCTCCACTTAATATAATTCAAGTTCAAAATAGAGAATCTAAAACAAGTCCACTAAACTAGGTCTCTCAGCCACTCTTGAGAATCGGGATCCAAGGTAGCTATTCCCTCCTTGGATCCATAGCAGGTAGAGTACGTATCCTATGGACAATCATCTGAAAAATATATCCAGTCAGGATGAAACGAGCACATCTCCTCTAGCAGTTCCAAATAAATGATAAATACTATAAAGCAGTAATAGCAAGTGATATTTGAGGAACATGGAAAGTTTGAGACAGGTAATGAAATAGAATCAACAGTTAAAACCAAAAAAGTATATACAGTGAAATAGAAGAACATGGCAGTAAAAACTGTAAATAGAAGTAACTGAACTAAAATGATGTGATGTGAGTCCAACTAGTATAACATGAGACAATGTCAATCTAGTACAAGACACTAATCCAGTGTATTTTGAAATATCTAGTTCGACATGTAACGATTAGACGAGTAGTGAATACGGCACATCTCACGTTTGACCTAGCGGCGACGACTATCTTTCTTGTAGGGTGATTCTTGTTGAATACGGCTTGTCGCACACTTGACCTAGCGGCAACGACTATCTTTCTTGTGGTTCTTGTTTAATATGGCACGTCGTACGCTTGGCCTAGCGACGACGTCTATCTTTCTTGTGGTTCATGTTGAATACGGTAAGTCGCACGCTTGGCCTAGTGATGGCGACTATCTTGCTTATAGGAGTGGCTCTTGTTGTATACGGTACATCGCACGCTTGGCCTAGCGTGTGACGGCTATCTTTTTTGTAGTGGTGGTTCCTGTATGATTGAAAATGTTTACATGTTTACTTGAGTATTTTTTGACACATAAATAGAGTACGAGTCTAGCCAGAAGTAAATAGTGCTTGTAGATGTTTCGAGTAGGTGTTTCTTGTGAATGGTTCCAGTAGTAGGGGATAGACAAGTCAAATACTTGTCTCGCAAGCGAATGGATCCAGAATATCAATTCGTTTTGTGACAGAGAATCAAAATAGAACTATACTAGAAGCTGAATCATAATAATCATCAACTAAATAAAAACTATTAGATAATATACTTGCTTGTCGTCCAGAGCAATGAAGGAGGATCGATGCCCAAATTAGTTTCACACAAACCTATATTTGAGATATACATGGTTATTTAGTGTTCTAGAGTAACAATAAATCTAATTGTGATGTTTATATGCTGCTAGGCTATTTCTAGGCCAATGAGTCAATTTGGTCAATCTAGTCAATAGTCAATATTGGTCAACTTAGTTTGGTTAGACTAATCTAGGGTTTCTATCTCCAACGGATACTTAGTGATACTAGGC
>JANAVB010026196.1:7742788-7772172 GCA_029216955.1 Iris pallida
AACTCATCTGGTGTTTGTGCCTATACATTCGTCCTTTTGTCTTCTTGTCTAAGGTTGTGGTTAAGGTCAAAAGGAGTGTTAGGTCGTAAGGCAATCTACCCAACTTATACGAGTTAAAGTAGTAATGTGATGGGATAATAGAACATGTCTACCTAGCATGAGTCACCTTCCTAAACTTTATCAAGCATGAAAGAAGGGATAATAATTACGATAGAAGAAATCAAGCAAGATGCAAATTAAGAAAGTCGGGCGAGAGTTCGAAAATGGAATCAAGAAAGAAGGTCAGGTATGTGGATGAGATCCTAAACTCTAATACTATATGTGGATGATGTCACTCTCCTAGAAGTTATTCTAAGTCCTATCTTCAATTATATTTGTAGGCTGACAGCTAGTACAACTAAGTTGAAGTTCTAACCGTGAGTTCGGAACCTTATGCAAAACCGGACCTGCATGGGCCACCATAAAAACTTGTCATGACCCGCACATGCTTTTGGGTTATGAGTACGTGTCCAAGTCTAGCCTATGCCGCAGTGTCGGCGGTAGTACGCTGTCTATGATAAGCATTATTGTGAAACCCGTATTTTTCGGTAATATCTTAGGTATTATTTTAATATTGTGCTGTTAAATAAATAATGTGTTAAAATATTATTATTTAATTATTAAGAATTAAAAAAAAAATATATAAAGTATATAGATTTTTGGTTGATAGCCCAAACCCGAACCAGGCTCGAAACTCGATTTGAGACTAAATTATTTTTATATTAAAATAGAATTTTAAAATATTAATTGTATTTTTATAAGAAAGAAATTATTTCAGCCTTTATATTGACAGTCTAATTTTTCCAAGGCCTATTCTCTAAAAGCCAATTTGACCCAAAACCTTAAAACTATTTTCACCAATGTACATATTCTTTTTAGCCATTTCCTAGCCTAGCCCATTTGCTTAATTGGGCCAAACCCATTTTATATGAGAACCCATAACCCTTTACATTCATTTATATTGAATGAAAGTTTTGTTCTTTCATGTAGGAATGGTGGGCTGTAGAAAATTTGCCAACCCATTTGGTTTGACTAAGTTGCTGTTAGTATTCTTTCATTCATTAGAATGAAGTAAAAAGTGGGTTTTGTTTTCTGTTGGAATCAAAAGAAGAACTTTTCTTCTTCCTCCCAACCGAAGACTCGTTGATCTCCCTCGACTTCACCGGTCGGCCCTTGGCTTTCCACACCGCCGGCGCCATTAAGGATGGGCTGGCTCTTGCCCTTCCTCCTGGTGGTAACTCCTCTTTCCCATCTCTATAAAAACCCACTTCTTCCCATTCATTCTCCCCACACCAACTCCATTCTTCTTCTTCTACAAAAACCCTTTCTAAATCCCTAGCCCCAAACTCCGGTGAAACTCTGGCGAAGTTCTGATCCCGAGGCCAAGGCCATCCCGGGCCGCCCCTACCCGGCGCACCTTCCCGACGCCACCCCGGCGCCGCTCCCCGTGGCCGCCCGCCACCGCACCTGACCGGCGCCGACCCCGCGCGGCTGGCTCTGTCCGCCGACCCCCTTCGCTGTCCGATCTGCTTCAGGTGCTGAACCACGTGGCCGTGAGCTCTGTCGGCGTTTCTCCATCCCCGTGCCGTGACGGTTCGGTTTCCGTGTTCCGAAGATACCCTTCGGTTGGGTAATCTCTAACCCATTAATTTTCCTTGTCTATGATGAAAACTGGTCCAACCGAATTCCTCGGGAATTCGGGTTTCCGATAACGTAACGGTTACGTTACCAATTTTGCTTTCTGAAGTTTTCTCGGAAATTGTTGCTGTTATTTTACTTCTGGATAAAATTGGGTGTTGTCGGAAGTTTAGTTCTGTGGAAATTTCCGGGTTCTCCGAGAATTTCGGGAATGACTTCTGAGATTAGAAATTTTATGTATAAATTAGTTTTGAGAAAAGTAGTGTTCTGTGAGTTTCCGATATTTTCGGGTTTCCGTTATTAATTCGGGATTTTCCGACTTCTTCGGGAATTTCGTTTTATTTTTGGGTTACCGAAATTATTGCGGGATATTTATATTTGTGGTTGTTTTATATATATTGGGGTATCCCTGGTTTGGAAAATTCTTTTGCAGGAAAACCGGAGTATTTTCCAGTTTTGGGTTGACCGAAAACAGAGGGAATGCTGCCGAAATTTTTAGAAAATTATAAATAATTTTTCAAATGATTTTTTTCGAAAAATATTATTTTTGGATAAATATTTTGGGCGACGACCATATCGGTCAATGGGCCCCAGCGAAATGCAAATGCACCGGTTTGTCCGGACGTTGAGGCAGAGTAGCTGTATATGAAGATTGGACCAGTTCTGAGACTTCTAATAATTTACAAATTTAATTAGAATTTTGTTATTTAATTTTTGTAGGCGATTTATAGGACTAACCCATTTTTTTCTCTTATTTAAATTCATGTATTAATTTGTAAGGGCATAAGCCCATTCATTTATTTTCTGTAAATTTTTGTAATAAGTAGGAACGGTAGATTTGAGATTTTCTGGTTATTGTGCGAGCGCGTAAAACTAGGAATATTAATTATTATTAATTATAATTTAGAATTCATGATATTTCTCGTTTAAAGGAAAATGTATAGTTTTATATATTTATAAAAAATACCAAGTTTTCCTAAATAAAATGATAAATACAATTTTTCGAAAATAGACATAAATCGATGTTTCTAAATTGTAACGTACTAGTAAACGCATTTTTGGTTGTGTTGGTTAAATAAGACTAAAATGGACTAGGAGACAATTTAGATATTTCAACTAGCTTAGTTAGCCATTGGTGACATGGTTTCTGAGTCAGGTTTCCGAATGTAGGATTTCGAAGAAGATCCTGACTTTCCATTCCGAAGTACCGATCCTTTCCAGTCTGAACAATTAAGGCAAGTACATTTATGTAGATTTTACAATTATTTTCACAATTGTTTCATTGCAAGTTTAAACCACAATTATACACGAACTCCTTCGGGAGCATTGATCGTATTGTTGGGGACTGGGGGAATAGTGTACTGGATATGACCAAATCCAAACTTAGGATAATGAATGTGTTAGCTTACCCCTCTCTCACACGGGGATAAGCCATACCGTATCGCTAGGATACAAATGTACCCAAACCGGTCATATTCTTTACCTATTCATATCACTGTACTGTACTATTTCAAAATTGTTCATTTTCAAACTGTTTAAAAATGCATGTTATAAATTGTCATTTTAATTGTTAAAATTTGCATGAATTGTACTTTGCTCCCTCCTGACTGGAGACAACATTTTAGGTATTACTGAGGATCTGGAGATGATGATCAATAGCTATTTCGATCCCGATCTGTACCCGGCGGTACTTCCACCTGAGGAGGATGATGTGGCATCGACATAGATGCTACTTAGTTGTGGAGAGTTTTTAGTTGCTGTTTTAATTTCAGTTGTGAACCTTGTATTTGGAACAAGTTTTAATATCGTTAAATAAATGTGGTGGCAACATTGAAATTTAAATTTGTTGTTGATTGACCTGCAATATGGATTACAGCTTACTGCCGCCGTCTCATCAACGGCGCAGGCTGGGCATGATCCGATTCGACCCAAGTATTTGGGGACCGGGTCGTGACATGTTTTTAGTGGTGGCCCATGCAGGTCTTTTAAATCAACAATTTAGGAAAACTAGAAACAATTAGGAACACTAGAACATCAAAATTGCCACAACATAGGACCGATTTATATATGATAAATATTTTTATTATAGACTGGTAGGTTACCTTGCTTATGCTTGCATCCTAAACCTTCCAGAGAATGACCACTGACAAAACCAACTCTGCTGGCGATGTGGTATCATCTCCGGATCGAATCCCGCCTCTTCAGTCAAGTCAGAGCTTTTCACCCAACCAGCTGATTGATCATCCTCACCAATCATCCAGTGAAGTTTTCCCCACACTGGCAAATCCTACCTCTCCTCTAACTGGGTTACTTTTCTTTGAGGAAGTACCCACTCATGTTGCTTCACCAGTACCAGAGAACACCTCTCAGATGGTTGCTCTATTTCAAGAAATCCTAGAGTATCAGAAGATTCAAGCTGAACAGATGGATATCTCGAGAGAAGTCATGAAGAATATCAACGACGCAACCTTAGCCATTTTAAACCAAGGTGGAGCGGAACCTCGTCCTAGGAGGGATACCCATGAGAATAGAAGATATTTGGGCCCTGTCCGACAACCATATTGCAAGAAGCTTTTGGCTTGTGCCTACTGTAAGAGACCTGGTCATCAAGCCAACATTTGTCGCAAGAGATTAAGGCAATGTTTGGTGTGTGGATCTGCTGAACATCAAGTTAAGGACTGCCTCTTATCTTATCATCGTATCGGAGCGTCTATTATGCTACAACCTCAGGACTCTATCCAACAGACCGTAGGAAGGGATGAAGCAGAATCAAGGATCATAGAAGAGGAAGAAAATGGAGATGCCCAAGCAAGAACCAGAACCATGAAGAATAGTACTTAGGACTGCTGAGTAATATTATCTATTAAGAAGCTGTAACAAGATGTCCCTAGATCAATTATGAGAGTTTTGTTGTAATTCTCTTATATGAATAAAAATCTTAGTTACATCTTCATGATAGAAGTTTTCCCTAATAGTTTCTGGATTACCCTATGCATAGAAATATTCCATTAACCTAGTACCTAGCTCTTTCCCTATGATTAAGTGATACTATAGAATCGACCTGAAGGAAGCCAAGGAAATGAAGGATTAGATCAATGGACTAAAGGTGTTGGGTTTCATATAAGACGGAGCTTCACTCTAAGAAGCATCAGTCTTGTTTGTATCCAAGAAGGATAAAACAATATGGATGAGAGTAGACTATCAGGGCACTGAAGAAATTACTTTTTCTCGACTGATGATCTATCCAAGTTGAGTGAACTTAAGGGTTTTCGGAGTTTAACTTAAGAACTGACTACCATCAGATTAAGATCATGAAGGAGTACATTCTCAAGACGACATTCAACACCAAATACTGGTAGTTGAATTTTTGGATCATGTCTCTTGGAATGATGAATACTCATGTTGTGTTCATGAATCTCATGAACAGAGTCTTTTTATGAGTAATTGAATCAGTTTGTTGTCTTTCTTTAGATAACAAAAATCTGATATACTCAAGGACTGAAGAAGAACATGAAGAGCATCTGAGAAATTTCTAGGAACTTTGAAGAAGTTTTTGGTAAGCTATCAAGACATGAATTTCTTAGACAATGTGGTTTTTTTGCCATAATGTCACAAGAGAAGAAAATTTGATAGACTCTAGATAGATAGCCGCTGTGGAGAAGTCGTATATCTAAGTTCAATGGTTTCTTGGACTTGATGGGATACTACTGGAATCTGTGTAGGAATTCGCCAAGATTGCTGAGTCGATGATGAAGCTGACTCGAAAGAATGAAGAGTTTGTCTGGACGCATTTAAGAAGCTGTAGAAGAAGCTTACCAAACCTTGCGCTACCCGCAGGATCCGGTGGTTTCACCATCTACAGAGATGTCTCAGGAAAAAGACTGGGTTGTATTCTTCAACAACATGGGAAAATAATTGTCTACATATCTAGGCAATTACGGACTCATGAGAAGAACTATCCCACACATAATTCGGAACTTGTTGTAAGTATCCTTGCTTTAAGGCTATGGAATTATTATGGAAAGGGAGTAAAATTATATACGGACTATAAAAGTCTGAAATATATTTCTACTCAGAAAGAGCGGAATATTGGGTAAACGAAGACGATTGAAGCTGATATCGATGGTTTGACCAAGAAGCGGCACCTAGACATCAGGAAGTTGGGCTGGAGAGCATACTGTCTGAAGATAGAAGGATGGAACTAGATGCTGATTCAGTGTCAATAAAGCTGCAAGTGAGCTCGAGTCTGAAGAACAAAGTCAAGAAGACGCAGTTTCAAGACAAGGCACTTGTAAACTTAGAGATCAAGTGTTGGCAGGAACATTTGGGAGTTTCTTTATTGCCAACGATGGAGCTTTTGAAGAATGGTACGAGGTTGTATACCTTCTGGTGAACTAAGAAGCGCAGTATCCCACACACTCTAACCAGATGTATCGGGATGTGTGTACCATTAAATGGTGTTATGTAATGAAGAAGGACAAATTCCAAGAATGAGGTTAGGTATTCTGTCAACATGTGGAAATTAGCAAGATTCCTGCAGACGCTGGATATTTCGGAGTAGAAGTAGGAACACATAAATGGACCTTGTGTTAGGATTACTTTGTTCCTAAGGAGGGAAGATCATCAATTGGATTTTGTGGACTGACTGACCAAGTCAGTTCATTATGAAGTTGCTTTATTCACGAAAGAGTTGGCGGCAATGTGCAAGAGACACATCTACCGGATTCATGAAGTTCCAACTAACAGACAATCAAAGAAGTCAATCTAGACGTTTGAAGACATGCTGAAGAATCTTGCCTCCTGGAATCTGGAGGATCTTGGAAAGATCAATTATCTTTGGTAGAGTTTTCTTACAATAAATACCCAGTTAGCATCAGTACAACATCATTGAAGTTTTGGATGTAGTTTTCGTACATAACTTGCATAGGACGATGTAGAAGAAAGAATACTGTTAGATCCAGAGAGAGTAACTGGCGCAGCAGAGGAAGTGAAGATGATCAGAGACAAGCTATGATAGACAGAAGCACTGGGCAGACAACAGTTGTCAACCACTGGAATTTGTAGAAGAAGGCAGTGTCAGAGAAACCAGTAGCAAGCGTGGTCAGAGGTGAGTAGAAGATCAGAAGTTTGATTCATCATAATTCTTATTTCCTTCAATCCTTATCTTTTTCGTTTTGAACTTGACATATGCTGCTAGTTAGCCTAGTTTTGTAAGCTATTTTTCTCGAGCTTGATCATGACAGTATTTTATTGGAGGCCTCCATTAATATATTGTCTAATCAGAACCGGTGCATGATGGTCTGATCAACCTCGTACACTTTGGTTCGCTTTTATATCTTATTTTTATGTGGCTTGTGACATAATTAAACTTGTCCCTATACCATCTCACTTATGACTAATTGGAAATTCTCATTTGTTTGAATCTGAATTATGAGCATCATACTTGTGCCTACTTGAATTGTGGGAATCCTGTCCTACCTGTCTTTAAATTTCGAGGACGAAATTTTCTGAGGAGGGAAGGTTGTGAAACCCGTATTTTTCGGTAATATCTTAGGTATTATTTTAATATTGTGCTGTTAAATAAATAATGTGTTAAAATATTATTATTTAATTATTAAGAATTAAAAAAAATATATAATATTAGATTTTTGGTTGATAGCCCAAACCCGAACCAGGCTCGAAACTCGATTTGAGACTAAATTATTTTTATATTAAAATAGAATTTTAAAATATTAATTGTATTTTTATAAGAAAGAAATTATTTCAGCCTTTATATTGACAGTCTAATTTTTCCAAGGCCTATTCTCTAAAAGCCAATTTGACCCAAAACCTTAAAACTATTTTCACCAATGTACATATTCTTTTTAGCCATTTCCTAGCCTAGCCCATTTGCTTAATTGGGCCAAACCCATTTTATATGAGAACCCATAACCCTTTACATTCATTTATATTGAATGAAAGTTTTGTTCTTTCATGTAGGAATGGTGGGCTGTAGAAAATTTGCCAACCCATTTGGTTTGACTAAGTTGCTGTTAGTATTCTTTCATTCATTAGAATGAAGTAAAAAGTGGGTTTTGTTTGCTGTTGGAATCAAAAGAAGAACTTTTCTTCTTCCTCCCAACCGAAGACTCGTTGATCTCCCTCGACTTCACCGGTCGGCCCTTGGCTTTCCACACCGCCGGCGCCATTAAGGATGGGCTGGCTCTTGCCCTTCCTCCTGGTGGTAACTCCTCTTTCCCATCTCTATAAAAACCCACTTCTTCCCATTCATTCTCCCCACACCAACTCCATTCTTCTTCTTCTACAAAAACCCTTTCTAAATCCCTAGCCCCAAACTCCGGTGAAACTCTGGCGAAGTTCTGATCCCGAGGCCAAGGCCATCCCGGGCCGCCCCTACCCGGCGCACCTTCCCGACGCCACCCCGGCGCCGCTCCCCGTGGCCGCCCGCCACCGCACCTGACCGGCGCCGACCCCGCGCGGCTGGCTCTGTCCGCCGACCCCCTTCGCTGTCCGATCTGCTTCAGGTGCTGAACCACGTGGCCGTGAGCTCTGTCGGCGTTTCTCCATCCCCGTGCCGTGACGGTTCGGTTTCCGTGTTCCGAAGATACCCTTCGGTTGGGTAATCTCTAACCCATTAATTTTCCTTGTCTATGATGAAAACTGGTCCAACCGAATTCCTCGGGAATTCGGGTTTCCGATAACGTAACGGTTACGTTACCAATTTTGCTTTCTGAAGTTTTCTCGGAAATTGTTGCTGTTATTTTACTTCTGGATAAAATTGGGTGTTGTCGGAAGTTTAGTTCTGTGGAAATTTCCGGGTTCTCCGAGAATTTCGGGAATGACTTCTGAGATTAGAAATTTTATGTATAAATTAGTTTTGAGAAAAGTAGTGTTCTGTGAGTTTCCGATATTTTCGGGTTTCCGTTATTAATTCGGGATTTTCCGACTTCTTCGGGAATTTCGTTTTATTTTTGGGTTACCGAAATTATTGCGGGATATTTATATTTGTGGTTGTTTTATATATTGGGGTATCCCTGGTTTGGAAAATTCTTTTGCAGGAAAACCGGAGTATTTTCCAGTTTTGGGTTGACCGAAAACAGAGGGAATGCTGCCGAAATTTTTAGAAAATTATAAATAATTTTTCAAATGATTTTTTTCGAAAAATATTATTTTTGGATAAATATTTTGGGCGACGACCATATCGGTCAATGGGCCCCAGCGAAATGCAAATGCACCGGTTTGTCCGGACGTTGAGGCAGAGTAGCTGTATATGAAGATTGGACCAGTTCTGAGACTTCTAATAATTTACAAATTTAATTAGAATTTTGTTATTTAATTTTTGTAGGCGATTTATAGGACTAACCCATTTTTTTCTTATTTAAATTCATGTATTAATTTGTAAGGGCATAAGCCCATTCATTTATTTTCTGTAAATTTTTGTAATAAGTAGGAACGGTAGATTTGAGATTTTCTGGATATTGTGCGAGCGCGTAAAACTAGGAATATTAATTATTATAATTATAATTTAGAATTCATGATATTTCTCGTTTAAAGGAAAATGTATAGTTTTATATATTTATAAAAAATACCAAGTTTTCCTAAATAAAATGATAAATACAATTTTCCGAAAATAGACATAAATCGATGTTTCTAAATTGTAACGTACTAGTAAACGCATTTTTGGTTGTGTTGGTTAAATAAGACTAAAATGGACTAGGAGACAATTTAGATATTTCAACTAGCTTAGTTAGCCATTGGTGACATGGTTTCTGAGTCAGGTTTCCGAATGTAGGATTTCGAAGAAGATCCTGACTTTCCATTCCGAAGTACCGATCCTTTCCAGTCTGAACAATTAAGGCAAGTACATTTATGTAGATTTTACAATTATTTTCACAATTGTTTCATTGCAAGTTTAAACCACAATTATACACGAACTCCTTCGGGAGCATTGATCGTATTGTTGGGGACTGGGGGAATAGTGTACTGGATATGACCAAATCCAAACTTAGGATAATGAATGTGTTAGCTTACCCCTCTCTCACACGGGGATAAGCCATACCGTATCGCTAGGATACAAATGTACCCAAACCGGTCATATTCTTTACCTATTCATATCACTGTACTGTACTATTTCAAAATTGTTCATTTTCAAACTGTTTAAAAATGCATGTTATAAATTGTCATTTTAATTGTTAAAATTTGCATGAATTGTACTTTGCTCCCTCCTGACTGGAGACAACATTTTAGGTATTACTGAGGATCTGGAGATGATGATCAATAGCTATTTCGATCCCGATCTGTACCCGGCGGTACTTCCACCTGAGGAGGATGATGTGGCATCGACATAGATGCTACTTAGTTGTGGAGAGTTTTTAGTTGCTGTTTTAATTTCAGTTGTGAACCTTGTATTTGGAACAAGTTTTAATATCGTTAAATAAATGTGGTGGCAACATTGAAATTTAAATTTGTTGTTGATTGACCTGCAATATGGATTACAGCTTACTGCCGCCGTCTCATCAACGGTGCAGGCTGGGCATGATCCGATTCGACCCAAGTATTTGGGGACCGGGTCGTGACATATGGACTTGGCAAATTTATAAATCTCTATAGAAGGTAGGTGTCGTAGAATAATTCAGAGGTAATATTAACATGAATATTCTTTTGACAAATAGATTATTCTGATTCCAGTTGGAGAATTGAAATAAGATGTCTTTAAAGCGACTTGGCTTTAATGACGGCTTTATAAATTTGGAGAGATTGTCTAGAAAAATTTTCTTACAAGAAAGTTTCGTAAGAATTGAGGATAATTCTGCTGGAGAATTTGTGAGGACCCATTATTTATAACTTATCCAGAAATGCGGGATAAAAATAATGGTTCGAAGTATAGGGAATAGAGTATTCCTTATTCCAGAAAGAAAATGTAAAACACTGTATAAGACTTGCTAGGGACTACAAGGTATTGTCTATTATAATTTAGACATAATACTTCTTTCAGAATTTGCCATTAATAGGCATTATTAGTAGATCACCGTTATCCTTTGCTAGCCTGTATGCTCCATTCGAATACACTGATTCGAAAATAAATGGTCCTTCCCATTTAGCTACAAATTTCTCTTTGCTTTTTTGTGTCATCACCATAGGCCTTCTTACTGAAAGAACTATGTTGCTGACTTGAAAAACACGCTCCTTTACTTCTTGTTGAAAGCTTTAGAGATACATGCTTGATATAACTCAATTCATTGTTGAGCCATGAGTCGTTTCTCATCAAGTGCTTCCAACTCTTGTAACCGTAGATGGTCATTGTCTTCAACTGTTAACTCATTAGATATAGTGATTCAGAGAGAAGGATTTAATCTCCAGAGAGAGAACTGCTTCATTTTTGTAGACCAAAGAAAACAACATTGTACCGGTTGGAGTCCGTACTGTAGTACGGTACGCCCAAAGACATTCACCAAGTTTCTCATTCCAATTACGTTTATTAGACGAAATGAACTTCTTGAGTAACTTGATATAGTTTTGTTGAAAGCTTCAGCCAGACCATTAGCTGCGGGATTGTAGGCTGTAGAGGTTACATTCTGGATTTGGTTTTTCTTACAAAATTGATAAAATTTATTTCTCACGAATCGTGGGCCATTGTCATGGACAATCCTCCGAGGTAGTCCAAAATGATAGATAACATGATGCTTGATAAAACTGATGACATTAGAAGTTTTTACTTCAACAAGTGGTATAGCTTCTGCCCATTTGGAAAAGTAATCAGTTATTGCTAGGATAAATCGATGTCCCCTAGAGGAAGGAGGACTGATAGGTCCAATGGTATCCATTCCCCAAGCTTCGAAGGGCCATGGCACGACCGTCGGATGTAGAAATTCTGAAGGTTGGTGTATAAAATCTGCATAAATTTGACAAGACTTGTATTTTCTTGCATAATCTATGGCATCAGCCACCATAGTGGGCCCAAATAACCCAAACGCCTTAATCGATCCTATAATTTTGGACCAGATTGATGGGCACCACAAGTACTATCATGAGCCGCATGAAGGGCCCGTTTAGCTTCTTTCTCAGATAAACATCATAGAAGTAATCCATCATTTGATCTTCGATACAACATTTTGGTAGCTGTATCATAAAAGGAGCGGAGAGAAAGTCTTTTTATTGAAACTGCCTCTTTTGGATCGTCAGAAAGAATTCCATAAACAACATATTCTACAAATAGAAATCTCCAATCTTTGAAATCAACGTTGGCTGTTGCTGAATAGCTCTGATGAATATCCATATTATTCTTAGTACAGAATAATTCTTGACCAATCACCGTGATCAACTTCTGGGTGTTGACTGGGATAGCGAGTGATGCTGCCAAACCAACTAAAGTATCTGATTCTGTATTTTCTAACCAAGGTACATATTCGATGAAGAACCCGGAGAAAGTAACAACTATTTTGAAAGTTGTTTGATAATATAGGATAAGATCTTCATGACGAACTTCACATTCTCCTCGAACTTGGCTGAGTATCAACTTGGAATCACCAAAGCTTCCAAACAATCTACGCCCAACTATTTGGCCAACTGGAGTCCAATAAGTAGAGCATTATACTCTGCAACATTATTGTAACAAGACTCCATAAGAGAATAAGCACGATGGATGACCAGATTGTTAGGGAATATCAGCACTACCGTCACTCCTGCTATGATGTTGCCTTTCGGACCAGTTCTTGACTCTCCGTCGGAGAACATTCACCAAATAGATTCTTTCGTCGTTGTATTAGACTCCAGTACTTTATCCGAATTTAATCATAGAGTTTAAAAGTTTCTGCTATACATGTGTAGCTGGGAAACTAGCTAAAGCTTGACCTTTAGTTGCTCTATGGGGGTACATATACCAAGTTATAGGGGGTATAGAATTATTGTCCAAGTAGCAAGGCGGGAATTGAGTGCTCTTGGTTTGGTCATGAGAACCCTAAGAGGGTTGACCCTGGATATAACATGGATAGTTTGTCAAAATACGTAATGACGCATTTTCTGGGTTGCAAAAATTAAAGCCAGACATTCCTTTTCAACGGGATTATATTTGTGTTATGCATCGATCATCATATGACTCAAGTAATAGATAGCTTTTTCATGCCCTTCATTATCTTTTAAGCTAACAGCGCATCAAGAGAATGTTCCATTACACGAACATATAACAAGAATGGTTTGCCCACAACTGGAGCAACTAATATTGGACGATTGGTGAGATACCTCTTAACATCGTCGATTGCTTGTTGACATTTTTTATCCCAGATAAAATAGACTCCTTTTTTCATTAATTGAGTGAAGGGTCAACATCATCCCGACAGATTTGAGATGAATCTACGAATGTAGGCCAACCTGCCATGTAGGCCACGAAGTTCTTTAATATTATTTGGGGGATCCATCTCTAGGATAGATTTAACTTTATCAAGGTCAATATGTATTCCCTTTGAAGTTATGACAAATCCCAAAAATTTGCCACTGGAGACTCCCAAAAATTTGCCACTGGAGACTCCCAAAAATGAATTTATAGGATACATCTTGCGCTAGTGTACACGTATCAATTCGAACACCGTTCTCAAATCTTGAAGGTGATCGCCCTTTGAACGACTTTTAACTGTAATGTCGTCTACGTAGCATTCCACCATTTTTTGCAAATGTTTGTAAAAAATTATGCTCATGCACGTTGATATATGGCTCCAACATTCTTTAAACCAAAGGGCATCATCTTATAGCAGTATACCCCCAATGGTGTTCGGAATGATATGTGCTTCTCATCAGTTGGAAACATTTTAATTTGGTTGCAGCTGAAAAACCCATCCATGAAGGACATACGTTCGAAGCGGCAAGTGTTATCAATCAAACACCTGTAATTGTAAGAAAAAATTCATCCTTAGGACAAGCTTGATTAAGGTCCCGATAATCGATGCATATCCGAATCTTTCTATTTTTCTTGATGACCGAGTAATATTAGCAGCCCAATCAGGATTTTTTTGCGAACAAATCCACTGTCTATGAGTTTCTTCACCTCAGTCACAATAGCTTCTATTATAACTGGACAAAACAGTCGTTGTTGTTGCTTTACCGATTTAGCATTAGGAAGTATATTAAGACAATGCATTGAGACCTGTAAATCAAGTCCAGGCATATCTTCATAACTCCAAGCAAACACATTTATATACTCTTTAATGAGCTCGAGAAGAGAATGTTTATCTTCGTTAGATAAACTTTTGCTGATGAATATTGGTTCAGGTGATTCTAAGTCACCTAAATTAATTTGAAAACTTCATCTTGGGTAGGAGGCTCCCGTTGTTCAAACCGTATTTTCCATTGGATCTCAAGCTGTTGAGCCCAAGGCTCGACTTCAAAAGGTTCTATAGAAAGATCATTATCCTTTGTTTGATCACCAGAGACCATATAGGCTGAGAAAATATCTCTAAAATTGCTCCCACACTGTGATCTGAATCCCATGCTGAAGAGTCAAAAGAATGAGAATGCGTCTCACTATCTTCTTCATCTGAGATCTCTGGAGTGATTGGAGAAGTTACATACCTAGGCTAGAACGAGTACGATGATAATAGTCCTAGGGCTTTCCTTTTGGAGTTGGGATGCGCAACGGCCAACGTCGGCTCTTACCAAAATTAAGACCATACTGACTATGTAAATCATAGCCCATTTTTTGAATGATATTCTTCGTTTGAGGAGTGTACCAGTAAAGCTGCATTCTACTGGAATCTGGTTCAGGATCTTCAATTAAAGCTTCTTTAGTAACTTCGGCTCGGCAAAAAATAATCGGTATCTCGCCAATTAACCTAGCTGGTACTTCAAAGTAAGAATCTTCGTATGACAGGCACGGAGTACTATTTCGAGAAGAGATAGATACAAGTAATGATAGCTTCATATCCGTGATAAGTGAACACAAAGAGTCTACCATTTTTAGACCAATCTCGAGAACACCAAAGTAATCAAAAACAGAACCTCTTTCATTAAGTATGTACATAATTTCTTCTTCCGAGAAAACATCCTCAGGAAGTTTGATACATAGAGATTTATTTACAACATTTACTCCTGCAGCGATCGCAGCATGAGTTAGATCGATCAATAAGGGCTCATCCGATTGCACTGGTTGCTTGTTTCGATGAAGGTTAACCATAAATGCTTCATCTTTCTTGGCCCTTAGGTTGATCACTAGAGGTTCCTCGTTCTTTATCCTTAGATAAATTACTAGAGGCTTATTTCTTGATATTTGTTTTGTTCTTGTAAATATCAACAGCAAACGGTGTACTACCCCCTGCCTGAACCTCCTGTGGAGTTTTGACAGGCTCCTTCCATACAGGCACTTTCAATATATGGCTAGAGGTTCTTCAGTAGTTTAATCAGTAGGGCTTCTTCGAATTCATCGTTAATGTCTTCCTTCTTGTCTACCACCTGATGCGATGGTTCATTGTCAAACGACATATGATCTAGAGATTTATACAACCTTGCATCAGAGAAGTATACTTCGACCCCTTTGAAAGGATCAACATCTGTGAATTCTGTACAAACTACCCCCTCTTCATTCACATATTTGAAATACTAGTAAATAGTAAAAGGTATAAGAAGATTCTCGTGTATCCACGGTCGTCCTAACAGGACGTTGTATGATATATTGGTATCAATGATATAGCATGTTACTTCAGTCCAAAGATCCCCGATCTGACATTTGAGACAGATCTTTCCTAGAGGATGACTTCGTCCATCATTGAACCCAGTAATAATAGTGGAGGTTGGTGACAACTTATGCATTAGAATCTCCAACATCTGAAACAAAATTTGAGGGATAACACTGACGGATGAGCCGGGATCAATATGGATGCGGTCCACCTTACAAGCCTCGATGTACCCTTTATAGTACATAGGTCTATCATGGCGGTTATTCTTCAGCAACATATCTTCCTAAGTGAAAACGATGCTGGGAATCTTGTCTGAGGCACTATGGCAATGGAGACAAGTCAGAATATGGATCCCGTGTGTCTTTGGGACAAATATGAGTCTGCATGCTGCAATGCTTCGCTAAATTCATCCTGTGTATCTTTGGAGAGATGGAGCAACTCGAATATGGGTAATTGAGCTGGTGTATTGGCAAGCTATGTCAATATGTCAAAATTAGAGGGTTTGTCAAGTCCAAGAAGATTAGATTTCTTCAAAGCCTTGTCAAATCTCACTTCTTTCTGGTTTTTTTCTCCGAGAATCTGCTTTGATGGACCTGACTCAGATAGAGATGGAATAACAGGTGGATTAGAAGTAGGAATCAAACGATCATCTTGCTCTTGCCTAGAAGTTCGTAAGTTTGCTTTTCCGGACCTGGTTTTCCCAACTAAAGCTTCATCAACCATATTGCATGGCTTGCTTCTTCTTCTTCTGGACCTTAGAAGTAGAAGAGGCGAATTTTAAATCCATATCTTGAAGAAGATCATGATGGATCCGCATAACCTCGCCACGTTAAGTAGTAAGTGGAACGAGTCTGGTTGTTTGATCACGAACCTGGGGAAAGTTGACGACTTGTAACATCGTCTTTGGTATCGGTGTGACACCGTCTTGAACTTCAATCGCAGGAAGATCCCAAACTGAAGGAAAACAAGATTTGTAGATACTTGTTTCTCGTCTGTATGCAATGTGATGGCCTTGGAATCCAGTAATTATTGGATGCGATTCTTCAATATAGCAATACTGCTGATAGAAACTGTACTTCGGATTATTGGTTCGTCCCACCTCCTCCGGCCTTCGAGGGGGAGGTAATTGCAACTTATTGCCCTTCGTGAGCACCTGGAAGATGTCCAGTGTGAGGGCTTCATTGAAGGTGTAGTATGACTTGGGCCTCAGAGAAGTTGGAGCTTTTGATTTGGTTTGGAAGCAGCTGCCGAAAATCTACCGTAAAGAACTCCTTTCCTTTGGTAGTTTTCCCAGAAGTAGTATTATTCTGGGGATGCTTCCCTTTGTCTTCTGGTGACTTGAGCCCGATTAAATGCAAAAACTGGACGGATTCTTCAGCCTTCTCAGCAGCAGTGATAAAAGTTAGCCAAATTATAGTCTCCAGGCCCAATGCAAAATCTAACTGTAAGTAAGAAATTACCCCTGCATGTATCAATTAATACGGACTGAGGAGTCCCGGGGTGCAACTTCCTTGCTAATCTCCCGAGTCTTTCAATAAATTTATGAGTTGGCTCTTGTTATCCTGCTTCATTGCAATAAGCTACGACATGGAGACATCACCTGCCCCCTCGTAGAATCTGGTCAGGAACAAATTCTCCAAGTCTTTGAAGGTTTTAATACAAATCAGGCAGATTGCAAAACCATTCAAAAGCCACTCCTTCAGGGTACCACTAAACAATTTAGACCAAAGTGCATCATTCTTTGTTATGTGAATGATTTGGAAGTAAAAGTATGTCAAATGCTGTCTGGGTGAGCCTGTTCCGTCATAGGAATCAGTGATTGGGGTTTGTACTTTGGAGGACAAACCACATTATCACATTCTGAAGGATAAGGGAACGACATTCCCATTTGATAGAGCTCTTCTTTTGAAGTCATATCATCTAACCGAGCATTGATGCCTCGAATAGCTTCTAAGGTATCAGTTGGCTGATGTACAGAAGTAGACTGTATGATAGTCGGTTGTGCTGGTTGCATTACCGACATAGGAACATTTTTGACTATCGGTGGTGGATCAGGGTTTAAAGCTACCCCTACTCTATCTTGATCAGCAGGAGACTTGGTTGGTGGATGAGATTGATGCAGGGTTGTTTGCATGCTCATTATTGTCTGCATTTGCTGCATTATGTTATAATGTTTTGGAGCATATTTATGAGATTGTCAATTCTCTGTCGATCGCTACTACCTCCCTTTCATTGCCTGTCACATACACAGATGTTGTATGTGGACTCCCAGATGGAGAAGTGTGCAAGGAAGTATTGCGAGAATTAGTGCTACTTGACTCTGATTGTGAAGCAGCATTGTCTCTAGGTTCACCAAAAATGTTTCGTTCTGAAGTCTGGGGTAATCTCTCATCAGTCCGGGATATAGAATGATAAAAAGCTGGGACGTTGCTACCCCAGTCATAAGAATGAGATTGTCCTATTTTGGAGCCTGAAGCATGCTAAAAGATCGTCTAGATCGGGAACAAGTTCCTTGATAAACTTCTTCTGGTGAAAGAGCTCTTTGTCTTCTAGATGAAGAGGCTGAAGATGCTTGATCATCCCCTTGACTTGAAGTTGCGTAAACCGAGGCCACCGACAATTCATCTTTATCATCAGAAAATTTTTGTCCAAGACATGACAACTCTGTCAAATTGATTGCAATCTCTGGAAAACAGATTGCCTAGCTGATTGATCAACCTTTTTAGCAGCAACAGTTGATAACAATCTTAGCACAGAAGTGTCTTTGACATGACACGTCCGTGCTTGATGCCATCTCCCTTGATTTACGCTTATGCCAAAGCATATAACATCGATCAACAGAAGGATGTATGACCTTTTTTCCTTTTTATGCGTCTGGACATAGTGCGTGAATGGAAAAGTTGGTTTATAATCCCATCGACCTATTTATGTACCTGGAAACACCCAATACTTAGGTCTTGAGAAATTTTGCCATGCAAACTCATTTTATGTACATTAGGAGGCAACACATATGAGTTCACAACATGTGAAAGAGAAGACGATGGAAGACTGGGATGCATAGATTTCAGTTTGTACAACTTCTCATTTTCTGCACGCATAACACGAAGTGGCGCCTGAACTGGGACCTCTTCGTGATGCAGAGAATCTGTCAGAAAAGAAAGTATATAGAAGACAACTTATTGTCTCCAGTCATGCATCTAGGATTTTGCATTGAGGCACAACTGGTCTCCTGATTGACAGAGTGTGAGGCAGAAGTTCCAACATTTGAATCCTTGGCATCGTAGTGTTTTCCTCTGTCCAAGATCAAATGTTATGCATTCTTTTTGCCAAGGTTGGAGCAAGTAACTCTGTCGCGGATAACAGCCTTATTTTTAGACGCATGGTTAATATGCACCTTCTTGGTGTTCTTCTTCCTACGGGAAGCACAAAGTTTAGTCGATGGCTTATTGGTAGAGCCCTTCCCAATCCCCAAGAGTTCATCAACAAATAAATTTTGTCAACTTTTGCATCAGATTGTCAACAGAGTAAAGAAGTCGAAGTAGATTTAATCTCCATCGTCCCAATCCCCAGATTCTATTGTACTTAGAATTCTTGTTAAAGATTCTTGTTGTACTCTCTTTCTTTATAATAATACAAATGATTTAATATTTCTGGACTTCTTTTATATTAAAACAAAGATTACGACTCTGCTGGGGACAACTTTTTTCACCGACAGGAAAGTGGTGGCATAATCTGATGTAACAAAGCTTGGTTCTGTTGAGAAGATGTTGGTCGTACAATTTGACTAACAAACATACGAAGCAATGTTGTCGGACAAAGACTCTGCTCTGACCACCAAGGGACAAAAAGTTAAGCTAGTTCGTAAAGCTTGAGTCCCAAAATCCCTCTCTGCTCTTCCTAACGCCGCTGATGGCAAGGGGAAGGCTCTGGCTATAGCCTCCCTTCCCGGAATTTTTTTTATAAATATTTTGGGATTATTTTTTTATTAAAATGGTGGTTCTTATTTTATAAATAATTATTTAGTTAATTATTACGGTAGATGATTTTTAATCATGATTAAATTTGGAGTATGAGGTGACTAGAAATCGTGGCACTAATAGTGCTGCAGTGGCATGCCTAGACTAGTGTATTAGCCATGCCAAGGAAGGTCGAGCCATAGAAAAGTCATAACTAGAAAAACCAGGCCAAGTTGTGACATGACAATTATAAATAGTGTAATTATTTATTATTAAATTTATTTGATGTCTAAGTGACCCGGTCATACCAAACTAGTCAAACTAGACCCGAACCGAGCCCAAGCCATGTAGTCACGCGGCACATCCCAGGACATTCATATTGAGGAATTTGGTATGAGGGTGTTGTATTTCATTTTAATGATTTAACGAATATTTTTCTAGCATTCGAAATTAGATATATAGTTATTCTTATTTAATTAATATTCCATGATATTGGTATAAAATGAGTCTTTGCGCATTTTTGGATTTTATACTGCATATAATGGTATATACACCATTATTATTTTATTAAATTTCGTTTATTTCATATTTTTATTATTTTTACTGTTAGCATCATTATTAGTTTATCATCAAGGTTATTATTATAAAATGTTATTATTATTATTGGTGATATTATTTTTGTCTAATAAATGTTATATATATATTCGTAGTTATATAAATAAGTCTATAATAGAACATATTGGGTTTTATTTAGACTTTATGGATATTGTATAAGTAAATATATGAATATAGAGATACATATATATAGATATGTATGGTTATAAGAAATATATAGGAATATAAACAAAATTATATATTACAGGAATATATAAATAAATATGTACATACGTGTATATATTTTGTGTAAGTTTATATATGTGGGTGTATTGTATGTATATATATAAATAAATTATATAGATGAAATGGTATGAATATATATACAAATTTATGTGTAGTGTATATGTATATAGAATATTATATGTATATACTAGTAGCTAATAGAATAAAAAGAGTATTAGCAAACCGAACTTTGCAAAGCCCAGCAAGCAGCCTCAACCGAACAGAAGGGGTTTGTTATATACTGTTATATATAGGTCTCGGGAGAGAACGAACGAACACGAACGAAAACCCTAACTCTGAAACCCGCGCCACCACCACGCAAGCCTAGGCGACCCCAAACCTGCGTGCCGCCTGGTTCGTCGGCCGTTGGCGCTGCCGCGCGCGGCCACGGCCGTGCGGGTGCGCGCGCGTGCGAGAAACTGAGAGGACAGCAGTAACGACAGCAACCGTGCCAACTTCGCGACGTGATTTCTCCCTCCTCGGTCGACGGTTCTTCGAACCGTTTATTCAGGTATGGACTCAATATATCCCACTTGATTCCCCTTTAGGTAGATTTAATTATTCAGCGATAGGTTGCCCGAGAAGTCGATTAGAAGATCGACGAAAACTATAAAAACAGAACACTAGTTCAGCCCAAACCCCCATGTTCGACGATCGATTCTGATCGATCCAGTGACTTATTAGGAAATCTATTTAAAGAGACTTTTAGACGACATATAGGTCTTCATCACCCTTTTTATGGATTCGGAAATCATCGACTATGCGTCGAGAAATCGAATCCCAAAGTTTTCCAAAAACCTGTTTTAAAAATATTTAAATTGTTCCACACGACGTGCGTCACGCCAATCGGGACGACGTGGTCGCGAATCGAAAGCATCGAAAGCTGCTTAACGGTTTCGTGGTCGTGTGGGCTTTGACGGAATTCAAACTGGTCGCGTGTGTGCAACGAATTTGATGCGTATCCGTCGAAATTTACCGTATCGTGCACTTTGCAAATTTTCTAATTACTTTGTGCACGCTCGTCAGATCAAGACGAAACTTGCGCCAACAGGACCGTATCATTTTTCTGGTCCTGTATGCCAAGTTTGGTCCAATTCTAAGACAGTTGAATCCGACGTCGTTTTGCGGTCCCTACGGTCCCACTCAACGGGCGATTTTGTGCACGGCCCGTCGGAATCCAACTCTGGACATACGGTTGGGTTCGTATCGGAAAATTGGATCCATAGACATGTATTTTGACGACTTTAGAGACCGTTGACTCTGGCACGCTTTTCGGTGCAAAGCGGGTCCAACGGCGGACATCGTTTTTGCCCGAAATTACCGTTTACCCCTGTGTCCAGAATTGGACTTAAGGACAGGCAATTCTAGCTAATTTGACTATTCTGAGAATGTTGGTACTATTTATTTCAGCATCCGGAGACTTCTACATGTGTGACTGATTGTGGCTCATTGAGTGTATAGTATTATTGGTTTCTCCAGCTAAGGACCTCAGGCAAGTGCACTTTTTGATTGCTTTCCGATTCATAGTAGTCTTTTTTTCATGTCTATACATATATCTTGCTGCTTGTTGACACGCTCGTCACACGGAGTAGTCGGGAGGGGAAATATCTTAGTACACATGTGGACTACCCAGAACTATCCCAATATGTCTAATCTTGAATGCTAGCCGCTGCGCACGACATGTGTAGTGTGCCTTATTTACTCCCTAGCCGTCCACATGTTGAAACAGATATTTTACACCACCTAGATAGATGTCTTTTATTAGTTTTCCTTGTTTACTTCTCTATCATGCTATGTCATCAGTTTTCTATAGATTTCATATCTCATATGCTTTTCATGTCTTGTCAATTCTATTGTGTTTTACATTACCGTCGGTTTGTGTACTTGTTCCATTCCTGACTGGAAACCAACATTTTTCAGGTTTAGCCGCAATCACTCTTAGCACTGGGAGAACTTGGGTATGCTGAAGAGGACCTAGAAATAGAAAGCAATTGTATCAATTTCATTAATTGTAAAATCCTATATTTTCTTAATTATAAATGTTGTAAATGTTGTAATAAATTAGAAATGTGAATGAGCAGCAAATGTTTATTTTTGAGTATTTATTTTCTTGCGGGCTTGACAGCGTTCTACCGCCGACTCTGCGGCGTAGGCTGGCTTGGACACGTCTCGTATCCGAAAAGCGGGTGCGAGTCGTGACAAGTTTTTGTGGTGGCCCATACAGGTCAGTTTTTGTAATAGATTGCGAACTCGTGATGGTACGTTGGCCGTACTATTGCGAGCCTGTGTCCAGGAAATGCTCATTCACAAATAGGATTAAAATATTTTAAGATAATTACTAGGACTAGGAGTCCCTTGTTCAGATTGACTGTGGGGTAGTTAAGGTTATTAGATTGGCCATACAATTTAGAAAACTTAATAGATCCCCATAGGTACACTTTTACTTTTTGATATGACATTATGATCCAATGCAGATATACTATTTGCTTGATTAGTTAGGCTTACCTAGAATTAAGACTTTGATCTTGATGAACTGTTTAATTTTCTTTTACTGTATTATATATAAACCTTATACCATAAATTAGAATTATCTGTTTTAAATTCTATTTTGCTGTAAAGTGTTGGTTTATAATTCCTGATTATGTTATTCCTGTATGAACCCCGAGTCAGATTTGATTTAAAGTTTCCCTCAGCAATTTGAAACGCATATGAAATAGATACTAGAGTGTTTGTATTCTTTCATTATTTCCTCCATGATTAAATCTTTTATTTTAAAAGTTGTGATGGATAGGACAAATACCTACGCTCTATTTTTTTGTCAACTTGTTTGAATCTCTAGGAGCTCATAAATTTTTACGGTTATAGTTAGAGAAATATTAGCTAACCCATAGAGTTTAGACAGCAGCGCACTGTCGTCAATTATTAGTGAAGAATGTGGGTTCACTGTAGTCAGCAGCGCACTGGCGAGGCACAACCCATAGAAAAAAACCATTTTGAGGATCATAGGTTATAGAACATTGCTAAAACTATGTTGTAGTTGACCAAGACTTTAGGGATAGTAAGATTGTAGGAAGACTGTATAAGCAAGAAGAACACCAGGTAAGGATTTAACTTTCTCAAAACTCGAACTATTGTGCCTTCTTTCCAAAAATCTTGCGTACTTGTATTTTGACTATCTTGACCAACGTTGCAATTACAGCCAAGTTTACGCAAGCTTACTCTTTTATCGAGCTTGATTCGAGACATATGTTTATTGGGGACGCCCGCTAACATATTTTCAATCAGAATCATTGTATTACGGTCTGATCAACCATGATGCATTTGGTTCGCACTTCATCTAATTATCCTACGTGGATTGAAATATAGATGTCTCTAGGATCTCATCCGCGACTGCTTTGACAATTTCCTTTGAATTATACATTCGTCTTTGAATCACGTAATTGTATTCAGTAACATCTTCCTTGAACTCTTTATTGTTTTTTTTTTGTCTTTCACTGATTGGAAAGACGAAAAATCATAATTGGTAGATAGATACAGAGTATTCCCATGGCTATGATAGTTGTATATGCAAAGTGTAGCTACCATCTGCCAGCCCTGTGACAGGAACCTTGCCACCATATCCTAGCCTCTAAGGTGGGTAGACTGTGAGCTTCCTAAAATTTAGGATGTACGAGGATGACCGATTGATTATAATAATTTTCCTATTAGAATGATAATTAGTGCCCAATGGACTCCCACTTTCCATTTAGATCATTTCTTGTTCCCGGCCGTGTCATTAATATTCGGAGCACGAGACCAGTTGTTACCTTCCAACAAATTTCACATGTAAGATCTAGACGAGTCCACCTTCATCTAGGTATATCATGTCCCACTCAAACTCGTCCCCTGGTACTCTATTTTTATGATACGACTTTCAGGACAAAAGGACTAGTTATAACCCTTACCATAACACTGATAAATTTCTCGATTTCCATTAGAGCCTCAACCTCGACTCATTTCCTTCGACCTGATATATGGTTGCGATCCACTCGAAGCCCACTATGCACATGTCGCCAGTGTGCCACCCAATTGAGGCCTCATGTGCTACTTAGACACAAAAGTCTCGAAAGGTGCATTTTTGGGCTTCATGAACCTAGCTAACCAACCTGACGGGCAACTAGCTCAACCCCTCGGGTAGAAACCTATTCTTAGAATACCCTAATCTAGTCGGAATAGTTTTATCATTGGGATCTTGTCTAGTCCATAAAGATTGAAACCCAATATTCATTCAACCAACGACTGATATCGAAATAGAGAACCCAGTAGGATCACAATCTAGATTTCTTAAACTCCATCCCATTTTGGAACCTTGTTTAGAATTTCGAGATTGGAACTTTTGTACTCCAGATTGCAAGCTCTCCTAAAGAACGAATGATTCTTAGATTTAGTCAATGACTGGACTAGAGTAGCCCAATCTAGTGAGTAAGACTATAGGTTCATAAACACTCTTTCTATCGGTATCCTTGGATACTTTCTACCGTTCTTGAAATTTCATATTTATTCTTGATTATTTTAATTTTTATGCCCTTCCTATTTCAGAGCGACGAATAGTCATGCTTACTAGAGTTTGCCATATTCTTAGCTACTTGTATAAATTTGCTTGTTAAGTTTTTGGGTTCTTGATAGATACGAGAGGATTTTAGAAACCAGATGCCTAGATATCTGTTGGTAGGATTTTAGCAACTAGTTAGAAGATTATGAGATTTAGCTTGAGGAGTAGTGTGACCAAAGGTGGTAGAAGTCCTCGATGATTCGTAGTTACGAAATGGCAAAGAGGAAGATATAAATATTTCTGAGAAATTAAAATTCGAGGATATTGTGGTAATAGCGGATTTATTATTTATTTATTTTATTATTTATTTATGTTTGAATTTTAGCATGTTTACGAGTTAGAATTTCGAGAACGAAAATTTTTTTAAGGTGGGTAGATTTGTAGCCTCCCTTCCCGGAATTTTTTTATAAATATTTTGGGATTATTATTTTATTAAATGGTGGTTCTTATTTTTATAAATAATTATGTAGTTAATTATTACGGTAGATGATTTTTAATCATGATTAAATTTGGAGTATGAGGTGACTAGAAATCGTGGCACTAATAGTGCAGTGGCGTGCCTAGACTAGTGTATAGCCATGCCAAGGAAGGTCGCGCCTAGGAAAGTCCTAACTAGAAAACCAGGCCAAGTTGTGACATGACAATTATAAATAGTGTAATTATTTATTATTAAATTTATTTGATGTCTAAGTGACTCGGTCGTACCAAACTAGTCAAACTAGACCCGAACCGAGCCCAAGCCCATGTAGTCACGCGGCACATCCCAAGACATTCATATTGAGGAATTTGGGTATGAGGGTGTTGTATTTCATTTTAATGATTTAACAATATTTTTCTAGCATTCGAAATTAGATATTATAGTTATTCTTATTTAATTAATATTCCATGATATTGGTATAAAATGAGTCTTTGCGCATTTTTGGATTTTTATACTGCATATATGGTATAATATACACCATTATTATTTTATTGAATTTCGTTTATATTCTTATTATTTTTATTATTTTTACTGTTAGCATCATTATTAGTTTATCATCAAGGTTATTATTATAAAATGTTATTATTATTATTGGTGATATTATTTTGTCTAAAAATGTTATATATATATATCTATATATATATATATATATATATATATATTATATATATCGTCGTAGTATATAAATAAGTCTATAATAGAACATATTGGGTTTTTAGTTAGACTTTATGGATATTGTATAAGTAAATATATGAATATAGAGATACATATATATAGATATGTATGGTTATAAGGAAATATATAGGAATATATAAACAAATATTATATTATAGGAATATATAAATAAATATGTATATACGTGTATATATATTTTGTGTAAGATTTTATATATGGGGTGTATTTGTATGTATATATATAAATAAATTATATAGGTGAAATGGTATGATATATATATACAAATTTATGTGTAGTGTAATGTATATAGAATATATATATGTATTACTAGTAGCTAATAGAATAAAAAGAGTATTAGCAAACCGAACTTTGCAAAGCCCAACAAGCAGACTCAACCGAACAGAAGGGTTTTGTTATATATGTTTATATAGGTCTCGGGAGAGAGAACGAACAAACACGAACGAAAACCCTAACTCTGAACCCGCGCACCACCACGCAAGCCTAGACGACCCCAACCCTGCGTGCGCGGTGCCTGGGTCACCGGCCGTCGGCGCCGCAGCGCGCGGCCACTGCCCGCGGGTGCGCGCGAGAAACTGAGAGGACAGCAGTAACGACAGCAACCGTGCCAACTTCGCGACGTGATTTCTCCCTCCTCGGTCGACGGTTCTTCGAACCATTTGTTCAGGTATGGACTCAATATATCCCTCTTGATTCCCCTTTAGGTAGATTTAATTATTCAGCGATAGTTGCGAGAAGTCGATTAGAAGATCGACGAAAACCTATAAAACAGAACACTAGTTCAGCCCAAACCCCCATGTTCGACGATCGATTCTGATCGATCCAGTGACTTATTAGGAAATCTATTTAAAGAGACTTTTAGACGACATATAGGTCTTCATCACCCTTTTGTGGATTCGGAATCATCGACTATGCGTCGAGAAATCGAATCCCAAAGTTTTCCAAAACCTGTTTTAAAAACATTAAAATTGTTCCACACGACGTGCGTCACGCCAATCGGGACAACGTGGTCGCGAACCGAAAGCATCAAAAGTTGCGTAACGGTTTTCGTGGTTGTGTGGGCTTTGACGAAATTTAAATTGGTCGCGTGTGCGCGGCGAATTTGATACGTATCCGTCGAAATTTACCGTATCGTGCACTTTACAAATTTCCAATTACTTTGTGCACGCTCGTCAGATCGAGACGAAACTTGCGCCAACAGGACCGTATCGTTTTTCTGCTCCTGTATGCCAAGTTTGGTCCAATTCTGAGACAGTTGAATCCGACGTCGTTTTTGCGGGCCCCACGGTCCTACTCAACGGGCGATTTTGTGCACGGCCTGCCGGAATCCAACTCTGGACATACGATTGGGTTCGTATCGAAAAATTGGATCCGTAAATATATAGTTTGACGAATTTAGAGACCGTTTGACTCTGCACGCTTTTCGGTGCAAAGCGGGCGGGGGGTCCAATGGTGGACATCATTTTGCCCGAAATTACCGTTTTGCCCCTGTGTCCAGAATTGGACTTAAAGACAGACAATCCTAGCTAATTAACTATTCTGAGAACATTGGTACTATTTATTTCAGCATCCGGAGACTTCTACATGTGTGACTGATTGTGGCTCATTGAGTGGTATGGATTATTGGTTTCTCCAGCTAAGGACCTCAGGCAAGTGCACTTTCTGATTGCTTTCTGATTCATAGTAGTCTTTTCATTTCATGTCTATACATATATCTTGCTGCTTTTTTGACACGCACATCACAGGAGTAGTCGGGAGAGAGAAATATTTTAGTACACATGTGGATACCCAGAACTATCCCAATATGTCTAATCTTGATGCTAGCCGCTGCGCACGACACGTGCAGTGTGCCTTTTTTACCCCCTAGCCGTCCACATGTTGAAACAAATATTTCACACCACCTAGATAGATGTCTTTTATTAGTTTTCCTTGTTTACTTCTCTATCGTGCTATGTCATCAGTTTTCTATAGCTTTCATATCTCATATGCTATTTTCATGTCTTGTCAATTCTATTGTGTTTTATATTGCCGTCGGTTTGTGTACTTGTTCATTCCTGACTGGAAAACCAACATTTTTCAGGTTTAGCCGCGATCACTATTAGCACTGGGAGAACTTGGGTATGCTGAAGAAACCTAGAAATAGAAAGCAATTGTATCAATTTCATTAATTGTAAAATCTTGTATTTTCTTAATTATAAATGTTGTAATAAATTAGAATGTGAATGAGCAGCAATGTTTATTTTTGAGCATTTATTTTCTTGCGGGCTTGACAGCGTTCTACCGCCGACTCTGCGGCGTAGGCTTGCTTGGACACGTCTTATCCGAAAAAAGCGGGTGCGGGTCGTGACACTGGCCAATATTAGCCAAAACAATAATTCGGAGACGCCATGGTTCACTATCAGCCATAGCTATTTCCGAAAGAAGTTTCTGCTGCTGAGAACACATTTACTCATCATAGTTTTGAGATTCTAGCGAAAAAGCTATAAATAGAGGACGATGTCTTTCTCGTACATAACACGCACAAAGAGGGCTATGTATGTGTAGAAGCATGGAATTTCAGGCGCATCTAAGACCAGAACTCCTATGCGCCCTAACTCTCATGCGCCAGAAATCAACATGCGCTAGGAACAGAATACTTGGCACAGCAGAAAACAACAAAGAAGTAGAGACATAAAAATGGGGCTTTTATTTCATATGAAAGTCTATTACATGTCTTCTACAAAGGATAATTCTTTTACAAAAGAAAGAAGAAAATCCTAAAAGCTACAGTCAAGCGCATCACTCGAAGTGCTACAGCCAGGCGCATCACTTCAACGTACAACCAAGCGCATCACTCAAGTGCCAATGCTAGGCACTCATTCCAGCATCTGAGCGAAGGCGCATCCCCGTGCATAGTCAGAGAGAATCACTTACTTGTCAGCATGCAGGGGCACTCTAGCAGGAGGAGTGGCTCTTCCCCGCCTAACTAAATCGGGGTACGATACCCCAATCTACGGCTCTTCCAGCATAACAAAAATCAGGGCACGACCGTCCCGATCTTTGGATGCAACAGGCACCTTCAGCCTGTGTCGGGATACGACGATCCCGATATTTGGATGCAACAGGCACTTTCAAGGCTTGTACGAAAATAGGGCCGATGGTAAAAATACTAACTTGTCACTCTTCGTCTTCGAAAGGAGTTCATCGTCAACTCGCCAAGGCAGGGACCAATCGAGTTCGTCTCCATGAAGGAAATCTAAGTGAAATGGTAACCCCAGTCCCAAAATACTTTGGACTAAGTAGTAGATATGCCAGATACTTAAGTGAAAGTGTAACGCCCCAGTCCCAACATCTAGTGTCATCTAGTGTCCATGGGCTACCACCTATGCACCCAGATTGGGTCAAAAGATTTGAGTCAAGGTTCGATCTCTAATGAAATTGGAAAGGACAATGGTATTATGGGTAGGGTC
>JANAVB010026196.1:7772185-7782185 GCA_029216955.1 Iris pallida
TATATAATTATATAATATACATAATGTAGGTAATTTGGTACAAGAGTTTGCTATTAAAATATTTTCTAAAAAGAAAAATATTATTATTTTAGAAATAATTTTGGAAAATTATGAATTTATTATGATTTTTTAATGGAGTATTGTTATATAGTAGTATATAAATAAAGGGATATATAGATAACTATATAACTGTTATTTAAAAAAAATAAGGAAAAAAAGAACAAAACCCAGCCCTCTACTGTTCCAGTAGCAGCCTGAGCCCGTGCCTCCCAAAACCTTTCCAACACACACGCACGCTATATGTATAAAACACGGGAAAGAAGAAAAAACCAAACGAAATCCTAACCAACCCTAGCGCCAGGTGACCCCCCACCCCTCGGCGCGCCACGCAGACACCACCTGCCGGGCGGTAGTCCACGCGCAGACAATACTAAACAGAGGCAGCCACAACAGTAATAGCAACAATGAGGCATCTTCGCGGCACGTTTTCTCTCCGACTGTTCAACGAAATTAGTTTCTGTAAATTTTTATTCGTAGCCTAGATGGCCCTCTCCACACACCAGAAATTAGATGGGGTATAGTCGTGCCATTGACCCAGAAAACTGATCCAAAAACCCACGAAAAACTGTTTCGAAAAACAGTTAGAATCAGTTTTATTGACCCTGCCCAAGGATCGTTTTTGATCAACTCGTGCAGAATTCTTTGAGACTAGTTGATCACAACCCGAGAAAACCTAAAGGGCTCCAAATTATTTTTTAGAATTGATTTTCGCCAACTGTGCATAGAGAAATTTGATTCCAAAGTTCCCCGAAAAAAGTTTTCAAAAAATTAAAATTTTGGAAATATTCTCCGATACGGCGTGCGCCCCGACAAACCGGGAGACATTGTCACGAACCGAAAGTAACAAAATGTGCGTATCGACTTCGCGGGAGTGTGAGCTTTGACGGAACTCAAATCGGTTGCGTGTGCATGATGAATTTGATGCGTATCCGTCAAAATTTACCTTATCGGCCTCTTTGCAAATTATTCAATTACTTTGTGAACATTCGTCAAATAGAAACAAAACTTACGCCAATAGGACCATATCATTTTTCTGGTCTTGTATGCCAAATTTGGTCCGATTCTGAGAAGGTCGACCGAAACACTATTTTGGCGGGCCCGCGACCCGATCCAACGGACGAAATTGTGCACGGTCCACCGGAATCTAACTTTGGACATACGGTTGGGTTCGTCTAGTCAAACTGGAACCATAGACATGTAGTTTGACGACTTTAGGGATCGTAGATAGTGGCACGCTTTTTGATGCAAAATAGGTCCAACGGCGGATATCGTTTTGACCCAAAATTACGATTTTGCCCCTATATCCAGAATTGGACTTTTGGACAGGCATTTCTTAGACATATCTTTGTACCAAACACGTTCGTGATGTTTGTATCAGCATCCAGAGCTGTTTGTGGATTTTGACTTTCGTGCTGACGGTTCTGACTGTTGTATTTTGCTACATCTCGCACCACCCTCAGGCAAGATACCTTGCCATTTATACTATTTATATTTAGTCTATATTTTCTTTAAATATTTTTTATTTCTGTCTATTTATTCCAGTTGCTTTCTTGGTATAGTTCATACATACTTGCTTTTAGGATACATGATGCTAGTCATATTTTTCTTCTTACATATGGACCTAGAGTTAAGGGACTACCGTCTGAAATATATTTCATAAACCCTGACACAGTTGTACCACAAGATATGTATACGATGAGTAGTATGTAGAGGTACTTGCGTGTTGGCTGATCACCTGTGCGCATGCGTTAGGTCTAACTGCTAATAGTGGCATGTTAGGAGACTTAGCAATTAGTATAGGCATATGGTCGCGGATGCGACTTAGATAGGTGCATCGGGTAGGGAGAACATTTTCTCGTTGTATGGGCTTCTATTATACATTCCCTTGTAATCAGGAAGCTTCGCCGGAGATACGGGTACGCTTACCCCCTCAGGTTGGCCACTGATATTTTTGAATGTTATGCGCTTAGTCACTGGTGCCCAAGAGGGGACTATACAAGATCCTATTTATAGCCAGGGCTCATACGACTAAAGGTTTGTTCTTAATTACATAAACACTTTAAATTGGTTAGGTAACCCTAGTCAATGTCATGTTATCCCCGTTCCATTAGTAGCATGGGACAATGTCGTATCGCGGAATAGTGTGCTACCCTTTGTCTTTGTTTGGTTGTAGGGGTAGTCCACTATTTCGATGATGAGATATTGGGCCTTTTTACGACTGTGACTATTTTACTTTACTTGTGGCTTGTGACATATTATATATACAGTTTATTATGACATGTTCTTCATGTATCTTGTTACGTCCCTTTGAGGACCTGGTGATCTCTCTAGGTGTGTGCTTTGTGACTTTTTGCAGGTGTTCTAGCCAAGGCCGTGAACTTCTCCATTCCGTCGATGATGATTGCTCTTGATTCGTCCTGCTATTTTATCTATCCTTTCCATATATATTTTCTCTCATTTAAAATGGTTGGTAGTAGATTTGTCTTCGTCCAACTATATGTATAAATAACAAGATTCATAGTTGATTTATATTGTTATTCTTTTATTTGTGGATGAGATTTAGTGTCATGGTTTACAATATTTTACAGCTTATGTATACGTACGATGGTTCCATATATTGGAGTATACTTCGTATGTATACAGCTGGCATGTCTACGTACTTAGTCCTAAGTAGTTTAGGACTAGGGTGTACATGTTTTTGTGGTGGCCCATGCAGGTCTAGTTTATCACTTCGGTTACGTTACTGTGCCGATTGTTTGCCTGCATATAGGATTAGAGTCTAGGATCTCATCCACATACTTGATCCCCTTCATTGAATTCCATTTTCGAACTCTCATTTGACTGCCTTGATTTGTCTCTTGCTTGATTCCTTTTCTACCGTAAATTTTATCTCTCTTTCTTTTCGTGCTTGATAGAGAGGTTAGGAGGACGACTCATACTAGGTATACGTTTATAATGCTCAATCACCCTACTAATTGAACTTTTATAAGTTGGGTAGTATGTCTCATAACCTATCACTCTATTGGTCCTTGCAATCCATTAAAGAGGATTTTAAGAAGATTACCTAGACTATTCTCATTAGTTCAACCAAGACCTTAGATAAGAAAACAGTAGGACAACTGTGGAGGCACGATCATCGGACAAGTCTTAGATTTTGATGAACTTGAACTGTTTGTGTTTTCTTTCAATCATAAATCTCACGTAGTTATATTTTTGACTATCTTGACTAACGTCACAATTATAGCCTAGTTTTTACAATCTTATTCTTTATCGAGCTTGTTCAGGACATGTTTTTATTGGGGACGCCTACTAACATATTGTCTAATCATAACAAGTGTATTATGGTCTGATCAACCTTAGTGCATTTGGTTCGCTCTTCATTTAATTATCCTACATGGATTGAGATATAGATGTTACTAGGATCTCATCCACAACTACCTTGACAACTCTCTCTAAATTATTCAATCGCCCTTGGAACCACTTAATTGCAATCAATTCCCATTCCCTTGAACTCTTTATTGTTTTCCGTCTTTACTTATTTCGGAAAAATACAAATGCTCATAATTGAGGGAGATATACCCAGAATGTCCCCTTATTTCGCTATACCACCTATGGCCGTGAAAGCTATACACAACACCAAAACAGTCATTTTCCAACGAATATAAGTGTTAGGAAAATTATTGCTAACGGTTTTTTACCGTTAGAAGTAGGGTGTTGGGAATTTTTACTAACGGTGAAAAACCGTTGGTAAATATTATTTACTAACGGTAAAAAACCGTTGGTAACTCTCGTTTACTAACGGTAAAAAACCGTTGGAACGTTAAATTTCCTAACGGTATGTAGTTGTTGGGAAACTAAAAATTCTAACGGTGAAAACCCGTTGGGAAAGTCGCTTCCCTAACAGTAGCAAACTGTTGGAAAAATAAATCTAGTAACAACTATAAGCGTTGGAATAATAATGAAAAATATTAGAAAAATAGATTCCATTACAATTAAAATAAATTATAATGCCATAACCTATACTTGAATTTCCAGATTACCAACCATATTATATATAATTGTTAGGAAATTAATTTTTTGCTAACGATTATATCCATTAGGAATGGAAAAAAAAATTATTTTAAAAAATTGTGCCTCTATTGAACCTGAGAATCAAATTCATTTGCTTCATTCACATGGAGCCAAACAAAATCTGGATCATATCAAACATACAAACAAATTAGCATCAACATTATTCCATTCAACCAGATCTTACACAATTTTTTCAATTGAACAATATTACAATATATTACTCAGTTTCCAGCTCTTCACATAACTATAACACAACACAATTCTTCGGACTGTCCAAATGTGCCAATAATTCCACATCTCTGGCGTGTTATCCCCTCAGAAGATTGGGTTGGTTCATTTTCTTTCCAAGGAAGATTTCCAAGTGTAGTTTGCGGCAGGTGGACTGGTGATTCTGTCGATTCCCTGCCAATCTGATATCACAAAGCCCTGAAAATGAACACTCATTAGTTTTTTTTCGTTTCAAGCACTACTAGAAACATAAATTGCATGGTCAGCTTTCCGATCAAGATTTTGCGTATTGTTACCCACCCTAAAACAGAGTTTATTCTTGAGCAAACCAGTAATAAGGTTGCGATTGGCATGCATTTTCACTCCATTCCAACTTGAGTAAGACACCATGACAATTTCAAACACTACTAGAAACCAGTGATGAGGTTGTGACTGGCATCGCAACACTAACACAGGTTAAATACCCTTTCCTCCAGGATTCAACTGTCGACAAACCTAGAAAGTTAATGATGAAAGCTAAAGTCACAATATTTTGATCATCTCCGCAAAGGCCACATCTATGCATTCTAGCTGGTTTTGTGAATCAAACATATTTCCACAATTATATTGATCCTCACTGACACAGAAAGAGAGCTATAAATTATGTATGATATACAGCTAGAAACATAAAATATGGAAGAAGTAAGGCTAGAACTTTATAACCTTCTACTGTTTTGAAACGAAGTGTTTTAGATTCTATAAAAAGGAGAAGGATCGTCACTCTGTTCTCTAGATGGTCCTATTACTGCATAAGTTTGTAAGCAATATGTGAATCTTTTTTGAGATAGATTACATCCCCCCACGGTTCATCTATAATGTGAATTTATGCACATATTAGAAATGTAACTAAAAAGAATTAACAGACTGTCTAACAACATGTAACAAAGTACATGGTTTTTTTTATATTGAAAGCTACTAGATTTAGAAACCTTACTTCCCAGCAACATATGTAACACCTATGGAAACATTCGACTGAATATCTCCTTGCAATCCTGGGATAAGCTCTGTCATTTCTTGAACAATCTTGGGTTCTTCACTGTAGCTTTCGTAGCATCGGACCCACCTTGGATCTCTACAAACCTGAATTGGTTCAAGGAAATAATTGTTTATACAGAACTGAAATATTCAACAGGATATTGCCAAAAAAACTACAATGCCTGGAAGAGGGCAAAAACTACAAGTATATATGTAGATAGACACTGAAACTCTATATTAATATAAGCAGTGCAACAATATCCAGATAGCACAATCAAAGAAAAATAACATGTGGCCACAAAGAAAAATAACATGAACACACCGGTAACCTTGGATGAAGAAAAACTTCAATTGCACATATAATTTTAGCTCTTATAGAAAGTATTGCTTGGCCCTTGGGGCTAGCCTCCTGGGGGATGCAAGCTCAAGTCTGTCGTTAACTTCCACAGGGTACACTTGAGCTTGGCTAAACCATGCATTTGGAGGAGGTGGATTATGATATCCTTTTACAATTCAGTTCAAATAATTATTGTAAGAGTGGGTTTTGGAGGACTTCTAATTTTTGACATTAGTTGTACGCTTTTATTCTCTCACTCATATCAAAGCAAGTAAGCTTTGTGGTGCAAATCATCTTTGCTCGTAGATTCTATAACTACTAAAATAGTAAATTCAAAGCGACTTTCTTATGTCTGCTAATCTTACTAATTATAGGGAAACCTGACTATAATTAAATGAGTTAACTTATAAAATGCATGTCAGAAAGGAAAACAATTGATAAGAAAAATATGCAACCATAGGAAATATCAAACGCAAACGGGAACTCGAAATTGTATCTCATGCTAGCAGATTGTGTTTATCAACTGGTAAACAATATCTAACTTTCAGTGAACTTATCAATTCTTATAGGTTTTAAAAAAACCTTTTTTTACTAGTAGAGTGCTAATAAGAGTAAGGAGGTCATTCTCGCTGACTAGTAGAGTGTAAATGGTCAATGAAATAACTAATAAAATAGCATGTTGTAAAAGAAATTCACAGAATTTTGGCCGATAAGGGATCAATAATTCCAAAATTCAGTATTAATTATTCACAACATGATTTTCTACCTAGTAAGGAACATATATAACTAAATGACTACTGATCCCTAATCGGCCAAAATTCTACTTCTATTTCGGTATTACCTATGAAGTAGTCTTTCATTACTTGAGAAGTCGCAACCTCACGTTCGATCTGATTCATCTGACCAATCTTTTTAGCAAGGTTCATCCTCAACATCAAGTCCTTGATCCGTGCATTCAATGGTTGTTTTGGATCTTTGTACGTGAGATACTTTGCTTCTCCGGTCGACACACAACATAACAAGAACATAATACCCAACCATGGTACAAGAGAACGTGCCATCTTCAAGGTACCGGACAGCTAGTTACTCACCCAACATAGTCCTCTTAAAACAAATATGTCCACACCTTCTCCAAGAGCCTAAAATGTCCTCCACACCTTCTCGCTCCCGGACACATCCACCTGCACTGAGACCCCTATTAGTATGGTCCTCGCCTCAGGATGGTTTGCACCTCAAAAATTAAAACAAATATAAATATATATGTCACGCTTTGATACCATTCATAAAATTTATAAAACAAATATTTCTCCCAATTATTTATGTGGCTCACCTGCAATCTTCGCAATGGACTGGCCGAGGCCAATCAAAGAGTAAGCAAACGACATGACTTATACTGCCGTGATGGAGAGCCACTGATCTTATGGAAGATAGGGATCTGTGATAGCACTATCTGGATGCCTGCAGATGTAGATAACCATGTACATACTATAGGACACATGAAACTCCTTGACGTCGTGAACTTTCCTCTGGAAGCAATTCGATCCCTTGACAACCCTGAAGGATTGGATATTTCTACATTATATTATAATTAAAAAATGCTCGATCGATGTAGTTGGTATATTATAATTAAGACATTGAAATATCTAAATCATTAAGACTTTGGTGCAAAAATTATCATAGACGCAATCATAAGAGTAAACCCTAATTTCAATCTGCAAAAGAACTCTTTTCATGCTGCCTGTGCTTCGATAAAATAAGATTAGGGAAACTAATAAACCCTAATATTGATAGTGATAACAATTCTACATCAGTAATAAAAAATAAACCCCCAAAATTATGAAGTTTGTGATTGCTATTAAGAAAACCCTAATTTTGGAAGAAAATATACCTTTGCCAATGGAGGAGATGATGAAGAATTTTAAAGGCTCAAAATTTTTTGATTTGCAATCAATGAAAATAATTTTGAGATGACTTTGTTTATGAACCCCCTTCCATCCTCTTTATATCTCATGCTTGAGTCCCACTGCCGACCAATCGAGGTCTCGTTTCAAGCGAATGCCGTCATCGCACCCCATGGATCTCCGAACTCTGGTGTCTCATCACAACTGAAGGCCACTTCCCGATCTCTTGCCACAACTCCACACTGTTCAATGACGTGCGTCGGCGTCTGACCTCGACCAAAGTCCGTTCCAACTTTTCTCTGCTGCCTCTGATGGCTCCAGCCGCCTAGGGTTCCGATTGAAGGAGGAGAAATGGAGAGGGAGAGAGGGGAGAGAGAAAGAAAGAGAGGAGAAATGGCTCCAGTCGCCTAAGGCTCGGGGTTTAGGAACCGAGGATTTTGAATCCTCTCCCTTCCTAACACTCCCATATCCCATGTGAAACTCACGTGATAGAAACTTTTACTATTTTTTTATTTTTAATAATTTATTAACAGTTTTAACCGTTGCTAAAAAAATATAATATGTTATAAATTTTAAAAGTTATTTTTTGGTCTTTATAGTAACAGTTTTTTTAGTTCCTAACGGTTTTTTACCGTCAAAAAATTATAACGGTAAAAAACTGTTAGGATTTAGAAAAAACCTGTGTTAGGAAAACCTTGTTTTGGTGTAGTGATATTTACACAATTGTTCAATCTATTCGAAATCGGAGAACCACCTTCCAATTGATTCATATATACCCTATCACGTTAACTATCACATTGTGTAGTATTCCTTTATACTTAAAGCCCAAGCACGATATCACAACTTTAAAATTTTCTAAGCCTTCTAAAATTTAATTAGTTACGAGGTTATCGATTGATTAGAATAAGTTGATTTCCATTCGGATGATAATTAGTGCCCCATGAACTCCCACTTTCCATTTAGATCATTTGGTGTCCCCGACCGTGACATTAATATTCGGAGCATGATACCAGCTATTACCTTCCAACAAATTTCATATATAAGGCATAGACGACTTCACCTTCATGTAGACATCATGTCCCACAAAAACACGTTCCCTTGTACTTTATTTTTATGATACGACTTTTAGGTCAAAACGGCTAATGATAACCCTTACCAAAATATCGATATACTTCCCTACTCCAATTAGAGACTCAATCTAGACTCAAATCTTTCGACCCAATATATGGTTGTGATCTACTCGAAGCCCTTTACGCATATACCACTAGTGTGCTACTCAATTGAGTATTCTTGTGCTACTTAAACACAAAAGTTATATAAGGCATATTTTCGAGCTTTAGAAACATGGTTAACCAACCCGACTGAAAAATTTGCCCGACAACTTGACTTGTAACCTATATGAGATTACGCTAACCTACTAGGAATGGCTCAGATTAATTTCATAGAATCTTGTCCAGTACATATAGATTAAAACCTATGATTCATTCAATCAAATATCGATGTCAAATAAAGGAATCCAATAAGACCCAGTTAAACCCATCCTTGCATATTGCCATATTTGGGCTAGAAAAACCAAACTTGACGAAATAAATCCTTATACCTATTATGTAGTTCCCATCTCCTGGTCCACTAAATCTCCTTCTATAAATTTTATAACCATATCTCTTGTAGCCAATGTTATGAGATGGTTGAAATCATGCTGTACCAACTTGTTTTTTTGGTTATGTTTGACTAAGACCTTCCTACTGTCTTGATGAAACATGGTCAATGCATGGGCAATGTTAAAGAGTAATACCTAGGTTTCCCATAGAGTCCATGACTACGATAAGAAGTAACTCATATCCTCAATATCTTTTTGAAAATTTGACCTTCTTAGAAACCCTTCTACTGTGTTTCCCATGATTAACCAGTTATATAAGAACCTTGAACTTAGTAAGCTCAAGCCTTTAAGATAGGATGCCAAACTGGATTATGTTTATATATAACCGTTCTTTCATCTGTTTGAAAGTTGCGATACGATCTTTATATTGTATTTTTATCACTTGCTCGTGTGTTTAGATAACCGCGGTAAAAGATCGCAATCTTCATTCTTCATATTCTGCTCTATCATAGAATCGTGCCTTAGTTTCAATTTTGAAATAAAATTTCTAAAGTAAATAGGCAAGCCTCTCAAAGACTTTGCAAATGATTGGGATAGATTGGTTCCAATTGAGCTAATGAAACAATGGTTCATAACGTCCAATCCTATCTGTATCTTTTGATACCCTCGACCGTGACTTTGATATTTTGAGCACAACACGAGCCATTCCCTTCGAACAAATTTCACACTCATGGACTAGACCAGTCAAACTACATACATGTCCCGCACAAACAAAACTTTTTGTGCTCC
>JANAVB010026196.1:7784685-8027185 GCA_029216955.1 Iris pallida
CAACGCGTGCAGAATTCTTTGAGACTAGTTGATCACAACCCGAGACAACCGAAAGGGCTCCAATCATTTTTTTAGAATTGATTTTCGCCAACTGTGCGTAGAGAAATTTGATTCCAAAGTTTCTCCAAAAACAGCTTTCAAAAATTAAAATTTTAGAAAAATTCTCCGATTCGGCTTGCGCCCCGACAATCCGGGCGACATTGTCGTGAACCAAAAGCATCGAAAGGTGCGTATCGACTTCACGGACGTGTGGGCTTTGACGAAACTCAAATCGGTTGCGTGTGCACGACGAATTTGATGCGTATCCGTCAAAATTTATCGTATCGGTCTCTTTGTAAATTAGCCAATTACTTTGTGCATGTTCGTCAAATCAAAACAAAACTTGTGCCAACAGGATTGTATCATTTTTCTGGTCTTGTATGCCAAGTTTGGTCCGATTCTGAGAAGGTCGACCGGAACGCTATTTTGGCGGGCCCGCGACCCAGCTCCATCGGATGAAATTGTGCACGGCCCACCGGAATCTAACTTTGGACATACGGTTGGGTTTGTCTCATCAATCGGACCCGTAGACATGTAGTTTGAAGACTTTAGAGACCCTTGGTACTGACACGCTTTTCGGTGCAAAATGGGTCCAACGACGGACGTCGTTTTGACCCGAAATTAGATTTTGTCCCTATGTCTAGAATTGGACTTTTGGAAAGGATATTTCTTAGACATATCTTTTATACCAAACACGTTCGTGATGTTTGTTTCTGTATCCAGAGCTGTCTGTGGATTTTGACTTTCGTGCTGACGATTCTGACCGTTGGATTTTGCTACATCTCGCACCACCCTCAAGCATGATACCTTGCCATTTATACTGTTTATATTTAGTCTGCATTTTCTTTAAATATTTTTTATTCCTATCTATTTATTCTAGTTTTTCCAGTTGCCTTCTTGGTACAGTTCGTACATACTTGCTTTCAAGATGCATGATGCTAGTCTTATTTTTCTTCTTGCATATGGACCTAGAGTTAAGGGACTACCGTCTGTAGTTATTTCATAAACCCTGACACAGTTGTACCATAAGAAATGTGTGAGATAAGTAGCATGTAGAGGTACTTGCGTGTTGGCTGATCACCTATGCGCATGTATTAGGTCTAACTGCTAATAGAGTAATGTTAGGAGACTTAGCAGTTAGTAGAGGTACATGGTCGCGGATGCGACTTAGATAGGTGCATCAGATGAGGAGAACATTTACTCATCGTATGGACTTCTATTACACATTCTCTTGTAACCCAAAAGCTCCGTTGGAGATACGGGTATGCTTACCCCCTCAGGTTGGCCACTGATGTTTTTGAACGTTGTGCGCTTAGTCACTGGTGCCCAAGAGGGGAACTATACAAGACCAATTTATAGCCAGGGTTCATGCGACTAAAGGTTTATTCTTAACTGTATAAACACATTAGATTGGTTAGGTAACCCTAGTCAATGTCATGTCACCCCCGTTCCATTAGTAGCATGGGATAATATCACATCGCAAAATAGTGTGCTATCCCTTGTCCTTGTTTGGTTGTAGGGGTAGTCCACTGCTTCGATGATGAGATATTGGGCCTTGTTACGACTGTAGCTATTTTACTTTACTTGTGGCTTGTGACATATTATATATACAGTTTATTATGGCATGTTCTTCATGTATCTTGTTACGTCCCTCTGAACACCTGGTGATCTCTCCAGGTATGTGCTTTGTGACTTTTTGCAGGTGTTCTAACCAAGGCCGTGAACTTCTCCATTCCGTCGAAGATGATTGCTCTTGGTCCATCTTGCTATTTTAGCCATCTTTTCCTTGTATATTTTCTCTCATTTAAAATGGTTGGTAGTGGATTTATCTTCGCCCAACTACATGTATAAATAACAAGATTTATAGTTGATTTATATTATTATTCTTCTATTTGTGGATAAGATTTAGTGTCATAGTTTACTGCATTTTACATCTTATGTATACGTACGATGGTTCTATATATTGGAATATACTTCGTATGTATACAACTGGCATGTCTACGTACTTAGTCCTAAGTAGTTTGGGACTGGGGCGTTAATTATTTTTGTGGTGGCCCATGCAGGTCTAGTTTATAACTTCGGTTACGTTACTGTGCCGATGTGAGCCTGCATATAGGATTAGAGTCTAGGATCTCATCCACATACTTGATCCCCTCTATTGAATTCCATTTTCGAACTCTCGTTTGACTGCCTTGATTTGTCTCTTGCTTGATTCCTTTACTACCATAAATTTTCTCTTTCTTTCCTTTCGTGCTTGATAGAGAGGTTAAGAAGATGACTCATACTAGGTATACGTTTATAATGCTCAATCACCCTACTAGTTGAACTTTTATAAGTTGGGTAGTATGTCTCATAACCTATCACTCTATTGTTCCTTGCAACCCATTAAAGAGGATTCTAAGAAGATTACCTAGACTATGCTCATTAGTTCAACTAAGACCTTAGATAAGAAAAAGTAGGATAACTGTGTAGGCACGATCATCGGACGAGTCTTAGAGTTTAATGAACTTGAACTAATTGTGTTTCCTTTCAATCATAAATCTCGCATAGTTATATTTTTGACTATCTTGACTAACGTCGCAGTTATAGCCTAGTTTTTGCAAGCTTATTCTTTATTGAGCTTGTTCAGTACGTGTTTATTGGGAACACCCACTAACATATTTTCTAATCAGAATCAGTGTATTATGGTCTGATCAACCTTAGTGCATTTGGTTCGCTCTTCATTTAATTATCCTACATGGATTGAGATATAAATGTTACTAGGATCTCATCCGCAACTGCCTTGACAACTCTCTCTATCGCCCTTGGAACCACTTAATTGCAATTGATTCCTATTTCCTTGAACTCTTTATTGTTTTTCGTCTTTACTTATTTTGAAAAAAACAAATTCTCATAACTAAGGAAAGATATACCCAGAATGTCCCCTTATTTCGCTATACCACCTATGGCCATAAAAATTATATTTACACAATCGTTCTATCTATTCGAAATTGGAGAACCAACTTCCAATTGATTCATATCTACCATATCACATTAACTATCACATCGTGTAGTATTCTTTTATACTTAAAGCCCAAGCACGATATCACAACTTTGAAATTTTCTAAGCCTTCTAAATTTTTATGAGTTACTAGGTTACCGATTGATTAGGATAAGTTGATTTCCATTAGGATGATAATTAGTGCCCCATGAACTCCCACTTTCCATTTAGATTATTTGGTGTCCCCGACCGTGACATTAATAATCGGGGCACGAGACCAGCTGTTACCTTCCAACAAATTTCAAATATAAGGCATAAATGACTTCACCTTCATGTAGACATATCATGTCCCACTAAAACACGTCCTCTTATACTCTATTTTTATGATACGACTTTCATGTCAAAACGGCTAATGATAACCCTTACCATAATATCGATATACTTTCCTACTCCAATTAGAGACTCAATCTAGACTCAAATATTTCGACCCAATATATGGTTGTGATCTACTCGATCCCTCTACGCACATACCACTAGTGTGCCACTTAATTGAGTCTTCTTGTGCTACTTAAACACAAAAGTCACAGAAGGCATATTTTTGGGTTTAGGAACATGGTTAACCAACCCGACTGAAAAATTTGCCCGACAACTTGACTTGGAACCTATATGAGATTACGCTAACCAACTAAGAATGGCTCAGATTGATTTCATAGCATCTCGTCCAGTCAATATAGATTAAAATCTATGATTCATTCAATCAAAGATCGATGTCCAATTAAGGAATCCATTAAGACCCAGTTAAACCCATCCTTGCATATCGTCATATTTGGGCTAGAAAAACCAAACTTGACGAAATAGATCCTTATACCTATTATGTAGTCCCCATCTCTTGGTCCACTAAATATCTTTCTATAAATTTTGTAACCATATCTCTTGTAGCCAATGTTATGAGATGATTGGAATCACGCTGTACCAACTTATTTTTTGGTTATGCTTGACTAAGACCTTCCTACTATCTTGATGAAACATGGTCAATGCATGGGCAATGTTAAAGAGTAATACCTAGGTTTTCCATAGAGTCTATGACTACGATAAGAAGTAACTCATATCCTCAACATCTTCTTAAAAATTTGACCTTCTTAGAAATCATTCTACTGTGTTTCCCACGATTAACCAGTTATATAAGAACCTTGAACTTAGTAAGCTCAACCCTTTAAGATGGGATGCCAAACTGGATTATGTTTATAACCGTTCTTTCATTTGTTTGAAAGTTGCGATACAATCTTCGTATTATATTTTTATCAATTGTTCGTGTGTTTAGATAATCGCGGTAAAAGATCGCAATCTTGATTCTTCACATTCTGTTCTATCATATAATCATGCCTTAGTTTCAATTTTGAAACAAAATTTCTGAAGTGAATAGGCAAGCCTCTCAAAGACTTTGCAAATGATTGAGATAGATTGGTTCCAATTGAACTAATAAAACAATGGTTCATAACGTCCAATTCTATCCGTATCTTTTGATACCCTCGACCGTGACTTTGATATTTTGAGCACAACACGAGCCGTTCCCTTCGAACAAATTTTACACTCATGGATTAGACCAGTCAAAATACATAAATGACATATACAGGTCCTACACAAACAAACCTTTTTGTGCTCCATTTTAATTTTACCACATGTATGGCACATTTTCCCATAGAACAAACTATATAGGTCTATTTTGTTCCAATTGGTTAAAACTGAAATTAGAGTAACAAAAGCCCTAAGAGTCATTTCATCGAACACTTGGCATGTGTATCCGATACTCTCGTGATACACACAACAAATAAATCCAAACTTAACCCAAATCCTTCCTAATCCAAGGGGGACCCTAAATGAATGCATCTACAACAAGGAAATAGAAATTAGAGGGTTTAGAGGGCTTTTACCAATCGAGAGATGGATTCTTAATAAAAAGCTTCTAGATCTAGATCTCCACCAAGCTCCAACGGTTAAATTGCTCCAAATGCTCCCAAGCTAGACAATAGAGACTTTCTCTCTCCAAGGGGAAGAGATTGCAATTCGTTTGAGAGAATTTGGACTCAATTTGGATGTTGGAGGTAATTTGGGGAAGAACACAAATTAGGGTTAGGGTTCATAAGGAAAGAGGGAAGAAGGAGGTTATGTTAGGTATAAATAACAAGGAGAACCTAGTGTGGCCGGCCAAGGTGGTTCTTAGGTTTGGTTTGGGCTTATTTGGGTGCATTGTCTAAAAAGCCTTCTCAACTTGTCATTTAAAGCCCTTTAAGAAAAGGCCCATTATAACTTATGTTTTAAGTCAACTAATATATTCTAAATGATATTCTAACTAGATTAGAACCTAACTAAAGTTGTCTAACCAAAATACCCTTGTTCTAGAATATGGTGGTGACAAATCTACCCCCATAGAAAAATTTTATCCTCAAAATTTAAGATGGTCGTACTTCTTCCAGGTCAAACCCCCAACAATCAAAGAATTTTTTTTTATCTAATAACATGAAAAATCATGGTCCTACTGGTCTAGATATCACAGTCTCAAACAAGGTTAATACACTATCTAGCACAACACAAAATAACCTGACATGTACTAATAGAATCAAACAACAAGATAGAAAATAAGGACAAGAAAGATAGACCTGCTATCCCGTCACCTGTAGCATCGATCTCCTCGACTGTCAGTATAAAAGCCCTGCCTCTCTGGTGCTGGGCATGGTGCTGTGCCACAGGTAGCCTAGCTCCTTCTCTCTGACCCTGTGCTTCGCCAAATGAAGGTGCGATAGGACAATCCTTTATCTAGTGAGCAGCGGATCCACAGAACAAACACACCTTTGTAGGTCCTAAAAATCAAGTTGCACCCATCAAAGAAGTCATGAAAATCAAATTGTGCATCCTTCAAGTGAACTGCGCAGGAGACAGATTATGCAATAACTCAATTGCGCAGGCGGAATTGCGCACTCATCCAAGTGCGCAAGCTGACGTGGCCCCGTCATCGTTATCTGATAGAGAATCAGATCTTCTGACAATTGACAGCACGGAGAACGAGGAAACTATTCGTTTATCGTACAGCACAGCGCTCAAGGACAGTTGTACATGCAGCGTAATCGGCCAGACTCTCTGCAGCGCGTTCCATCCCAGCGCAATCTGAAGCCAGCGTAATTCAGGTGGTACACTCCATCAAGACAACTGACAAATGTAAACGTGGCCTTCATGCCATCAATTACTCACCATGTGGCAACCGTCTGTACACGATCAAGCGTATTTCAATCAAACAATGCCACGCATCATATACAGATGGTCCACGATCGAGTAACTGTCTGCGCAGTTCATTGCTTGTGCAATCCAAAGTCTGTGCAATCCATCATACGCAACTCAGAATAAATAAAAGTTAGTTATTTATAGAACTCTATAAATAGAGTTTCAAGTCTTCATTAACATACACGCACGGAGAGATCAGAACACACAAGTCATCACCCGAGATCAGGAGTTCTTGTCAAAGTGTTGCTGCAATCTTCAGAGGCTACCATCTTCAAAGTTTACATCGTCCAAGGGATAAAGCGATCGTCATTCAGATCGGATTCTTATAGTTGTACCTTCCTAGAATTCTTGTAATCTTCTTACAAAGTTTGTGAAATAAAGATCAACTTTTATTTTTGCAAACAAAATGGCGACTCTGCTGGGGACGACTTTCTCCTCCGACGAGGAAGTAACAACTCAATGTGACGTTGCGTCTATCGAAAAGACGCAGAAGACGCTGGTTGTAAAGGTCAACCAGACGGCCTACGAGGCGATGATCAACTCCAGGACCACCCCTCGCACTGCAACAACTTCTGCCACGAACAAAGTTCATCCAGTGTGGGTCCCCAAGACTGTTGTGCAGTCCACTGCTTCTGCTGCTCAGCCTGCTGCGCAGTCTACTGCCTCTGTTCCCAAGACTGCTATTTTTGTTGCGCAGTCTACTGCTACTGCCCATAGCGCAGTATGCTGTTTTCCTTGCCAGTACACAAACAACTTCATATGCTGCTCTGTCAAAGTGCAAGACTCCTATTCCTCTGGCACAGTTAGCTGCAACTCTGCCTGCGCAATCCACCACTCCAGCAACCAGAATGTAACTCAAGCACTCTGGCAACAAGACTTCTGCTGCATAAGCTGTTGAGACTGTGGCCAGAAGTCCTTCTGCCAGAGTTACTCATGCGCAATCTGCTAGTGCGCCAACAGCCACTTCAGTCCCTGCGCACACTGCGCCAGCGCAGTCTAAGAGAGACAACCCTTTGGCTAATCTTTTTTCTTCTGACAGCAAGGGAAAAACCTCTGCTCCTCTGCCCAGGCATCCTGTTACTCCAGCACAATCCACTAGGGGTAGTCTTTTAGCTATTCCTCCTCCTCCTCCTTCCCAGAACAAAGAAAAAGGCCCGTTGGTCTTTTCTCAAACTTCCTCGTCCCACGACTTGGAAGACAACAGAGGGAAACACTCTTTAGCAAACCCTTCTTCACAAAACAAAGGAAAAGGCCCTTTGGTCTTTTCTCAGTCTTCCTCGATTTTTACCGTAGAAGATCAATCTGAACGTGCTCCGGCACCAATCAGTACAAGAACTCTCTCCAACAAGGGTTCTTCTTTCCTCCTTACCAAAGGGAAGTATACTGATCAGAGAGGTATTCTGCCTACTCCGGTAGTAGAATTCCAAGATCTTCCAACTCTTAAGATATCCCGTTCGAAATAGAGAAAATTGTTGGTGTCTCAGACAGAAACTCCTGGGGGTGAGTTTGCTGATCTAAGAACTTATCTCAATCGACCAACTTCGGTGAAACGCAAACAGCCAATGCTGAAGACCAACCAACATCAGAGGCAAACTTCTAGGATCAAAAATTCGGACACCTAGGCCAATGAAATGAGTACTTCCCTGTACACTCAAGGGACAAAACATTTGAAGAACCGAAACCATGTTCCGAATGTTGTCAAAGAACACATCCCTCGAACTTCTTCTCGTCCCGTTGTTGTTCCCGATCTCCGAGAACACCTTAAGCAAAAACGGGACAACATCTCAATACCTCCAGTGCAACCACTTGGACACTATTCTAACCACAAGTTTGTCATCAAGTGTTGTTGTCAGACAACAAGACGATCTGTCTTCGATCGTCTGAACTTTACAAACTCTGAACCTATGTCAGAAGATGAAAACGAAGTTTTGTATGCTTCCATCAACATGACTTCCAGAGACACTGGGGGTAGGAAGTACTTCAAGCACGGCAAGCCTCGTAAGCTAAGCCAGCGGTATTTGGATCTACTCCAAGAATCTTCTGAGGGAGTATTCCAACATACCCGATCCCGAAGCCGAGACACAATCGGTCAAAGGAATCTTCAAGATCCTTCCGGTCATCTCTTTCTTTCTCACTCAGGAGATGATTCTTTCTCCGACTATGATGCATACAGCAAAAGTTTGGAACAGACAGTGTCCTCCACTGTACATAGAGAAGTGACAGCTTATGTTGTCCCTGAAGACCCAGATGCTTCCAGTTCGGCTAGTCAAGAATAACGGGTAGCTGCGCTAGAAGACAAGTTGAAGACCATGGCCGAAATGGTTGTAAGTATGCATTCTATCATTGTGGCCCAACATACAGTACCACCGATTGTGCCTCCTATAAATCCTAAAATCATAGCATCGTCGGTGCCTGTCAATGCAGGGCTGGGGGTAGCATCTCCTCAAGTACCTCCCGTACAGATTCAACCTACACCCAATCAGTCAGGTGCTGGGGGTAGTGCTTACCATGCTGTCTCTCCCTCTAATACTGTAACTCAGCCTGCTCCTTCTACATCAGTGGAAGATGCCAATGAAGCTGTTAAACTCCTACGCACTCAGTTCGAGGCCTTCAAAGAGAAGGACAACTTGCAGAGGTTGGGGATCAAGCAATCCTACCCAGTTGAATGGAAGGAAGTTCCATTTCCTTCAAAGTACAAAATCCCAACAATTTTGCTGTTTGATGGCAGTACTTCTCCTAGTCAGTTCATTAACCATTTTGAGGTAATGACTGTCCAACTTCAGCCAAATGACGCTCTTCTTACCAGGGTATTCGTTGGTTGTTTAGCCGGCGTGACATACGATTGGTACAGAAGCTTGCCCGATGGTTGTATCACCTCCTTCTCAGGTCTAAAATAAATCTTCTTGGAACAATTCTATGAGGGGATCAACGACATGACCATGTTTGCCCTCAATAAAATCAAACAAAGACACAATGAAATTGCTGAGAGTTTCATTGAAAGGTTCCACCGGAAAGCTTTAAAAATGCCTCCTAGAACTCCGGCCGCTGTCACCATGGACACCTGTAAGGCAAATCTTTTGCCTATCATCAGCATGTGGATATGATCAACTCAGTTCCAAGATTGGCCATCCTTCATTGTCAACGCTAAAGCAGCCGAAGTTAGTGCTGACAAATTCAAGCAACTAGGGATACAAATGTCTAACCCTGACCGGGATGAACACCAGACATCGGGTGGTGGTAATCGCCAGAACAACCGTAAGGGAAAAGAAACTTTGAATATCAACTTGAAGAACAAGAACAAAGAATCTCTGGCGGTTAATGTGGCTCCACCTACGTCCACTTCTACTCCTTCAGTACCTCCACCAAGGGAACCTCGTCCGAAAGTAGAGTACTCTTTTGACGAGAATGACACCGTGAGCATCTTTTATTGCTTGATCAAAGCAATAAGCTCCAGCTCCCAGATCCGAAGAAGCCTGATAAAGTCGGTAAGACTGATAATCCCAAGTATTGTATCTATCACAGGTTCATTGGGCATCCCACTCGAGCATGTTATGTGCTCAAAGGCAAAATTCAAGAGCTGGTCAACGCTGGTGTTGTCACTCTGCAGCAAAACGAGAAGACTGTTACCGCAAATATGGTATCAGTTCAATTCGGTGACTTCCCACCGCAGATGGTACAACACGGTGTCATCCCTATCCCCAAAGCTACTCTTGAGATCGAGAATCTCCCTCCTCCACGAAGTGAAGGTCTCGTCCCCTTGTCTCTTGACAATGACGAGATTATGTAGATTTATCTGGATTTGGCCTCAGAGTTCGAACTTCCCTCTTCCTCCAAGAAGAATGACCGCTCCAAGGGCAAGACAAAGACTTGCAATATGGTGTCTTTTGACCCCATAGTTGACGAAGAAATCCTGCTGGACACCAGATCAGGGAAAGCCTATCTAAAAGATTATCCTGAAGCTCAGGAGAATCCTGTTTCTTCTTCTGAGCCCGTTCCAGTACAACCTGCTTCCACTGCGGACATCCCTTCTGCATCCTCACCGGTTGTAGAACTCACACCTCCCAAGCCGATGGTAGCCGACAAAGGCAAACAACAAGTTTGCTTCGACAAACCTTTGAAGAAGTCATCTCCTTCCGGACTTGAAAAGCCTTACAACTTTGATATCTTGGCTCAGTTAGCCAATACACCGGCCCGGTTGTCAATCTTCGAGCTCTTGCGCCTCTCCAAAGAGACTCAGGAAACTCTGAGTGAGGCTCTCATGCATGCAAAAACCTGTCTAGCCCTTCTAAAGAAGCCGAAAGCAGAGCCAATTTCTTGCCTTCATTGTCATGGTGTGTTGGAGTTAATTCCATACATAACTTTCACACAGGATGACATGCTGATGGAAGATAATGGGCACGACCGTCCTCTATACTATACAGGATATGTCGACTCGATGAAGGTCGATCGTATTCTGATAGATCCAGGGTCTGTTCTCAGCATTATGCCGAAGACAATGTTAGATGCATTGAAGATCCCAGTGCATAGTCTTTCCAGTACAATCACCACCATCCTCGGGTTCAATTAGGGAAGGAGTGAGCCTCTGGGCAAGACTCGCCTAAAACTCTAAATAGGCAATCTTCGCACAAAGGTGACCTTCTACATCATTGACAACCATGGTTGTTCTTATAATGCTCTGTTGGAAAGATCATTCTTACATGAACATAACATTGTTCCTTCGACTCTCCATTAATGTTTCAAATACGTTGATGACAATGGAGAGGTTCAAAAGGAGGTTGCTGATCTCTATCATTTCAAAGGCGTCGAAGCATAATGTAACGATGCTCGTATGTACAAGGATGAATTCATGAAGGTAGTGCTGTCTCTGGATACTGAAGAAGAACAAGAAGCAGTGCCTAATGACACCCGCATCATACCTGTCAAAGGGCGTGTTTCTCGTCCTCAGTCCTCCAAACCATTGGCTATTCACTTGCCAGTCCAGAAGCAACCGACTGATGATGGTCAGGATCAAAGGGAGCTCACCTCTTCTGAGCCACTTGTTATTGACTTACGTCGTAACAAGGAAAAAAGGCAACTCACCTCTTCTGAGCCACTTGTTATAGATTTATCTCATAACAAGGATAAAAGGGAGCTCACCTCCTCTGAGCTGCTTGTTATTGATCTCCGTCATAATAAGGCCAATCCTCCTCCACGTTATTTTTCTCCCCCTCTTGTAATCAATCTGACCAAGCCTGCTAAGGCTAAAGGTCCTGCTGTAAATACAGATGTACAAATCAATGAAAAAGCATCTACTTTCCAGTATACTGATGTCATTTATCATGCTAAGTGCTATTTGGATATGTTAGATAGTTTTCAATCATTTACAATGGGAGTTGTGCAATCTCTTCAAACAGAAGTCTTACTCGAACATCCCAATGATTCATATCGCATTGTTCCCGCTCGAAAGAAAGGTGAGAGTCCAATACTTTTTAGTAAAGGACCGGAACAACAATTCAGCTATACGGATGATAGCAAAAGTAACGACACGGGGCATCTTCAACTCCGTCGTTACAGTCAACAATCAAAAGTCATCATCCGAAAGATGGGTTATGACAACAAGAGTGGCCTCAACTACGGTAAGGGTAGAAGAACTCCTATCCGTACGGCTGTGCCGAAAGGAAAGTCAGAAATGTACTATAGCAGGACCAAAAGAGGTCTCGGATATGCTTCACCTCCGGTATTATCCCCAGCAGCCTCTGAATCTGATAGTAAAGAGCGCTCTAACTCTTTTGACTCTAAATCATGGGATTCTGACACCAGCATCGGTCAAGTTCATCGATTGACTATTAGTTCAAATTGATGTAGGAGAGAGCGGGTCACCTCGTCCAATATTTATCAACAAGAACCTTCCAGAGGCAGATAAGCAAGAATTAATTCATCTTATTCAAGAATATATTGACGTCTTTGCCTGGAGCTATAAAGACATGCCAGGTCTAGATTCTAAAGTTGCTACTCATAAATTGAACATCTTGCCGAATGCAAAACCGGTCAAACAGCAACAACGGCGCTTCAAGCCAGAAATGATGGATGCAATCGACGATGAAGTCAAGAAGCTCATCGCTTGTGGCTTTATTCGAGAAGAGCAATATCCTGATTGGGTAGCCAATGTCGTCCCAGTTCTAAAGAAAATCGGAAAAGTTCGAGTCTGCATCGACTTTCGAGATCTTAATGAAGCATGTCCAAAAGATGAATTTCCTCTCCCTATCACGAACATCATGATTGACAATACCTGTGGGTTCGAACGAATATCTTTCATGGACGGATTCTCCAGATACAATCAGATTCGGATGAATCCTGAAGATGAAAAACACACATCTTTCTGCACTTCTTGCGGAGTCTACTGCTATACTGTAATGCCATTTGGTCTCAAGAACGCTGGTGCAACATACCAACGAGCCATGAGTACCATTTTTCGAGATCATCTGTACAAGACTGTCGAATGCTACGTCGACGACATTGCTGTCAAAAGTTGTCTAAAGGAAGATCACATCCAAGACTTGAGAACTATCTTTAACCTCATGCCAACATCAACTCAAAATGAATTCCACCAAGTCATTCTTGGGTGTCTCTACTGGCAAATTTCTCGGCTTCGTCATTACCTCTAAGGGTATACACGTGGATCCCGAGAAGATCAAAGCCATTCAAGAGTTGCTTCCTTCACGCAACCTAAAAGAGCTACAAGGATTCCAAGGTCGACTTGCGTACATCAGAAGGTTTATTTTAAATCTGTCTGGACGCTGCAGACCATTCACTCAACTAATAAAGAAGGGTGTATCTTTCGTTTGGACCGAAGAATGTCAACGAGCATTTGACGACATAAAGCGGTATCTTATGAACCCACCAGTCTTGGTGCCACCAATCTCTGGCATACCATTCCTAATGTATGTCCGTGCTATGGACCATTCATTGGGTGCTTTACTTGCCCAAAAGAACAAAGAAGGCCATGAACAAGCCATCTATTATCTCAGTGGTACTATGATTGGTGCTGAACACCGTTATAGTTCGGTCGAAAAAGAATGCCTAGCTCTTATGTATGCTGTTCATGTCATGCCCCAGAACCAGAATACTGGAGAGCGGGGGCAGACATAGCCAGCTACGTATATTGAAATGGAAACCACCTCGATATACGGTCACGGCTGTCTAGAAATATGAGGGTTTACTACAAGCCAACAATCTCTTAAGGTCAAGCCTACTGTCTCAATCTCAAGCAAACAATATAATTACAAGATGTTTGACCACCAAATATACAATAAAAGGCGTCCCAAATATTACATATCGGCTGATCATGAAGCTAGTCGTACAAAATGCTAGGACTAGCAAGAGTTAAGTCATACATGATCAATCCTAGGATTTGTTAATCATGTTTACAGCCCGTAGGCAGACAGTAAGTAAAGTGCATCGAGCTAACAGGTGCTCGTCGGCTAAACGCCTCAAAAGAATAACTTTACAATAGAGTGAGCGAAACAAAATAGAAAACCCACTCGTAGCCCGGGTTCCTTCTAGTCGCCACCATTGGGCTGGAAGCTTGGTAGATCCTCGGGAGCTGCTCCAAAATCTGGCCACACAAAACCAGCTGGGTCAACCCCAGAAAGAGCAAGTGCCACAAGGGGGCCACGAAATAAGAACAAAGCCAGCAATCAGCACAAGAAAATATAATATTAAAACTAGAACTTACAAAAACATGTCAGGATGATATACGACGAGATAACCATGGGACTATTCCGATAGCCAGGTTACAACCCGTAAACCAAACAAGGACCGGGGTTGTAACCCTTCATCTGAACAGAACTTGGTTTTCCACCATTTATCGGCAAGATAATAATATGAGAAATCAAGACAGGAAGCAATCTTATACTGGATCAAGACATAACTAGACTGGTTATACCTCATTCAATCAATCACGGCCAAGCAGATACTACGACTTACTACTTTAACTAACTAGGATTATCACAGGCCTAATTATTAACAAGATGCAGTGAGATTGTTCCACAGCCACAAGCCCTGCAGACCATCCAGGTTACCCAGGTCGAAAATTAGGAGTTGAATTCAGGTAGGTACATTGTCCGGAAGACAAATGTATCCTTAGGTGACTTAGAGGGTACAACACGCGACGGTGTGCTGGAAATATGCCCTACTCGACGGCAGGCTATAGATCCCAAGAGCACCCAGGTAACGGGATTGCCTGTAGCTGTGTCAATCTCTTCATGACTACTGTATTCTAGTTATTAACCTTAATTTATTTTAGTAGGAGCTCCTGACCGTAGTACTCACGAGTCCCATCCTAGACATGATGCAAGACAGGACAAGTGGATTTAACAAGCAAGCAAGAAAGAACTACCCACGGTGTCAAGGCAAGTCAAGTTAAGCTAGCCGTCGCAACAGCATTAAGATAAATCATGTCAGGGTACTTGTCAGGAGTGCGCCACGACGGGCCACTATCATGTCAGGTTGGTCATGTCAGGAGTGCACAACTACGGGTCACTGTCGTGTTATGCTTGTTCCTTGTCATACCATGCCATGTACAATAGTTATTCCAAATATATTTAGTAAAATCAAGTTCATGACAAAAGACGTAAGGATATAAAATGGGCGTAAAATATCTAATAAAATATCAATATACAGGGCTATAGAAAAGCCAAGCTTAAAGAAATAAGACCACAACTCCAAGAGCCAATGGGTTATGTCACCCTCATTTCCCGTATTTCTCGTATTTCGTATTTATACTCGTATCTAGATTTTGGCATGTATTTTTATTTTTCTCAACTTGTGGGATTTTGGTATTTTCCGTATTTTGGGTTTTGGCATGGCTCGGTTTTATTTGGATTGGTTCGGTTTTATGTGAGTTGGATCACCTTAACCTACACTCCACCCTCAACCCCCCACAACTCCCCCTCTTTATAACTCCACCAACCTTTTCTTTCTCCTCATAACCACCATTTATTTTCTTCTTCTTCTTCTTCTCCTTCCTCTACACAACTCCCCCAACCCTAGGTAAGTGCATCTTGCCACTACATGAGAACCCTCTTTTATTAGTCCATTTGCTAGATTAGGAAATGGTGACCAACATTAGGTCTTAGTATTTTGTGATTTGAAGTCTCCATTGTTCTAGATCTAGGTTTTTCCTATTTTCAGATTTTGCATGGTTTGAGCTACTTTGGTTGGATTTTCTTAGGTTTTGATGTTTCCATGTGGAAGAGCATTCAGTTTCACTCCAGTTGGAACTTTGGAAATCCGAATTTGGAGTTCTGATGGCCAAGTTATAATGCTGTGTAGCCTTGAGTTCAACCATGGTGTTCTTGCTATTTGGACAAGACAGTGAGCAGTGTGTAGAGCTATTTAGCTTACGCACCCTGAGCTACGCGCGCTCTTTAGCGCTGCGTACGCAGGCTTGGGTACGCTTCCTATTGGAAGCGTGTCTCTCTCAGCGTGCGTGACTTTTCACCTACGCTGCTCCCTGTAGCGTGTGTGAATTTTCACCTACGCTGCTCTCTCAGCGTGCGTGACTTTTCACCTACGCTGCTCCCTGTAGCGTGCGTGACTTTTCACCTACGCTGCTCTCCTGCTTGCGTGACTTTTCACCTACGCTGCTCTCTCAGCTTGCGTGACTTTTCACCTACGCTGCTCCCTGTAGCGTGCGTAACTTTCACCTACGCTGCTCTCCTGCGTGCGTGACTTTTCACCTACGCTGCTCTCCTGCGTGCGTGACTTTTCACCTACGCTGCTCTCTGTAGCGTGCGTGACTTTTTACCTACGCTGCTCTCTGTAGCGTGTGTGCCTTTTACGTACGCTGTACCCTGAGCCCCTTGCTTAACCATTGGCTCTTGGAGTTTTGGTTTTATTTCTTTAAGCTTGGCTCTTTTATAGTCATGTATATTGATATTTTATTAGATATTTTACGCCCATTTTATATCCTTACGCCCTTTGTCATGAACTTGATTTTACTAAATATATTTGGAATAACTATTGTACATGGCATGGTATGATAAGGAACAAGCATAACAGGATAGTGACCCGTAGTGGTGCACTCCTGACATGACCAACCTGACATGATAGTGGCCCGTCGTGGCGCACTCCTGACAAGTACCCTGACATGATTTATCTTGATAACTTAACTTGACCTGCCTTGACACCGTGGTAGTTCTTTCTTGCTTGCTTGTTAAATCCACTTGTCCTGTCTTGCATCATGTCTAGGATGGGACTCCTGAGTACCACGGTCAGGAGTACCTACTAAAATAGATTAAGGTTAATAACTAGAATAACACAGTAGTCATGAAAAGATGACACAGCTACAGACAATCCCGTTACCTGGGCGCTCTTGGGATCTGTAGTTTGCCATCGAGTAGGGCACATTTCCAGCATACCGTCGCGTGTTCCACCCTCTAAGTCACCTAAGGGTACATTTGTCCCCCGGGCGATGTACCCACCTGAATTCAACCCCTAATTTTCGACCTGGGTAACCTGGATGGTCTGCAGGGCTTGTGGCTGTGGAACAATCTCACTGCATCTTGTTAGTAATTAGGCCTGTGATAACCCTAGTTAGATAAAGTAGTAAGCCGTAGTATCTGCTTGGCCGTGATTGATTGAATGAGGTATAACCAATTTAGCCATGTATTGATTCAGTACAAGATTGCTTCCTGTCTTGATTTCTTACATTATTATCTTGCCGATAAATGGTGGAAAACCAAGTTCTGTTCAGATGAAAGGTTACAACCCCGGTCCTTGTTTGGTTTACGGGTTGTAACCTGGCTATCGGAATAGTTCCATGGTTATCTCGTCGTATGTCATCCTGCCATGTTTTCGTAAATTCTAGTTTTAATATTATATTTTTCTTGTGCTGATTGCTGGCTTTTGTTCTTATTTCGTGGCCCCCTTGTGGCACTTGCTCTTTCTGGGGTTGACCCAGCTGGTTTTGTGTGGCCAGGTTTTGGAGCAGCTCCCGAGGATCTACCAAGCTTCCAGCCCAATGGTGGCGACTAGAAGGAACCCGGGCTACGAGTGGGTTTTCTATTTTGTTTCGCTCACTCTATTGTAAAGTTATTCTTTTGAGGCATTTAGCCGACGAGCACCTGTTAGCTCGATGCACTTTTACTTACTGTCTGCCTACGGGCTGTAACATGATTAACAAATCCTAGGGTTGATCATGTATGACTTAACTCTTGCTAGTCCTCGCATTTTGTACGACTAGCTTCATGATCAGCTGAATATGTAATATTTGGGATGCCTTATTATTGTATATTTAATGACCATACATCTTGCGACCTTACTTACTTGCTTATGATTGAGACATTAGGCTTGTTCATGACCATAAGAGACTATTGGCATGTATTAAACCCTCATATTTCTAGACAGCCGTGACCGTATATCGAGGTGGTTTCCATTTCAATATACGTAGCTGGCTGTATCTGTCCCTGCTCTCCAATATTCTGGTTCTGAGGCGTGACACGGTTTAAGTGGTGGCCCATGCAGGTCTTGTCAATCAAGAAATGTGAGGGTTTACCGAATAGATGTCTCAATCAGTATTCGCCCTTGATCTCCGCCCGTATTTTCAAATCCCTGAAAATCTTGCCCTGATTACATGCTTGTATCGTTGATCTGTCCTGGTCCTTCCTTATTATTTCCTTGTGTCATTTTCCTCAGCGGTACTGTACCCGACCCTGCCGATCAGTAAGGAGGAGCACCTCCCTTGGGCTAGCAGCAACCTGGGGATCAAGCCCAGCATTCCGGAGTCGCCTCCAGAGTGATACCTACTGGAGGAGAGTCACCAGTTCGGCCCGTCCAGCCCGTAGAGCCAGATGATGGTACCTTAGTAGGCCTCATCACAACCTTGATAGCTTCCTAGGATCGTCGAAGCGACGCCCTGTACCAGACAGTTCAAGATGCTTTGACCCGAGGCGGACATCCAGGGAACCAGGCGGCGAACAGTTTCAAGCGATTGAACCCTCCTTTCTTCGACGGCACCGAGGATACGATTGTCGCAGATGCATGGCTTCAGGATACCGAGGTGATTCTAGAAGCAGCTAGGACACCCGAGAATGAGAAGGTGGCGGTAGTGCGCCTGCAGTTGTTGGACTTGGCTCACAGTTGGAGGGCGGCGCAAGCTATGGGATTAGTGGCACCCATTGCTTGGGCAGTGTTTAGAGAGATATTCCAGACGAAGTATTTCGATGCTGTGGCTCGGTACGACCTGCAGACCAGATTTACCAACTTGAAGCAAGGAGGCTGAACGGTCGACAGTTATGCATCGGAGTTTTCTAGACTCAGTAGGTTTGTCTCCACCTTGGTGGCGACCGAGTTTGATAGGGCCCAGCGGTTCCAGCAGGGATTGCATTTGTAGATCTTATTGGCGGTTGAGCAGTTCGAGCACCAGACGTTCGATGCAGTCTTGAGAGCAGCTAGGAGGCATGAGTACACCTCCCAGAGGATCGTGGATAGGACCGGAAGTAGGAAGCGGTCCCACAGTCAGATGCACTAATCATCAGCTCCAGTCCCGGCAGTTAGGGGGTTGACCATTGGAACTCCGAGGCGGGCGGCCTCAGTAACGTCGGTTCAGCATTCGACCCCGACGTACCCGCAGCAGCAGAAGCAGAAGCAGACTTCCGCGATAGGATGTTCTCATTGCAGGACGCCAGGGCATGTGGTGGCAGATTGTCGTAGGGCGCAAGGATTGTGCCTGGCTTGTGGAGCAGCAGATCATAGGATAGGGGCTTGCCCGAATAGGGGTGGTTCATCAGCATCCAACCCTTCTAGCTCTTCGGTGAGAGGACCGGCCCCAGCACCAGTTCAGCAGCAGCAGTATCAGTCTTCGAGGCCCTTGCCACCTCAGTCTCAGGTATTCCAGCAATAACACCCCCAGCAGTATGTACAAGCCCAAGCTCAGACCCAGAATAGGCAGAAAGGTTTCCAGCAGAGGAGACCAGCAGCCAGAGGACAAGGTCAGGCCATGATGATGGCTATGGAAGAAGAAGTTGTACCAGGTGATGTTGTGGCAGGTACTATTCTCGTCAACTCCTCTCCAGCGTCTGTATTATTTGATTCTGGTGCATCGCATTCATTTATGTCTGCATGATTCGCGACACGGATAGGATTGGAGCCCGAGTCATTATCAGTGAGGCTCAATATACTTACTGGTAATGGCCTTGTGGGAGTAGATCGAGTGTTTTCCTTGTGTCGGATCGTAGTTAGCGGTAGGGAGTTCCCCGTTAGATTCATAGAGTTTCCTATGGCAGACTATGATGTAGTCCTAGGCATGGATTGGTTGAGGAACCAGTATGTTAGGATAGACTGCCATGTTGGCAGAGTTGTTTTCAGCATTCCAGGCGAGCCAGAGTTCTCATTTTCCAGAGGAACAGTGGAGCCATCTTTTTCAGTATTGCGGATGGCAGTAGCAGCAGTGCAGTTACCCCGGACAGTTGAAGAGTTTCCAGATGTCTTTCCAGAGGAGCTTCCAGGGATGCCGCCGGAACGGGAGATTGAGTTCACTATAGACTTGATTCCCGGGACAGCACCAGTATCAGAGCAAGTCTACAGGATGGCACCTTCAGAGTTAGAGATTTTATACAAGATGATTGAAGAACTGAGGACCAAGGGATTCATCCATACAAGTGGATCGCCTTGGGGAGCCCCGATGCTTCTTGTGAAAAAGAAGGATGGTATGTCCAGGCTATGTGTTGATTATCGTACCTTGAATTCGGTGACATTCAAGAACAGATACCATCTTTCGAGGATAGATGACTTGTTTGATCAGCTCAGAGGGGCTTCAGTGTTCTCGAAGATCGACTTACGGTCGGGATACCACCAGATCAGAGTCAGAGAGCAGGACATCCCGAAGACAGCATTCAGATCGAGGTACGGACATTGGGAGTTCCTTGTTATGCCCTTTGGAGCGACCAATGCGCCGGCCGTATTCATGGACCTCATGAATCGCATTTTTATGCCTTACTTGGATCAATTTATGATCGTGTTCCTAGATGACATCTTGGTCTACAGCAAGAGTGAAGCAGAGCATGAGCAGCATCTCAGAGTCGTCCTTCAGACGCTTAGGGAGCATCAGTTGTATGCCAAGTTCAGTAAATGCGAGTTCTGGCTCGATCGCATTTCATACTTGGGTCACATCATTACCCGAGAAAGAGTAGAAGTAGATCCCCAAAAGATTGTGGCTATCGAGTCATGGCCGGTACCCAGCTCAGTGGCAGAGGTTCGCAGCTTCCTTGGATTGGCCGGCTACTACCGGCAGTTCATTTCAGATTTTGTAAGGATTTCAGCGCCGATGACCCAGTTGACCCGCAAAGATGTGCCGTTTGTTTGGACAGCAGAGTGTTAGGAATCATTTAAGAAGTTGAAGCGAGGTTTGATAACGGCTCCCATTCTCACCCTTCCAGATGGGACCGGAGGATTCACAGTTTATTGCGATGCTTCAGGCAGAGGATTGGGGTGTGTCTTGATACAGCATGGGAAGGTAATATCTTATGCGTCACGCCAACTTCGTGATCATGAGAAGAATTACCCGACCCACGACTTGGAATTGGCGGCGGTAGTGTTTGCTTTGAAGTTGTGGAGACACTACTTGTACGGAGATAGAGTGGAGATCTTTACTGATCATAAGAGCCTGAAGTATATTTTCACCCAGAAGGACCTTAATATGCGGCAGAGAAGATGGCTCGAGCTACTAGTGGACTATGATGTAGATTTGCAGTATCATTCCGGGAAGGCCAACGTTGTAGCAGATGCATTGAGCAGGAGAGCCAGAGTTTATTTCCTAATGGCGCAACCAGAATTATTGGCAGATCTTCAGAAGATGGTAATTGAAGTGGTTCTTCCAACCAGCGTGGCATTGATGGCCAGCCTACAGGTTCAGTCCAGCATAGTTGAGAGAATCCGGGTGGCGCAGTCAACAGATTCCAAGATTGTCACCTCCAATTTCCAAAAACAGGGATATTTTTGTCATTTTTTTTCATTTTTATTATTTTCAAATTATTTATTTATTTATTGTAATATTTTGGTGTTATTTGAGTCGGGTTCGAATTTCAGCTCAATCTGACTTGAAACGGGGACCCGGGGTAGTGTTGACCCTAGTGGACCCATACACTAGTTAGCCATAGCCCACATGTCATTTATTTTAGTTAGTGACTAGGCTAAATTATTTGGATTAGGATTTATTTGATTAGTGTGTTAGAATGACTAAACTAGCCCCTGACTTGAATCCCCTTTGTAATGTATTGTTAATAGGCTAGAGGGGGGTATTTTAGACATTGCAAAAGTCCCCATAGCAGCCTATTGTGGCCGGCCACCTCTAGGAGGGGATAGGCATGCGCCCCTTTGTTATTTCCATACTTTTCCATCTCATTTTCTCTCTCTTGTTCTTCTCCAAATTTCTAGAGAGCATCCCTACCATTTTCATCTCCAAATCCATCATTTCTTCCACCAAATCTTCTTCTCCCCTTCTCTACTCCATGAGAGGAAAGTGCTAGCCAAGTTTGGAGAGATTCGGAGCTCGTTTGTGTCCATTTGGAATCTCTACGTGTCGGTGTCGCTCCGGGAAGGCTTTTCTTCGATTCGATCTACCGGGAGGTATAAATCCATTCTCCTTTTCATTTCCTCATGCATATAGGTCTATTTTTGATCCATAGGAATAACTCCCATGGTTTTGTGTCCATTTGAGTCCATTTCGTGTCTATTTGGGCACTTGTAGAGGTGTCCTATGTGTAGGTTTGTGTCCATATGGGAAAACCCCTATTTGGACACATGGGGATTTACCTATATATAGATTTGGTGTTGTCTAATGTTTAATCCCAGATTTTCATGTGTTTAGGAATAGTTTTCCTATGTATCTTATTGTATCATATTGTTTATATCTATAAATATATATATGTTTTGATATATATATTAATCTTTATATATATATATATATATATATATATATATATATATATATGTATACATATAATATGATTTTTATATATATTATGGTATATAGATGTGATTGTGTTTGCATTGTGTCCATGTAGGGAGAATTCGGCAAGGAAGGGCTATGGGTGTGGTGTTGGCTTAGTGTTTAATTATATGTGTATGTGTGTTTGTCATAGAGTGAGAGATGAGAGGATTTGAGGATGAGATATAGAGGGAATGCTAGAGAGAGGGAGAGATTGAGAGATTTGAGGAGGGGGACCTGCTGTGCTACACCACAGCTAGATAAATATTAGTCCCCACCCAGGGGACTGATCTCAGGAATCCTGAACAGTCCCCAAAGGGGGACTGTTATTAGCACCAGGGCATTGTGCATATTGTACTGCTAAGAAGCAGTTTAGAAGGGGAGCAGGGGATTACCATGTTCTGCATTTCCTATCCCCATGTCACCATTTAAGCAGTCCAATTTCAGCCTTGGTAAGCTCTACTAATCACCACCATAGCAGCCACTTAGTTGGCCCTCTAGCAGTCCACATTGCCTCCACAAATTCAGTCCCTTACAACACCATTTCAGTCCACAAAAACAGCCCTGAGCATGTTCCATACACCACCTATCTTGGCACTCCATTTCAGCCCCTAGATAGCTACATGGCAGTCCCTCCTTTACTCCACATACCAGTCTTTGTTTGCATCCAAAATCAGTCCTACACACAGCCCATAGGCAGCATTGTTTAGCCCCTATACCTTGGCCTACAACCTGCCAACATTGGCCTCTTAAGTTCAGTCCTAAACCTATATACCAGTCCTCACTTGGCTCTCCTAAAACCCACTCCTTGGACAGTCATTGAACAGCCCTGTTATACACCAATGTTGGCTGTCCATGTGACAGTCCAATATGGTTCACAATCAGCCATAGCAGTCCCTAAAACCTACCCATTGGCTGCCCCTTTTGCTCCACAAAAATCAGTCCTCTACCACATACATTACAGTCCAGAAATCACTCATACGAAAGGTTGGTACCAACAACCAATTTTGAATGGTCTAGGATGTGGCTCGGGTCCGGAATATATCGTCGTAATTGGGACATATGGAATACATCATGCACCTCACTTAGCGACGGCGGAAGAGCGAGACGATAGGATACATCTTCTACTCGCTCTAGAATATCGAACGACCCTATATACCTAGGACTAAGCTTTTCCTGCATGCCGAAGCGAATGACGCCGCGGTTAGGCGCGATCCTAAGGAATACATGGTCGCCGACAGCAAATTCTAAGGGATGCCGATGAGCATCGGCCCAATGGCGCTGGCGGTCCTGGACAACTCGGAGGTGATCTCTGACCTACCTGACCACTTCAACCGTCTGGGAAATCAATTTGGGTCCGAGCATCTGCCTCTCCCCGACATCGTCCCATGCTAGCGGGGATCTGCACTTCCTGCTATAAAGAGCCTCGAAGGGTGCCATCTTGATACTGGCCTGATAACTGTTGTTGTACGAGAATTCTACCAGGTACAGATGATTCTCCCATGAACCACCGAAGTCAAGGGTAAAAGATCTCAACATATCTTCAAGAGTCTGGATTGTGCGCTCTGATTGACCATCCATCTGCGGGTGATAAGCTGAGCTGAATTGAAGGCGAGTCCCCAAACTCTTCTGCAAGCTGCGCCAAAAGTGTGATATGAATCTTGAATCCATGTCCGAGGTGATGCTGACTGGCACACCGTGAAGCCTGATGATCTGCCTGAGATACATCTCTGCTAACTGCGCCGTCGACTGCCCAACGATGAATGGAAGAAAGTGTGCCACCTTGGTAAGCCTGTCCACAATTACCCAAATAGCATCTTTGCCGGCCGGAGATCTAGGCAATTCGGTCACAAAATTTATGGTTATATGCTCCCATTTCCATTCTGGGATCGGTAAGGGTTGAAGAAGTCCAACGGGCCTTTGATGTTCAGCTTTAACCTGTTGGCAAACCAAACACCAAGAGACAAACCGGGCTATCTTCCTCTTCATGCCATTCCACCAGAAATGCTGACGAATATCACGGTACATCTTTGTACCACCCGGATGAATAGAATATTGTGAACTGTGGGCTTCTGCCATGACTTTCTGTCTGATATCTCCACTGGGTACACAAAGACGAGTGCCGTGCCGAAGTGTACCATCTTCATGGATACATAACTCTGGCCTTCTTCCTGCTTTACACTCTGCTCTGAGTCGCTGGATCTTAGAATCTGTTGACTGCGCCACCCGGATTCTCTCAACTATGCTGGACTGAACCTGTAGGCTGGCCATCAATGCCACGCTGGTTGGAAGAACCACTTCTATTCCCATCTTCTGAAGATCTGCCAATAATTCTGATTGCGCCGTCAGGAAATAAACTTCGGCTCTCCTGCTCAATGCATCTGCTACAACGTTGGCCTTCTCGGGATGATACTGCAAATCCACATCATAGTCCACCAGTAGCTCGAGCCATCTTCTCTGCCGCATATTAAGGTCCTTCTGGGTGAAAACATACTTCAGGCTCTTATGATCAGTAAAGATTTTCACTCTATCTCCGTACAAGTAGTGTCTCCACAATTTCAAAGCAAATACTACCGCCGCCAATTCCAAGTCGTGGATCGGGTAATTCTTCTCATGATCACGTAGTTGACGTGACGCATAAGATATTACCTTCCCATGCTGCATCAAGACACACCCCAATCCTCTGCCTGAAGCGTCGCAATAAACTGTGAATCCTCCGGTCCCATCTGGAAGGGTGAGAATGGGAGCCGTTATCAAACCTCGCTTCAACTTCTCAAATGATTCCTGACACTCTGCTGTCCAAACAAACGGCACATCCTTGTGGGTCAACTGGGTCATCGGTGCTGAAATCCTTGCGAAATCTAAAACGAACCGCCGATAGTAGGCGGCCAATCCAAGGAAGCTGCGAACCTCTGCCACTGAGCTGGGTACCAGCCATGACTCGATAGCCACGATCTTCTGGGGATCCACTTCTATTCCTCCTCGGGTAATGATGTGACCCAAGTATGATATACGATCGAGCCAGAACTCACATTTACTGAACTTGGCGTACAACTGATGCTCCCTAAGCGTCTGGAGGACGACTCTGAGATGCTGCTCATGCTCTGCTTCACTCTTGTTGTAGACCAGGATGTCATCTAGGAACACGATCACAAATTGATCCAAGTAAGGCATGAAAATACGATTCATGAGGTCCATGAATACGGCCGGCGCATTGGTCGCTCCAAAGGGCATAACAAGGAACTTCCAATGTCCGTACCTCGATCTGAATGCTGTCTTCGGGATGTCCTGCTCTCTGACTCTGATCTGGTGGTAACCTGAGCGTAAATCAATCTTCAAAAACACTGAAGCCCCTCTGAGCTGATCAAATAAGTCATCTATCCTCGGAAGAGGGTATCTGTTCTTGATTGTCACCGAATTCAAGGTACGATAATCAACACATAGCCTGGACGTACCATCCTTCTTTTTCATAAGAAGCATCGGGGCTCCCCAAGGCGATCCACTCGCACGGATGAATCCCTTGGTCCTCAGTTCTTCAATCATCTTGTATAAAATTTCCAACTCTGAAGGCGCCATCCTGTAGACTCGCTCTGATACTGGTGCTGTCCCGGGAATCAAGTCTATAGTGAACTCAATCTCCCGCTCAGGCGGCATCCCTGGAAGCTCCTCTGGAAAGACATCTGGAAACTCTTCAACTATCCGGGGTAACTGCACTGCTGCTACTGCCATCCGCAATGCTGGAGAAGATGGCTCCACTGCGCCTCTGGAAAATGAAAACTCTGGCTCGCCGGGGATACTAAAGACAACTCTGCCAATATGGCAGTCTATCCTAGCATACTGGTTCCTCAACCAATCCATGCCTAGGACTATATCATAGTCTGCCATTGGAAACTCTATGAATCTAGCGGGGAACTCCCTACCGCTAACTACGATCCGACACGAGGAAAACACTCGATCTACTCCCACAAGGCCATTACCAGTAAGTATATTGAGCCTCACTGATAATGACTCGGGCTCCAATCATATCCGTGTCGCGAATCGTGCAGACATGAATGAATGCGATGCACCAGAAACAAATAATACAGACGCTGGAGAGGAGTTGACGAGAATAGTACCTGCCACAACCTCACCTGGTGTAACTTCTTCTTCCATAGCCATCATCATGGCCTGACCTTGTCCTCTGGCTGCTGGTCCCCTCTGCTGGAAACCTCTCTGCCTATTCTGGGTCTAAGCTTGGGCTTGTGCATACTGCTGGGGGTGCTGTTGCTGGAATGCCTGAGACTAAGGCGGCAAGGGCCTCGAAGACTGATACTGCTGCTGCTGAACTAGTACTGGGGCCGGTCCTCTCACCGAAGAGCTAGAAGGGTTGGATGCTGAGGAACCACCCCTATTCGGGCAAGCCCCTATCCTATGATCTGCTGCTCCACAAGCCAGGCATAATCCCTGCGCCCTACGACAATCTGCCACCACATGCCCTGGCTTTTCGCAATGAGAACATCCCATCGTGGAAGTCTGCTTCTGCTTCTGCTGCTGCGGGTACGTCGGGGTCGAATGCTGAACCGATGTTACTGAGGCTGCCCGCCTCGGAGTTCCAATGGTCAATCCCCTGGCTGCCGGGGCTGGAGCTGATGATTGGTGCATCTGACTGTGGGACCGTTTCCTACTTCCGGTCCTATCTATGATCCTCTGGGAGGTGTACTCATGTCTTCTAGCTGCTCTCAAGACTGCATCGAATGTCTGGTGCTCGAACTGCTCGACTGCCAACAAGATCTCCAAATACAGCCCCTGCTGGAATCGCTGGGCCCTATCAAACTCGGTCGCCACTAAGGTGGGGGCAAACCTACTGAGCCTAGAAAACTCCGATGCATAACTATCGACTGTTCTGCCTCCTTGCTTCAAGTTGGTAAATCTGGTCTGCAGGTCGTACCGAGCCACAGCATCGAAATACTTCGTCTGGAATCTCTCTCTAAACACTGCCCAAGCAATGGGTGCCACTAATCCCATGGCTTGCGCTGTCCACCAACTGCGAGCCAAGTCCAACAACTGCAGGCACACCACCGCCACCTTCTCATTCTCGGGTGTCCTAGCTGCTTCCAGAATCACCTCGGTATCCTGAAGCCATGCATCCACGGCAATCGCATCCTCGCTGCCGTCGAAGAAAGGAGGGTTCAATCGCTTGAAGCTGTTTGCCGCCTGGTTCCCTGGATGTCCGCCTCGGGTCAAAGCATCTTGAACTGTCTGCTACAGGGCGTCGCTTCGACGATCTTGGGAAGCTATCAAGGTTCTGATGAGGCCCACTAAGGTACCATCATCTGGCTCTGCGGGCTGGACGGGCCGAACTGGTGACTCTCCTCCAGTAGGTATCACTCTGGAGGCGACTCCGGAATGCTGGGCTTGATCTCCAGGTTGCTGCTGGTCCATGGGAGGTGCTCCTCCTTGCTGATCGGCAGGGTTAGGTACAGTACCGCTGAGGAAGACAACACAGGGAAAGCAATAAGAAAGGACCAGGACAGATCAACGATACAAGCATGCAATCAGGGCAAGAATTTCAGGGATTGAAAATACGGGCGGAGATCAAGGGCGAATACTGATTCAGACATCTATTCGGTAAACCCTTACATTTTTTGATTAACAAGACCTGCATGGACCACCACTTAAACCATGTCACGCCCCAGAACCAGAATACTGGAGAACGGGGACAGACATAGCCAGCTACGTATATTGAAATGGAAACCACCTCGATATACGGTCACGGCTGTCTAAAAATATGAGGGTTTACTACAAGCCAACAGTCTCTTAAGGTCAAGCCTACTGTCTCAATCTCAAGCAAACAATATAATTACAAGATGTTTGACCACCAAATATACAATAAAAGGCGTCCCAAATATTATATATCGGCTGATCATGAAGCTAGTCGTACAAAATGCTAGGACTAGCAAGAGTTAAGTCATACATGATCAACCCTAGGATTTGTTAATCATGTTTACAGCCCGTAGGTAGACAGTAAGTAAAGTGCATCAAGCTAACAGGTGCTCGTCGGCTAAACGCCTCAAAAGAATAACTTTACAATAGAGTGAGCGAAACAAAATAGAAAACCCACTCGTAGCCCGGGTTCCTTCTAGTCGCCACCATTGGGCTGGAAGCTTGGTAGATCCTCGGGAGCTGCTCCGAAATCTGGCCACACAAAACCAGCTGGGTCAACCCCAGAAAGAGCAAGTGCCACAAGGGGGCCACGAAATAAGAACAAAGCCAGCAATCAGCACAAAAAAATATAATATTAAAACTAGAACTTACGAAAACATGTCAGAATGATATACGACGAGATAACCATGGGACTATTCCGATAGCCAGGTTACAACCCGTAAACCAAACAAGGACCGGGGTTGTAACCCTTCATCTGAACAGAACTTGGTTTCCCACCATTTATCGGCAAGATAATAATGTGAGAAATCAAGACAGGAAGCAATCTTGTACTGGATCAAGACATGACTAGACTGGTTATACCTCATTCAATCAATCACGGCAAAGCAGATACTACGGCTTACTACTTTAACTAACTAGGGTTATCACAGGCCTAATTACTAACAAGATGTAGTGAGATTGTTCTACAGCCACAAGTCCTGCAGACCATCCAGGTTATCCAGGTCGAAAATTAGGAGTTGAATTCAGGTGGGTACATTGTCCGGGAGACAAATGTACCCTTAGGAGACTTAGAGGGTGCAACACGCAACGATGTGCTGGAAAGATGCCCTATTCGACGGCAGGCTACAGATCCCAAGAGCGCCCAGGTAACGGGATTACCTGTAGCTGTGTCAATCTCTTCATGACTACTGTGTTATTCTAGTTATTAACCTTAATTCATTTTAGTAGGAGCTCCTGACCGTGGTACTCAAGAGTCCCATCCTAGACATGATGTAAGACAGGACAAGTAGATTTAACAAGCAAGCAAGAAAGAACTACCCACGATGTCAAGGCAAGTCAAGTTAAGCTAGCCGTCGCAACAGCATTAAGATAAATCATGTCAGGGTACTTGTCAGGAGTGCGCCACGATGGGCCACTATCATGTCAGGTTGGTCATGTCAGGAGTGCACCACTACGGGTCACTGTCGTGTTATTCTAATTCCTTATCATACCATGCCATGTACAATAGTCATTCCAAACATATTAAGTAAAATCAAGTTCATGACAAAAGGCGTAAGGATAAAAAATGGGCGTAAAATATCTAATAAAATATCAATATACAGGGCTATAGAAAAGCCAAGCTTAAAGAAATAAGACCACAACTCCAAGAGCCAATGGGTTAAGCAAGGGTCAGGGGAGCAGCGTACGCAAAATTCACGCACGCTACAGAGAGCAGCGTAGGTGAAAAGTCACGCACGCTTCAGAGAGCAGCGTAGGTGAATAGTCACGCACGCTGAGAGCAGCGTAGGTGAAAAGTCACGCACGCTGAGAGAGCAGCGTAGGTAAAAAGTCATGCACGCTACAGAGAGCAGCGTAGGTGAAAAGTCACGCACGCTACAGAGAGCAACGTAGGTGAAAAGTCACGCACGCTGAGAGAGCAGCGTAGGTGAAAAGTCACGTACGCTATAGAGAGCAGCGTAGGTAAAAAGTCACGTACGCTACAGAGAGCAGCGTAGGTGAAAGTCACGCACGCTACAGAGAGCTGCGTACGTGCAAAAGCACGCAAGCAGAGAGCTACGTACGTGAAAAGTCACGCACGCAGAGAGCTGCGTGCACGTAAAAACACGCACGCAGAGCCTGGGTCTTCTTCTCCATGGCTGAGAAGAAGCTCCAATGGCTCCAAAACTTCAAGGCATCACAACTTGGCCATCCGAACTCCAAATCCAGATTTCCAAAGTTCTAACTAGGGTGGAATTGAACCCTCTTCCACATGGAAACATCAAAACCCATAAAATCCAACTTAAGTTGATCAAAACCATACAAAACCGAAAATAGGGAAAACATAGATCTAGAGCAATGGAGACTCCAAATCACAAAATACTAAGTTCTAATGTTGATCACCATGTCCTAAACTAGCAAATGGACAAATAAAAGTGGGTTCTCATGTGGTGGCAAGGTGCACTTGCCTATGGTGGGTGTTGTGGAGAGGAAGGAGAAGAGAGTTGTGTAGAGGAAGGAGAAGAAGAAATTTAATGAAGGTTATCAGGAGAGAGAAAAAGTTGGTGGAGTTTTAATGGTGGAGGTTGTGGTGGAGTGTAGGTTAAGGTGTTCCAATACATAATAAACCAAATCAAACCAACCCAATCCAAACCAATTAAAACCGAACCATGGCAAAACCTAAAATACGAGAAATACCAAAATTCCACAAGTTGAGAAAAATAAAAATGCATGCCAAAATCCAGATACGTGTATAAATACGAAATATGGAAAATACGGGAAATGAGGGTGACAGTTCAAAAGACTCGACATTACATCATTGGCCAAACTATTCATGTCATATCCCGAGTTAATCCTCTTCGGGTACTGATGAAGAAGCCTAGCACACTCAATTCTCGACTGGCTACATGGGCCATTCTGTTAGCCCAATATGACATGGTATATGTTCCTCAAAAGTCTGTCAAAGGTCAAGGACTGGCAGATTTCTTAGCAGCTCATCCTGTTCCAGTGACATCCAAACTCTTTGATGAAATTCCAACGAGACTTTGGAATCTAATACAATCTCCAAAGAATTTCCTACTTGGCGCCTATTCTTTGATGGTGCATCCAGGATTGGACCCAATGGTGCTATTGTCGCAGGAGTTGGAGTTGTCCTTGTTTCTCCAGACGGGTTAGCTATTCAAAGAGCATATTCCTTAGATGAGCCTTGCTCTAATAACGTGGCAGAAGACAATGCTCTACTCATTGGCCTTCAGCTAGCTAAACAACTGGACGTCGAGTATCTTGAAGTCTATGGTGACTCCAAGCTGGTTGTTAACCAGGTTAGAGGAACTTATAAAGTTCGCCATCAAGATCTAGTGCCTTACTTTGAAGCGGCAATCAATATGGCTACATCATTCAAAGCCTTCTTTATCGAATATGTCCGGCGAGCTTGCAATACCGAAGCAGATGCTTTGGCCAATCTTGCAGCAGTCTTAGCCATCCCTATCAAAAGACAGCAAGTGGTGGTTATCTATAATCGAGAATTGTTCTGCGTCAAAAACAATGGTAATATTGAGTTCAGTAATCTTACTGAAACCAATGTTATCAATGAAGATTGGAGAACTCCTTTCATCAACTTCGTAGTCCATGATATACTTCCTGAAGATCCCAAAGAGGCTACGAGTATTCGTCGGCGATCTCTGTGATTCTACTACAATCAGACCACCAAAACTCTCTACCGGCGGACTTATGACGGCCTACTCTTGCGCTGTCTTGCTGGTGATGAAGCGAAACAAGTATTGCGTAAAGCTCACGACGGTGTCTGCGGAGCACATCAACCCGGTCCTAAACTACAGGATCGCATCCGACGCATGGGTTACTATTTGCCCTCTATGGTATCTGATGCCATCGAATATGTAAGAACGTGTCGAGCTTGTCAAATCTATGCAGATTTCATTCATCAACCATCAAAATTTCTTCATCCGACTGCTGCTTCCTGGCCTTTTGAAGCTTGGGGCATGGACATCATCGGTCCCATCAATCCTCCTTCTTCTAGAGGACATCGGTTCATACTGGCAATAACCGACTACTTGTCCAAATGGGTCGAAGCTATACCATTGGCTGAAGTCAAGACCAGCAGCGTGATCAACTTCATCAAACACCATGTCATCTATAGATTTGGTGTACCTCGCCGAATCATCCACGACAATGGACCTCAATTCATCAGCCAAAAGTTCACAAGGTTCTGTGACGATCACCGGATTGACAATGTCGCTTCGATAGCCTACAATCCCGTTACTAATGGCTTAGCTGAAGCTTTCAACATGACTATCATCAAGCTTCTCAAGAAGTTTATGTCTATTAACAAACGAAACTTGAGTAAAAAGCTTGGGGAATGTCTTTGGGCCTACCGTACTATGGTCCGTAACCCTACAGGTTGTACACCCTTCTCTTTGGTGTACGACTGTGAAGCAGTTCTACCCCTGGAACTCCAAATTCTGTCTTTGAGGATTGCTATCGCCAACGAACTCACGACAGAGAATAACGATCTTCTCTGACTTCAAGAATTAGAGACGCTCGATGAGAAGCGGTTAATGGCTCAACAGCATATTGAGTTATACCAAGCCCGCATCTCAAAGACATTCAACCGCAAAGTTAAGGTCAGAGCCTTTCAGAAAGGAGAGCTCATTCTAACCGTCAGACGTCCTATGACTATGACTCACTCGAGCAAGGGCAAATTCGATACAAAGAGGGAAGGGCCATATATCGTGAGTAAAGTCTTCTCAATTGGAGCCTATTAACTCACAGAGCTAGACGGTCGAGTTTTAATGATGCCTATCAATGGCAAGTTCCTAAAAAAGTATTATGTATAAATATAAAAGACATTGCTTGTAATCATCAGACTTGAATGATAGTACATAATATCAAGGAAGGTCACTATCATCCTTCTCAAAATTGGGACGCGGGCCACTACCGTCCTTATCGAAGACATAATCAGCAAAAGAATCGAAAACATTCTTGCCCGAACCCACCAGGAACTTGCAAGCAGCCATCCTCATGGCTTCTTCTTCTTCAGTCTTCCCTGGTTTAAAAAGGAAGTCCAAGATATCCTTTGGCGGCTTCGGTGCAGATAAACTTTGCCCGCTGCTATCTGCTTTAGCATGGCCGGCTCAACTGGACGTTCCTCAATACCCACTTCAACCTTCGGGGCGATCTCAGCCTTCTTGGATGCATCTCCAGACGACATCTTTATGTTGAAAAGTGACAGTGACCATTCCATCGGATTTTTTGTTCTATTTATAGACAGAAATTCATACGACAACGAAGCGACACATGCATTCGACAGTTCATCCGTTCATCACATCCATCTGACGGTTCGTCCGTTCATCATCTGACGGTTCGTCCGTTCATTACATTTATCTGATGGTTCGCCCGTTCATTCCAATTATCCGACGGTTCGTCCGTTCATAATAACCATCTGACGGTTCGTCCGTTCATTATCTAACAGTTCACCCGTTCATTCCATTTATCTGACGGTCCACCCGTTCATTTAATTCATCTGACGGTTTATCCGTTCATCCCGACGATTCATTTCGTTCATTCATTCCGTTCACACATTTTGACGAATCATCTATTTCGTTCATATCAGCAACTTGTCATCTTTGATTAAGTTGTCTATTGAAATAATGATATTTAATAAATTATATTCTGCCATGTCCACATTACCTCTGAGCAGATATAATTAAATATGATTATTTTTCAAGATCAAGAAATATATCATGTCTTGAACCTCTGAATATATTTTCTAACGCTATTATTTATATCTGAATAAGATATACAATAAATAATAGAGCCACCAAGAAAATGTCTTTTTATTGATTGATCAAAAAATTGAAAGATATTACAACAATACATATCACAAAAAGACTGAAGATACAAAAGTCTTTCTCATTCTGCCGGCGGAGTCATTAAGCTGGTCATTTGCTGCTTTAAAGATTGCAGCCGCTCCTCACGAGATTCTATCACCCGCTTCCTAGCTTCCTCCATCCCAGACTTGTCGTCGAAAGATGGCATGGTTACTATTATACGAAAGATTTCTTTTTGATGAGTTGCGATATACTCATCTCTCTCCTGATTCAGAGCATTCAGTTGTTGAACTGCATCTTGGTGTTGTGTGGCCTCATCCTCCAGAACAAGCTGAACAAGTCTCAGCTCTTCTTTAAGACGGGCAGATTCGGATTGCAGCTCAGCAACTTTCCTCTCCTTCTCGTCGGCAACAGATGCTACTGTTTCCACTTTGGAATTATATTCAGCAGACTTGGTAGAGAAAGTGTCCAAAAGAACTTGCAGGTCAACCTTTGCAACTGCAGCTTCTTGTGACATTTTTTCGAATTCAGCTTGTACCAAAAGCTCTATCTCTCCCCTATTAAGCTCTTTGTAAATTTTAACCGATGCCCCCAGCTCATTTAGTACATGTTCTAGAAAAATAGCCTGACCTTCGTCGCCTTGATTACGGATGGCATCGATCAAATAGGAGGTTGGACCTCTGACGGTGGAGAAACCAGCAAATTTTTTTCTATCACCCTATCTACTAAGGGTTTCAAAGAATTAAAGAAAAGGTTACTGAAGGAGCTGTTGATAAACCGGTTGGTAGCCAGAGCACCCGGGGTAGCAGCTACTCCCATAGACGTTGAAGCAGCAGCAGGTGTCTGTGAAGATAGACGTTCAGCTTCTTCCCTTTGAGTAGACGGCTCTTTAGACAAAGGAGCCATCGTAGAGCTAGCTGCTCCTCCCAGATGTTCTTCTGCAAAATTAAATGAACCTTATCATTGATTGTTGTTGTCATTAGCAACTAATTAAAAAAGATCAAAGGCAATCTTACCATGACTTGCCCCAGCAACAAGTCTTTTATCTGTTGGCACAGATTCCAATCTAGCAGAGGTAGCCTCAGACATTACTGCCTGGCTACTTTCGGCCTCAAAACCACCCGAAAATGTCGGCTACCGCTAGCGATAGCCATTATTAGCACTATGTTTGTGCATATGGGAGGAACCAGGGAAGATTCAAGTTCTGCATGGATAAAAATGTAGATGTCAGCTATTTGAATCTATGAAAAGAAGGTAGATAAAATCATTTAATACCTTTTGGATCAGCAGGAGTAGTTTCAACAAGTGCTACTTCTACATCCGTATTCTTTTTCGGAGAAACGTACACCTCAACATCCTCTTCAGGATGTAGCGTGTCATCTACGGCTTCGGAAGACATATGGACATCAGTGCCCTATTCGGGATTTAATATATCATCAACATCTTCTGTTGATGTATCTTTATTGCTTATACTATCTTCTGGAGCTTCCTCGCTGGCAGTTACGGCAGCGGCTTGATCGACGTCATCCTGCAGACCGAAGTCGCAATCATTTAGAGCTTTAAACATTAGACGATCTTCTTCTTCGCGGAGTGTTCCTGGTGTAGCAGGAATCTGGGTAGTCTTTACCGCAAGAGAAGGAGATCGTAAAACTTCATCATCCCTCTGCTCAGCTGCATCCCTCTGCTCAGCTTCATCCCTCTGTTCAGCTTCATCCCTCTGCTCAACTTCCTCCCTTTGCTCTGGAGAAGGAGTCTCCTGCCTAGGCTCGGGGGCAGGTGTAGGGGATGACATGGTAATTCCAGCAACAGCACTGGCCACTACCGAGGACAAGATTTGTCTAGGAGGGGTGATCACCCTCTTTCTTCTTCTGGAGGCCAGTTTCTTTCTATGAAGAGGTCTCTCTGGACTCTCCACATCTACTACATCGACCTGCCTTAGAAGAGAGGTCGGTGTGGTCGCTTCTTCTCTTTGGGTCGACTCGGCCAATTGCCGAGACTGTGACCTGGTGGTGACCTTCTCTGATGGGTCTAAGATAAGTTTCTTCTTTGCAACCGGAGAAGAAGGTTCATTAATCCTTCTCTTTCTCTCCTTGGTTGGAGATTTGACCACTTTCAAAGAAACTCGCAGTGGTTCATTGACCACCTCAGGGAAGTTAGCTTCCCTTGAGGCTTCCAGCGGATCATCTACTGGTTCATGCTGCTCGTCATTTCCTGGAGCTAGCATAACAGTTGCTCCCTTCTTCAAACACGTCGCCGTCACGAAGCTATCTACAAGGTTGAAGTTCTCGGCGAATGTATTCACTGCTGTGTAAAAAAGTGAATATGTGTATAACATCCGGGGGCCGTGATTACTCTTGGTCGGCATCGAGAACACTGTCCTTGTGTATCGAGCGTTGTAATAAGCCCATGCTCTGGCGCCATCAATCAGATACCCCTTTTCTTGCAGGCAAGTTATAGCATTCACTACAACAAAAAACCCTTTTAATGACGGCTAAAAAGCGTCATTAATGACGAACCATGACGCTTTTTTTTTCTACAGCAACCGTTATGAAAACGGGTGTTATAAATGTTTTTTAAAAGCGTCATAAAATAACCGTCATGAATAGTTTATATAAAAACGTTATGAATAGTTAATATATAGTGCATAATTCAGAACAATTTTAAAATATCATGAATAGATAATATGTATAGGCTCAATACAGCACATTTATAACACTCATACTACTGAACTCATCACATTTATAACACTCAATACTGCACATTATATATTACTTTCCAAAAACTTTTCAATTCAATTTTAAAACAACAACTTTAAACTATATTCACAAGAAAACATCGAAATGTTATATCACCATCTTCATTACATTATCTCAAAATAAGGTATCCAAATACATATATTTACAACTACTACTTAAATGAATCCTCAAAACAAGTAACTACTTTGGCTTCAACTTGAGCACATCAAAACTGTCAACATCACGTGTAGCAAATCCCACCACTGCAATAATAGTTGCATCTTCATGTGCACCTGAGAAAAAAATTAATACTAGTTAGCTACAATTCCACCATGCATCTATAACAAGTATTATCAACACATTAAGATAACACCAACTTACAAATTTGAAAATAGAGAGAGCTCTATGAGCTAATCTTCAAAAACTTCAATGACTAAGGCATTAAAAACAATATATCAATGGTTCATGCTTTAAACCTCATCTTCTTAAATTTTAGTTTAACTAAAGGTAGAATTAGAACTACTAAATTTTTTTCTTATGTTTGAACAATCAAATTTTTTTTCCGCATCCTAACTAACAGATAGTACCTCCTTGCTATGACCCTGTATGTTTTAAGATACAGGGTAAATAATAATATGTGAAATATAATGACCGGATAATACATGCGTTCAAAAATCCAAATCATATTGCCCAGTTAGAGATAATTTTGTCTCAGAGGACCTGTAGTGTGTGCGCCTTCCTTTTCGCGTCGAAATCAAAAATTGACACCATATTTTCTGCAGCTGCAGTCAGAAACTGGCCAGTTCCAGGCTGAAATCTCACTTGACGGGACCCACCCTGCTCGTCAATAGTTAGATTAGTTCCAAGAATGCAGACATAACCTCAGAGAAAAACAAAAGAAAATTTTCTTTCAAAATAACTATATTTAGTTAAGTCACCAAACCAACCTTGGAATAAAGCACCCCCAAAGGCTGACCAACATTACACACACGCATTTCACCACTGTCATCACAAGAGCATAAAATATTGATCTTTTTTGGATGAAAATCCAGTGAAGTCACTTGGGAATTATGTCCAGTAAACATATGCAAAGAAAAGCTTGGCTGCAAAATAAGCCATAAAATTGCAAACAAATTGGGCGTATTAGGGACCAGAAGATTAGTACAAGCCAAGTTCAGATTAAATCAGATAAGAGAAGCACAAAGATGCCAAATGAAAATTCAAGCCGGTCATGAAGAAAATACTATGGTCTGTCAAAAATAATTCTAAATGAATAGGTGTCGAAAGAAAGGATAAGGATGCATATAAAGGTGAAGGTGGGATTGCTAGATACTTAATTGTTGCAATACCTGTGGCCAATCATGAAGCGAATAACAATTCCTTTCTCATGCTCTAATTTTTGGCGAGCATCGCCTATTAAACATAGAAGAGTAATACATGTCATATTGTATGATTCCAAAAACTTTAGAGAGGTAGACAAAAAAAAGTAATGATTTGATATATAAGAATAAAATTATAAAGATTGAACCACTAAAACTTGCACCTTTTAGGACATCAGAACCCATATATAATTCATGGACCATGAACATGATTCTCACTAGTAACTGAAAGTGTAAATAGAAGTTGTTTTTGTTGGTGTCCCAATGTAAACATTTTTTCTATGAGAAGTAATATTTTTACAACCTACAAGAAATTTAAGGAAGTATTTATCTACCACGATGCAGATAAAACTGATTATAGATTAAGGATACAAAATAAAGATGAAATATGCAGCTGACTTATACCAATTATTACTGAAATTTTCATGAAGTATGATATGTCCCGGAATGACCATCCATATGCCAAATTGCAACCGGCCTTAACCTAAACTAAAATCCAGTAGCTTCTTAGTATATCTGTCTCCCTAGTTATTACATCAAAACTATATAATGATTACCTTAAGTGAGATATATGGCATAGCAAACCAAGAAAGCTAAGGAAACTATATCTTCGTCTCTGATATCCTAATTAAGCATAATCAACTACAAGAAGAGGTCTTATTCACCCTTGACTCAATAATTAAGAGAGAAAATGCAGAATATCTAACATATAGAATGGCAGACAGGAATCTACAATCACAAATTCTATGCAATTTTCATTCTAATTTTTGAAGTAATCAAGCAATTGCTAAGGGGTAGAAGAAGACCTTAAGGCATCCAGGTCTCCCTCACGGAGTCCCGCCTCTTCTTGCTACTAAGTGCAGTATTGATCCCGATAACAACAAAAGCCTTCTTCTTCTGTTGATTCAATCCCACGGTCGCTTGACCCCCCTCCAGGCCCATAAGCTCTTGAGAGCTACGAGTGGCTGCAAGCTCCATCTGCAGCGTAGATATCGTCTTATCCAACGATCTGAGGCCAATCAAATTCCCAAAAAAATGGACGGAAAAATATCGGTTTAACAAAATCGAAAGTTAATACATCAGAAAAAGATTAGTAATCTCTGGTGTACGCACTGTTTGGCTTCATGGGTCTTGGTCACCTCATCCATCACATCTTTATCTTGGCCAAGCTTCTGTACCAACAAGTAAAGTTACGATCAATAGAAGATAAAAACTACATATAAAACATTGATTTGTATTGGCAGAGAATTAAGGCCAACTGACCCTTTTGGTAATACAGCCTTCGGAGAGGACTTAAAAATTAGGGTTAGGGTTTTGGAGTTGGGTTAGGGTTAGGGTTTTGGAGTTGGGGAAAAGGAAGGAGAAGAAGAGGAGAGAAGGGTGTAAGGAAGAGGAACTGACCCATGAGGGCTTCGGATCCGAGGCCGACGTCGGAACCGATGAAGTGGCGGTGGTTGCAGACCCACGACATCGACGACGCCGGAGGAAGGAGAGGGAGAGCGCGGAGAAGAGGACGAGCAGAACCCTAACACTCCCCCTTCGCATTCTTGTCGATCGCGTACGCGACGGCCTCGAGCTTGTCCTGGAGGGCGACGAGGAGCGTGAGGCCCTCCTCGAAGATTTTGGATCTAGGGTTAGGGTTTTAGAGTTGGGGGAGAGGAGGAAGAAGAAAGGACGAGAAGGAGAAGATCAGAATGTTTTGGGGGAGAGACGGGCTATAGCAAGGATTTTGCCAAAAATTGAAGTTAAAAAATATTACAAGTTTTCCACCGCTCTAAACTATTAATAACGCTTTGTTTTATAAACATTATAAAAAGCCCAGAATTAGCTCAAACTGTCATAGAAAAAAGGTATTTTTCAACTTAATAACGCTTATGTATCAGCCGTCATTAAAACTCCTTGTCGAGCATCATTAATAGGTCTTTTTGTTGTAGTGATTGCCTATGTGGAACTGGTCGTAGCCAAATTGACGAGCAAAGTGGCTTGGCAGATATGGTTTCAAGAAACATTCATCTTCAAATCTATACACCAAGTACGACGGCCTAATCGTCCTCAGCCAATCAAAGGCTGCCTCCCAAGGTCAACTAGATTTATCAACATATGTTCATAGCCGGTTGAAGGGACAACATAGTAAAAATTCTACCCCTTCTTAAGGTTCAAAGCACGTCTGCAATCTTTCAGACTAGTGTATATCCATTTGCTCTGGGAGAATCTTCGCAAATAGCTACCGCCGACTGCTTCCATGTCAGGGTTCATCAATGACGGATGGTGCAGAAGTAACCATCCAAACAAATAAGTGTAGGGCAACTCCAGCCGAGGGAAGTTCCCCTTCTCACCTTTCCATTTGAGCATAGATACAACATAAAGACGAAGACCTGTGTTCACTCTACAGGTCATCGTCGACAGCAGATCCATCCTGTCACTACCATATTTCTAGTTTGAGGGTATTTTTGACATTTTTGGGATAATTTAAATTTATTAGAATTTATTTGAATTTATGGGAATTTTTAGGAATTATTTTGGAATTGTTTGGACTAGGTTGACTTTGACTAGTTTTGACCCTTGTAGACCAACCTAGAAGCTAACCCTAGTTAGTATGGACTTGGCTAGGTTATATGACTCTAGTCTAACCTAATCTAACCCTTGGTTTGGTCAATAGACTCTAGTTAGCAATAGGAATTAGAAAGTCATAAGTCATGGCTTATGATTTAGAATCTTTAATAAATCATTTTAACTCATAGCCTTGTAGGTTGGCCCAAAGCCCAAGACATTACCAAAACCCTAACCCTAGACTTAAGTGGCTGGCCACCCCTATCCACATTGGGAACATCACCCTATAAATACTCTCCTAATTTTAGGGTTGCCTCTTTTTAGGAAAGCTCAAGTTTAGGAAGAAGGTTTGTTTCCTATTACATTTAATCCCTAGATTTCCATTCCATTTCCTTTTTCATCCAAATCTCTTCCATTAGGTTTTAATATACCTATTCTTGCTGTTATAGGAGTTTCATTTCAGTTTGGTATTATTTTGTGGGATTGGGACATCAAGGAGAAGAGCTCTAGAAAGGAGGTTTTTCTTGAAAGTTTAAGTATAGGTAACTTCCTCTTTCCTCAATGAAATTACAATTTCTTTATATATTTAGGAAGCCCTAGGAGTCCCCTAAGTGTCTGCATTGGTTTTGTGTCGGGTTCCATAAGTTTCGTGTCCATTTGGACACGTATCAGGAGTTCTCCTTAGGTGTTTGTCAAAATGCCTCAAAGGGCATTTCGATTTCTATTGTGCAATATTTTTGAATAGAAAAATTGTTTGTGATGTCGCTTATGCATTTCTATTTGTCTGAGAGTGTCTCTGCGTCGTGTCGTGTCAGAATCGACACGTGGATATGCGGTGCCCACACGCGCGTGCGCTGCTACAGTCCTTCCCTACTACTCGGGGGCTGTAGCAGACACGACACGCGATGTTATGACACGAGACTCGACACACGTGTAGTACTTATGACTGACACGAGGTTCGTGAAGTGTCATGAGCCCTCGTGTCGTGTCAGACACGGATTCGTGTATGCACTGTTCGTGAACTGTGTGCGTGCAGTGTGTATATGGGTTCCCTAGTTCATACAGTTTTCATATGTTTTAAATAGTATTTTATTTACTAATTCAGATCCTAACATGTCTAATAATGTATGTAGAATTAGTTTACATGATTAAGTTAGGTTTTTATGTGGGAATTTGGGTTTCGAATGTTAGAGTAAATGTTATGGCTGATACATGTGTTACTGTCTAATTTTCCAGTTTTTAATATATTAATTACCAGCTAGTTTAAACTATTTATTACTATTAATATATTAGTTTTAATTCCTATATTGGTCCTCCTACATGATTCCTAAATGAGTGTTGAATTTGGGAATTGTTCGAATGTGTTGGCTCACAAAACTGGGTTTGAGGCTAGACTGAAAAGACTGAAACCTGGGAAAGTATTTAAGTTACTGTTTTGTTTATGTTTTCAACTGTTTATTATCCTTACATGTTATAATCCATGTTAACTAAGTTTTAAATATGAATATAGGCTTTTGGTTATGGGAGAAGTTCAAATGTTAATTAGATTTGAACTGTACATTTGATACACTGTTTAGTCAAAACCTGAGATAAGTTTCCTTTTGAACTAGTCACATGATTCATAACCAGATATCTGAGTATTGTTTCCAGTTCTTTTAACCTGGGAATCTCTCCATTATGAACTGTCAACTGTTTTAGATTCAAATGTGTTAACTGATTTGTGTTTCCAGTTTTTCCTATTCACTATTTCTGATTTTTCCTTCCCTTCTTTCCTTCTCTTACAACCTGGAACTGAGTTAGAAAACCTCTAAATCTGAACTGATATTTCCCTTTGCTGAATTCTGTGCCTGAGTCCAGTGCACCCTCCCACACAGCTACACACCTATACACTTCACTGTTTCCATGTTTCAGTCTCTCACACACACATATTTTGCTCACTCACTCACTGATACACACACACACTGCTGAACACTGTTTTTACCCTCCCACACACATACTATTACTCTCATTGGCACACACAATTTTTCCCCACACACACTCTTTTATGTTGCACTCACCCACACAAATTTTTCTTACACACACACACCCTCTAGATACCTATCCTAGTTCCATAATGCAATATATATATGTATGTAAGGTAAGTATATAAGTAATGTAACATTCCCTCACTATATGTATGCACCATGTATCCATAATGTATATGTATAGTGTAATATATATATATATATATATATATATATATATATATATATATATATATATATATTGTGTATGTATTAAGGTAGGTTGGTTTAGAGCCTAAATGCATTATGAGTTTGTGGCTATATAGCCTATGGTAAATTGAGTGTGATAGTGGATGTTGGCATTGGTATAGTTTGTGTAATTGATATTGGTCTAGTTAGCTAGTGTAGCCTTGTTTGGACCATAGTGACCTAGTTTAGACTTGTTTAACTTAGTTGACCTAGTTTGACTTCTAGGGTTGGCCAGAGTTGACTAAGAGTTGACTTTGGCCTAGATTGACCTAGATTCATGTAGAATGCATAGTAGGACTTCATCATACCATTTTGGACTTGTTGTGACTTGTGCTATTCTGATTAGGAGCCAGACACCACTCCTCGGACAGTACTTTCGTATTAGACACTCAGATACCAGGCGAGTACATTCTCTGATCATTTCATATCCTGCTTAGAATTATTTCCTGCATTAAATTACTTTACTTGTGCTGTCACGACATTATCACGGATTGGTACTATATGGATCTCTTCATGCGATGTTATCCCCCTCGGAGCATCGGGTACATTGTGTCATGTGCGTTTTGCTTTCATCATGTACTCCTGTGCTTTCACCATACATATATACTCTTGTGAATCATGTACTCTCATGTTCACAGAGCCCTCATATATACTAGTATACTATCATGTGCACCCTTTCATAGGCCCCCATGTGATATCATGTATAATAACATAACCTGCTTAGATCCTTATGTATTGATTGGGGAAAACGGGGGAGTGCTAGTAGTCATATGAACAATTCCATAGTAGTGTAGATCATGTGAAACTCCTTAGTGTAGATCATGTACAAATCTGTTCTGTTCAAATGTGCTATCCTGTACTCTGACTCACTAGCCACTGTTAGTTTCTTACTTATAGTAGATATTTCTATTACAGTTCTCTCTCTCTGTTTACATACTGTATTCTTCAACACCTGTATCTTACTTTACTACATGATTATATTTTCTAACCTGCTATGAACTGTCGAGATGTACTGTACTCGCTCCTGTCCTGACTGGACCTGTTGAAAATATTACAGAGGACGAGGAGGAGGCCTGTCTGGATACTTACTACGGGGCAGCCTTAGATGACACTTGCGAGCTGGACCCTCAGGAGGACCCAGCTCTAGCTGAGGACATCACCCCCATTGCCTAGACTTGTTTAGTTAGGCTTATCTTATCTTATGTTGTCTTGAGACATGTTTTAGCTAGACTTTATTCTGTTCTGAGTTGTATATATTCTTTCATTCAGTATCTGAGACCATGTACCTCTGGATATTTGTTGGGATTATCTTAGACTACTTTATCATCTAGTTTTTCCTTGAGTTCTATTTCATATCGTTCTACCTCTTCCTTAGTTGTGATTGAGTTTATTTACTACTATGTCACTCCCATTCGGGGAGTATAAACAGTTTAGAGATATATTGTTAGATGTATGTTGACCTAGGACAGCGTTCTACCGTCGACACTATGGCATAGGCTGGATGTACCCACGTCTCGTACCCTTACTCTAGGGTGCGGGTCGTGACACATCCGGTAGCCAAAGACTAACCGGACAGCAGAAAAGAGCACGTCGTGGTGGAAGCGATCCACGGCGCTCGCTCCGGGTACGACGAAGTGTCGGAGCCAATATGTCAGGAAACCCGCCAACTGGGCTTCCTTTGACATGGGCCTGTAGCCCATTCTCATGAAACTCTCAATAAAATCTCCGGTCTTGAATGGAGGGTATTGAAGTTCGTCGTCAACTTTGATGTCCATTTTCTTATTTTCTTCCATCAATTTTATCACTTCTCTGTGGCTGAGTGGTTTGAAGAAAGTCGGGTTGTACGTATCATGATCCTTGGTCTTCTTCTCGATGATGTGATTAAGGAAAAGATAGGGCAACCACTTTGATGAGTAACAAGTGCCGGAAGAACCACTCTTATAGTACATGGAGCAAATTTTGTAGTGGCACAGTAGTTCTTCAAAAACGGCCACCATCTCTGCATTCTCTCGATGAAGTCGGTCTAACTCGTCGTTTGTTGGAACATATTCCTCATATGGGAAGTCTTCCATTGGTAAGCTCAAGATATATTTCATCTCATGAAGGGCTAATCCAATCTCCCCGCAGGGTGTCATGAATGTCCCTGTTCTAAAATTGTACCTCTCTGCCAAGGCCAAAAACAGATGAGGGTTGGGAAGGAATCCATATACAGTAGCATATACGCCTGATATAGCTCAATCTTTTTGAGCTTGTCTTCGAACTGAACCAATATCCAATTGGTTATGCAGTTCCATCTTTTATTGTCTGGGTTCACCAGACCTGTCAACCGGATGTCCTGATCAGGGTATCTGCCCTCAACCTTTACATATTCATTAGCAAAGATCGGCATCCTCATCGGCAACAGCAAGGAGGAGTTCTCTGGAGGGATGCAGTCAGGCTTCAATCCTCTGAGCATGGAGCTATGACGCTCAGAGGAGCTATAGAACATATTCCTGTTGTTTGGTCCTTTTTTTACACAAATATTTTTTGTTCTTGCTTGCTGGAGGGGGGTAATATCCCAGTCCATCCTCCTGGGATGGCTTGCATGGGCATAGCGGGCTAGAGGGAGGCATCTGGCAATGTCCGGTAACAGTATTATTTTCTCGTTTCTCTGGAAGAGTCTCTGCTCAACACGAGGTCTCGGCTGAGAACTCTTATCAATAGCTTCGTCAAATAAGAACATGGATTTCTTATGAGTAATGGCATCCGCAGTCTGCAGAGGCTGCCCATTCATCAGACTCAATAAAGTTTCATTGTCCTGTGCTACCAAGATGGCTTGACGGGAGGATGGCAGAGCATATTGGAGAAATAGTACATGGGACAAATCTTCCTTCAACTCTGGTTCAGCAAGGGTCCCTGCAAAGATTTCATACTCTGGGTCCTCTCTGATGTTAACTGCATCAAACAGAAAGACAGAATTCAGTACAAGTAAAATTAAAGATTCTGTCCAAAAAATTAGCAAATTGCGTAAGCATCAGATTGCGCTGTCTGTAAAGCATCAGATTGTGCAACAACAGCTTCTATGCACAAACTGTCCAGTTGTGCCAACTTATCCACTTGCACAAGCCATCAGATTGTGCTGAATAACTTGCACAAAGCATCAGTTTGCGCTGGACAGCCTTGTGCAAATCAGCAGATTGTGCTGACTTTTGCTAGCGCTTTCCAACCGATTGTGCAAGAAAATAGTCTTCAAAAAATTGAAAACTATTGGGTTTGTGCAACCAAAACCCTAAACAGGGCGGTGCAGTATAACCAAATCTCTAAAAAGAGATAGGTTTGGGGATTCAATCATGTCGAAGAACCCTAAAAAGGGGTTTTCGATTGAGTGACTACCTTGTAATGCTGGGTGACCAACTTCGTGTCGTAAAATGCACGACGCAGCATGAGTCGAAGACTCGACGGAGGCTTTGCCCTTGTCGGCGGTAGAACGCTTCGGAGCTATTTGAAGTCGACGGAGAAGAAGGAAGAGAGTCGGAGTGGGCTCGGGAATTTTTCTCTCTTAAGCAAAGTGAAAACAAGTAAAGAAGAACAAGAAGAACAAAAAGAACTATTTATAGTTTTTTGAGAGCAACGGTCGCCTCGGATTGCGCCGAAGAAATGGGAACTGACTCCTCCAATTGTGCAGACAGGGCATTACTTGCACAACTTGATTTTAAAATCAAAATTCAAAGTATTTCGAAGCTTTGATAATCTTCAAACTTCGAAAACTTTGAAGGGGGTCTTGTAGGTCCTAAAAATTAAGTTGCACCTATCAAAGAAGTCATGAAAATCAAATTGTGCATCCTTCAAGTGAACTGCACAGGAGACAGATTGTGCAACAACTCAATTACGCAGGCGGAACTACACACTCATCCAAGTGCGCAAGCTGACGTGGCCCCGTCATCATTATCTGACAGAGAATCAGATCTTCTGACAACTGACAGCACAGAGAACGTGGAAACTGTTCGTTTATCGTGCAGCACAGCGCTCGAGGACAGCTGTACGTACAGCGCAATCGTCCAGACTCTCTGCAGCGCGTTCCATCCTATCGCAATCTGAAGCCAGCACAATTCAGGTGGCGCACTCCATCAAGACAACTGACAAATGTACACGTGGCCTTCATGCCATCAATTACTCACCATATGGCAATCGTCTGTACACGATCAAGCGTATTTCAATCAAACAATGCCACGCGTCACATACAGATGGTCCATGATCGAGTAACTGCCTGTGCAGTTCATTGCTTGCGCAATCTAAAGTCTGCGCAATCCATCATGCGCAACTCAGAATAACTAAAAGTTAGTTATTTCTAGAACTCTATAAATAGATTTTCAAGTCTTCATTTGTAAAACCCCTAAATTTCTACTTTTTTTTTATATTTATTTATTAATTTGCATGGATTTAAAATTTTTGGTACTGTATGTCACGTAGTCATATTGTACGTCGTATGCGAAATTTTTGTTTGCTCGACGAGTACGAATATGCGCGAGCGTACATATTATATAAAAACATCTTTTCTATTTTAATATACACTTTCAAAATTATATAATTATTATTCTTGCTATAAAAAGCCTTTTGTTTCTAAAAAGTTATTAATAATAAATAATATTTTGTATACTAGAAAAGCCTAATTATGTAAAGGATATTTGTTGCATACAAATATTTCATTATTTATTTATTGGTCTATTTTAAATAAAAGTATAATTTTCAAAATTTATTAATAGTAATATTTTATTGTTCAAAAAGATATTTAAAAATATTTATTATTTTCGAAATTATTATTTTTGGTATTTTGAAAAATATTTTGGAAGTTATTTTGGCCAATTAAATCTTAATTTAATGTTTGGAATTATTTAAATAGATTAAACTAGTATCTATATTTGGAATTGGATTATTTGATTCAATTTTAAATTAAAGGGATTTAATTTAAATAGGATTTGTATTTGGATTTGGATTTGAATTAAACAGGTTGAATTATCTACTTGGGTTTTAAATGTTCCTAATTCTTATCCAATTGGGAATTCCCACATCCTATAAATAGGCAGGTATTCCTCCAATATTTTTTATCATCCACATTATTCCTCCACAAATACTTCTCCACAAGTGCAGTGCCTCGTGTCCGTGTCCGTGTTCCCCGTCCAATTCTTATTCCATTATTTTTTTACATATACATTATTCTCTCCGTCTGTCGGACAACCCCGACACGAGACAACCTAAATCAAATCTCTAGACCTAACCTAATCCTACCCGCCACGACTGTCCCCGCCCTTGCACGATCGACCACAACATCACCGGAGTTCACCACCCATCGATCCCGACACGGCCAACCCCACAGCCACTCCCTGGCCTTCCCTCTTCCACCGATCACCACCGCCCCCTTCATCCCAGTCGCCGGACCGCCTTCTCCGCCACCACGGCAGAAAGCCTCGCCGAGTCCCGCACCTGCATCCTCCCCGAATACCACAACCGTAGTAAACCACAACCACCGCCAAACTCTACCACTTTCCTCTACCAACTGTTTCGGCTGGCTCACCAGCGTGAGCGCCTACCGCCACCCATATTACCACCATAACCGCGGCCATCGGGGCTACCGATTGGACCACCACCAGAAAAAGAAGGAAAAAAAGAAAAACCCTAGCCAAACGCTAACCCATGCCTCGTCGTGACAATATTGTCTCTGCGACTCCTCCACGTGGCCGGTGGTCATCGCCGACCACGACCCTCCTTGCCGCTTCAACAGAACGCGCGCCTCCATGCGCAGAGCCCTCTTCTCGCAGCAACAACTGTGCCGCCGCCGCGAACCCCTCTGCCTCGTGCGCGCCGACCCAGCACCCTCCACCTGACCCGTGTCCCCCACCGGCCCAGCGCCGCAACCGTGCCGATGAAGGCGCTCCGCCGAGACCCTCCGTCGCCGTAGCCCTAGCCGACCGTCGGTGAACCGCCGTCGCCAGGACTGCTCTGCCCCCTCACCGGAAAGCCACCGCCTCCGCGTCCTAGTCGCGCCGCCGCAGGCGAGCCCAACCAAAAACCCACCGCCGAGCCGTGCCCTAGTTCTCACCGCCCCATGTCCGCCCGACTTCACCGGGAAAACCCCTCTCGAACACCCCGACCCCCTTCGCTCGCCTCCGTTCCCTTCGTCCACCTTCCTCCTCCTCCTTCTGCCGGAAAACCCCCAACGCCAAAACCCGTCCCCTTCTCGTCGCACCGCCTGATACCCGAACCGCCGCTTCCCCAGCTCCGGTCGACCGCCTCCTTGAGCTGAGCCCGACCCCATTTCCCATCAGCCCCGCCGTTCCTCGCCGCTCTACCGCTCTGGACCGCCGGCACCGACTCTCTCTCCCCGACCGGCCTCTTTCCCCTCTCTCTCACTTCCTTTTCTCTCTCTCCCTCTCAAACCATTTCTGGTTCTTCACTAACTTTTCCTCTCGAGAAAAGAGTAAGAGAGTTAAATTTGGTTTTATTTTATCATTTTTACATTAGAAGATTTTATGTACTATGTATTACTATCATTATTACTATTAGTATTATTATTATTAACATTATTATTATTAATACTTGGTTATAGTTATTATTATTATTATTTTATTACCAAATATTTTTATCATATTATATTATTCTGTTTTAGTAAGCAGCTTTATATTTTTGTTATTGTTATTATTTTAAAATACAATATGCATGCTTATAAGTTTACATTATATATTTTTTACGATTACTATTATTATATAAATATGTAAATTATTCTAAATTATTTTGTAGCTTAAATATAGTTTGGGCTTGGCCCAACTGTATTAAAAAGATTTTGACTATTAATTTTGAATTTTATAATATTTGGATTTTAGTTCTATGGGGTTTCATCTTAAAATTATTACTAGTATATATTGGTGGTACCTTAAAAATGATCCTTTGACCAAAAATCTATTTTTTTATTTTGTGACTGTAATATTTTCTATCTAAGTAAAGTATGGTATTTATATAAATGATTTTTCGTGATTTTCAAGTATTTAAAATATAGTTTCAATTATCATAAAGAGTTTCCTAAATCATATCCATTATTCCTATACTCTCTCGAATTCAAGCCTACCTTATGTCCACCCTAACCAATTTGACTATTCCGGACTCAATGACACGATCCGTGCCACCATCAGAGGTCCTCTTGTGTAGTTGTTGCACCAAAGTCGCAGTTCGTGCCACAATGATCATTACAGTACACCGGGCGTCCTACCAGGCAAGACACCTTGTCATTAGATGTTTAATTATTTTAGCTCATATTTCATGCATTACTTATTTTCTTTATGCAAAATAAACTGTGATACATGACATAACTGTTCATTTATATTTCCTGCTGTGTATTATTTTTCTTACAAATTAAACCTAGATTTAAGGGACCACCATGTGTGTTGCATTCATTGGCCTTAACACGTTGTAACACGAAGTTGTGTGTCGCATGTAGAATACGAAAGTGCATGATTGGCTGGCCACCAGTACGTACAAGCCGTACGATAGGAATAACCGCTAATAGAAGTTGCATGCTAGTTTGACTTAGCGGTTATAGTGGTTTGTGTTGTGGATACAACACAGTAGGCATTGGGCGGGGAGGACAATTCCTTAGCGTATGGGCTTCGATGCACTTCCCTTGTGACCCGGACTCTCCGCTGGAGATACGGGGTTGATGACCCATGCTCTTCCTGCTGGGGCCTCTGGTGCCCAAGAGGGGACTACGCCGATCCTATTCAGCCAGGGCCCATGCGTAGGAAAGATTGTTCTTAACTATATTTCACTTAGAACGGTAGGCTACCTTTATCCGTTAGGTACGAGTACTTTTGGTTTGGGTACTTGTATCTGACCGTGGCTTGGAACAATAACTTGTCGCGGATTAGTTCGTCACATCTTGTCCTTGTTTGGTTGTAGGTGTGACTTACTACTTCGATGAGAAGGTATTGAACCTTGTTGGGGTTCGGATACCATATCGGATTCTTAGCATGGAAAGATACGTCACCGTGAAATAGTTTACCATCTCCTGTCCTTGTTTGGTTGGGGGGATGGTACGTTCGTTCAGTATGTGCGTATTGGACTATGTTATAAATTCGATTGACTTATTTATTTGAGCAATATTTATTCAGTTTATATGGCATGCTATTATGTGTCTTGTTACGTCCCTCTGAGGACCTGGTTGTCTTGCCAGGTGTGTGCTATTGTCTTTCGCAGGTGTTCTAGCTCTAGTCGTGATCTTCGCTATTTCTTCGAGGATGATTGCATTTGGATCGTCTTCGCTTCGCTCGCCACTCATTTTATTTTCTATGTACTTTTCTTTATTTTGTTGGTAGTGGATTTGTCTCCGCCCAACATATTGTATTAAGACAATTTATTTTCTTTATATGATGTCTTTTATTCATTTATTCTGTGTGGATGAGTTTAGTTATGGTTCTACTGTATTTTACAGCTTATGTATTTATACGAGACTTCCATATATTGGAGTATACTTCGTATGAATACAGCTAGCATGTCTATGTTCCTAGTCCTATGTATTTTGGGACTAGGGCGTTACATGTTTTTGTGGTGGCCCAAGCAGGTCTAGATAAATTGTTTGGTTACCTTACCGTACCAAGCAAGCCTGCGTATAGGATTAGAAGTTTAGGATCTCATCCACATACTTGACCTCTTTCCTTGATTTTATCTACCGTTTGACTCATCAATTGCATCTTGCTTGCTTTCTTTCATCCCTATTCTTATCTTCCCTTCGTGCTTACTAGAGATTGACCCTACTAGTTAGTTGTCCCAAAACACCATTAGTTTAAATCTTTAAGTTGGGTAGAATACCTTATGACTTAGCAACCCCTTTGACCTAGTGACCTATAATAGCAAGCTTATTAGATCCTAGAATCTAGAGGACCTAACCCGTCTAGCCAACCAAGGACTTGGACAAGAAGACTATAGGACAACTGTATGACTTAGAATCATTCTGCTTTTTATCTAAATATCTCGTGCCTATGATTTTACCACCTTGACTAATGATGCTAATGTAGCCTAGTTTTTGCAAGCTTATCTTTTATCGAGCTTGTTCAAGATATATGTTATTGGAAGAGCTCCCACTAACATGTTGTCTAATCAGAACCGGTGCATAATGGTCTGATCAACCAAGTACACTTTGGTTCGCTTTGTCTATTATTCTACGTGGATGGCGACATAGCTAAACTTGTCCTCTAGAATCCCATCCACGACTGCCTTGACAATTCCTTTGAAATTGTTCAATCGTCTTTGAATAACGTATTCGTATTCGATAACGCCTCCTTCGAACTCTATCTTGCTTTCGCCTTCACCTATTTTAGAAGGACGAAGGTGTTATACTAGCACTTCCTCTAACCTTCCTACCAGCTATGACCATCACCACTCAATATTGCTATATCTTCGTCTTAAAACTACTCGACCATTCCCTCGATCCTAATTCTTCCATTTTGACTTTCTAATCACTTGAATTTAAGAGTGATTACAATCCTCTCAATCGTATCCTCGATCTAGACTACAACCATATAAACTTCGAACCCTTCTATCTACCGTTGTGCCCTCTCACCCCCCTACTAATTCTTAATTTCGAGGACAAAATTCTTTTAAGTTGGGTAGGATGTAAAACCCCTAAATTTCTACTATTTTTTTTATATTTATTTATTAATTTGCATGGATTTAAAATTTTTGGTACTGTATGTCACGTAGTCATATTGTACGTCGTATGCAAAATTTTTGTTTGCTCGACGAGTACGAATATGTGCGAGCGTACATATTTTATAAAAACATTTTCTTTTCTATTTTAATATACACTTTCAAAATTATATAATTATTATTCTTGCTATAAAAAGCCTTTTGTTTCTAAAAAGTTATTAATAATAAATAATATTTTGTATACTAGAAAAGCCTAATTATGTAAAGGATATTTGTTGCATACAAATATTTTATTTTTTATTTATTGGTCTATTTTAAATAAAAGTATAATTTTCGAAATTTATTAATAGTAATATTTTATTGTTCAAAAAGATATTTAAAAATATTTATTATTTTTGAAATTATTATTATTGGTATTTTGAAAAATATTTTGGAAGTTATTTTGGCCAATTAAATCTTGATTTAATGTTCGGAATTATTTAAATAGATTAAACTAGTATCTATATTTGGAATTGGATTATTTGATTCAATTTTAAACTAAAGGGATTTAATTTAAATAGGATTTGTATTTGGATTTGGATTTGAATTAAATAGGTTGAATTATCTACTTGGGTTTTAAATGTTCCTAATTCCTATCCAATTGGGAATTCCCACATCCTATAAATAGGCAGGTACTCCTCCAATATTTTTTATCATCCATATTATTCCTCCACAAATACTTCTCCACAAGTGCAGTGCCTCGTGTCCGTGTCCGTGTTCCCCGTCCAATTCTTATTCCATTATTTTTTTACATATACATTATTCTCTCCGTCTGTCAGACAACCCCGACACGAGACAACCCAAATCAAATCTCTATACCTAACCTAATCCTACCCGCCACGACTGTCCCTGCCCTTGCACGATCGACCACAACATCACCGGAGTTCACCACCCATCGATCCCGACACGGCCAACCCCACAGCCACTCCCTGGCCTTCCCTCTTCCACCGATCACCACCGCCCCCTTCATTCCCAGTCGCCGGACCGCCTTCTCCGCCACCACGGCAGGAAGCCTCGCCGAGTCCCGCACCTGCAGCCTCCCCGAATACCACAACCGTAGTAAACCACAACCACCGCCAAACTCCACCACTTGCCTCTACCAACTGTTTTGGCTGGCTCACCAGCGTGAGCGCCTACCGCCACCCATATCACCACCATAACCGCGGCCATCGGGGCTACCGACTGGACCACCACCAGAAAAAGAAGGGAAAAAAAGAAAAACCCTAGCCAAACGCTAACCCATACCTCGTCGTGCCAATATTGTCGCTGCGACTCCTCCACGTGGCCGGTGGTCATCGCCGACCACGACCCTCCTCGCCGCTTCAACAGAACGCGCGCCTCCATGCGCAGAGCCCTCTTCTCGCAGCAACAACTGTACCGTCGCCGCGAACCCCTCTGCCTTGTGCGCGCTGACCCAGCACCCTCCACCTGACCCGTGTCCTCCACTGGCCCAGCACCGCAACCGTGCCGGTAAAGGCGCTCCGCCGAGACCCTCCGTCGCCGTAGCCCTAGCCGACCGTCGGTGAACCGCCGTCGCCAGGACCGCTCTGCCCCCTCACCGGAAAGCCACCGCCTCCGCGTCCTAGTCGCGCCGCCGTTGGCGAGCCCAACCAAAAACCCACCGCCGAGCCGTGCCCTAGTTCTCACCGCCCCGTGTCCGCCCGACTTCACCGGGAAAACCCCTCTCGAATACCCCGACCCCCTGCGCTCGCCTCCGTTCCCTTCGTCCACCTTCCTCCTCCTCCTCTTGCCGAAAAACCCCCAACGCCAAAACCCGTCCCCTTCTCGCCGCACCGCCTGGTACCCGAACCGCCGCTTCCCCAGCTCCGGCCGACCGCCTCCTTGCGCTGAGCCCGACCCCTTTTCCCATCAGCCCCGCCGTTCCTCGTCGCTCCACCGCTCTGGATCGCCGACATCGACTCTCTCCCCGACCGGCCTCTTTCCCCTCTCTCTCACTTCCTTTTCTCTCTCTCCCTCTCAAACCATTTCTGGTTCTTCACTAACTTTTCCTCTCGGGAAAAGAGTAAGAGAGTTAAATTTGGTTTTATTTTAACATTTTTACATTAGAAGATTTTATGTACTATGTATTACTATCATTATTACTATTAGTATTATTATTATTAACATTATTATTATTAATACTTGGTTATAGTTATTATTATTATTATTATTATTATTTTATTACCAATTATTTTTATCATATTATATTATTCTGTTTTAGTAAGCAGCTTTATATTTTTGTTATTGTTATTATTTTAAAATACAATATGCATGCTTATAAGTTTATATTATATATTTTTTACGATTACTATTATTATATAAATATGTAAATTATTCTAAATTATTTTGTAGCTTAAATATAGTTTGGGCTTGGCCCAACTGTATTAAAAAGATTTTGACTATTAATTTTGAATTTTATAATATTTGGATTTTAGTTCTATGGGGTTTCATCTTAAAATTATTACTAGTATATATTGGTGGTACCTTAAAAATGATCCTTTGACCAAAAATCTATTTTTTTATTTTATGACTGTAATATTTTCTATCTAAGTAAAGTATGGTATTTATATAAATGATTTTTATTGATTTTCAAGTATTTAAAATATAGTTTCAATTATCATAAAGAGTTTTCTAAATCATATCCATTATTCCTATACTCTCTCGAATTCAAGCCTGCCTTATGTCCACCCTAACCAATTTGACTATTCCGGACTCAATGACACGATCCGTGCCACCATCAGAGGTCCTCTTGTGTAGTTGTTGCACCAAAGTCGCAGTTCGTGCCACAATGATCATTACAGTACACCGGGCGTCCTACCAGGCAAGACACCTTGCCATTAGCTGTTTAATTATTTTAGCTCATATTTCATGCATTACTTATTTTCTTTATGCAAAATAAACTGTGATACATGGCATAACTGTTCATTTATATTTCATGCTGTGTATTATTTTTCTTACAAATTAAACCTAGATTTAAGGGACCACCATGTGTGTTGCATTCATTGGCCTTGACACGTTGTAACACGAAGTTGTGTGTCGCATGTAGAACACGGAAGTGCGTGATTGGCTGGCCACCAGTACGTACAAGCCGTGCGATAGGAATAACCGCTAATAGAAGTTGCATGCTAGTTTGACTTAGCGGTTATAGTGGTTTGTGTTGTGGATACAATACAGTAGGCATTGGGCGGGGAGGACAATTCCTTAGCGTATGGGCTTCGATGCACTTCCCTTGTGACCCGGACTCTCCGCTGGAGATATGGGGTTGATGACCCATGCTCTTCCTGCTGGGTCCTCTGGTGCCCAAGAGGGGACTACGCCGATCCTATTCAGCCAGGGCCCATGCGTAGGAAGGATTGTTCTTAACTATATTTCACATAGAACGGTAGGCTACCTTTATCCGTTAGGTACGAGTACTTTTGGTTTGGGTACTTGTATCTGACCGTGGCTTGGAACAATAACTTGTCGCGGATTAGTTCGTCACATCTTGTCCTTGTTTGGTTGTACGTGTGACTTACTACTTCGATGAGAAGGTATTGAACCTTGTTGGGGTCCGGATACCATATCGGATTCTTAGCATGGAAAGATACGTCACCGTGAAATAGTTTACCATCTCCTGTCCTTGTTTGGTTTGAGGGATGGTACGCTCGTTCAGTAGGTGCGTATTGGACTATGTTATAAATTCGATTGACTTATTTATTTGAGCAATATTTATTCAGTTTATATGGCATGCTATTATGTGTCTTGTTACGTCCCTCTGAGGACCTGGTTGTCTTGCCAGGTGTGTGCTATTGTCTTTCGCAGGTGTTCTAGCTCTAGTCGTGATCTTCGCTATTTCTTCGAAGATGATTGCATTTGGATCGTCTTCGCTTCGCTCGCCACTCATTTTATTTTTTATGTACTTTTTTTTATTTTGTTGGTAGTGGATTTGTCTCCGCCCAACATATTGTATTAAGAAAATTCATTTTCTTTATATGATGTCTTTTATTTATTTATTCTGTGTGGATGAGTTTAGTTATCGTTCTACTGCATTTTACAGCTTATGTATTTATACGAGACTTCCATATATTGGAGTATACTTCATATGAATACAGCTGGCATGTCTACGTTCCTAGTCCTATGTATTTTGGGACTGGGGCGTTACATGTTTTTGTGGTGGCCTATGCAGGTCTAGATAAATTGTTTGGTTACCTTACCGTACCAAGCAAGCCTGCGTATAGGATTAGAAGTTTAGGATCTCATCCACATACTTGACCTCTTTCCTTAATTTTATCTACCGTTTGACTCATCAATTGCATCTTGCTTGCTTCCTTTCATCCCTATTCTTATCTTCCCTTCGTGCTTGCTAGAGATTGACCCTACTAGTTAGTTGTCCCAAAACACCATTAGTTTAAATCTTTAAGTTGGGTAGAATACCTTATGACTTAGCAACCCCTTTGACCTAGTGACCTATAATAGCAAGCTTATTAGATCCTAGAATCTAGAGGACCTAACCCGTCTAGCCAACCAAGGACTTGGATAAGATGACTATAGGAAACTGTATGACTTAGAATCATTCTGCTTTTTATCTAAATATCTCGTGCCTATGATTTTACCACCTTGACTAACGATGCTAACGTAGCCTAGTTTTTGCAAGCTCATCTTTTATCGAGCTTGTTCAAGATATATGTTATTGGAAGAGCTCCCACTAACATGTTGTCTAATCAGAACCGGTGCATAATGGTCTGATCAACCAAGTGCACTTTGGTTCGCTTTGTCTATTATTCTACGTGGATGGGAACATAGCTAAACTTGTCCTCTAGAATCCCATCCACGACTGCCTTGACAATTCCTTTGAAATTGTTCAATCGTCTTTGAATCACGTATTCGTATTCGATAACGCCTCCTTCGAACTCTATCTTGCTTTCGCCTTCACTTATTTTAGAAGGACGAAGGCGTTATACTAGTACTTCCTCTAACCTTCCTACCAGCTATGACCATCACCACTCAATATTGCTATATCTTCGTCTTAAAACTACTCGACCATTCCCTCGACCCTAATTCTTCCATTTTGACTTTCTAATCACTTGAATTTAAGAGTGATTACAATCCTCTCAATCGTATCCTCGATCTAGACTACGACCATATAAACTTCGAACCCTTCTATGTACCGTTGTGCCCTCTCACCCCCCACCTAATTCTTAATTTCGAGGACGAAATTCTTTTAAGTTGGGTAGGATTTAAAACCCCTAAATTTTTACTATTTTTTATATTTATTTATTAATTTGCATGGAATTAAAATTTTTGGTACTGTATGTCACGTAGTCATATTGTACGTCTGTCACCCTCATTTCCCGTATTTCGTATTTATACTCGTAGTTGGATTTTGGCTTGTATTTTTAATTTTCTCGACTTGCAGAATTTTGGGTTTTCTCGTATTTCGGGTTTTGGTTCGGCTTGGTTTTAATTGGTTTGGTTTAGTTTGGTTTGGTTCATCATGAGTGGAACACCTTAACCTACACTCTACCCTCATGACAACACAACCACCCTCATTATAACTCCACCTACTTTCTCTCTCCTCTTTATTCTCTCATTTATTTCTTACAACTTCTTCTTCTTCCTTCTTCCACACAACTCCCCAACCCATTAGGCAAGTGCACCTTGCCATCAAATAAGCACCACCTTTTATTTGTTCATTAGCTAGATTAGGACATGGAGAACAACATTAGAACTTGGAATTTTGTGAATTGGAGTCTCCATTGTTCTAGATCTAAGTTTTAGTTATTTTCGGAATTCCTTGGTTTTGATCTATTAAACTTTGATTTTAGCTTGTTTTGATGCTTCCATGTGGAAGAGAATTCAATTTTACTCAAGTTAGAACTTTGAAAATCTAGATTTGGCTTTGATTTGAAAAAGATATGAAAGATTGAATTTTTAGTGTTCTTGGTGTTCTTCTCGGCCTGGAGAAGAAGATCTACAGTCTGCGCTCTTTAGCGCAGCACTGGATTGTGCAGCATTCCTGCACAAACCATTCCTGCACAATCCGTTCCTGCACAATCCGTTCCTGCACAAACCATTCCTGCGCAATCCATTCCTACACAATCCATTCCTGCACAAACCATTCCTGCGCAATCCGTTCCTGCACAATCCATTCCTGCACAATCCATTCCTGCACAAACCATTCCTGCGCAATCCGTTCCTGCACAATCCATTCCTGCACAATCCATTCCTGCACAAACCATTCCTGCGCAATCTGTTCCTGCACAATCCATTCCTGCACAATCCGTTCCTGCACAATCCATTCCTGCACAATCCATTCCTGCACAATCCATTCCTGCGCAATCCATTTCCTGCGCAATTTATGTCTGCGCACTTGGCACCTTGTACAACTGACACCCTGCATAATCCAACCCCCTGACCCCTTGTGCAATCTATTGGCTCTTGGAAATTTGATTTTAATTCCTTGAGCTTGGCTCTTCTATAGCATTGTATATTGATATTTTATTAGGTATTTTACACCCATTTTATATCCTTATGCCTTTTGTCATGAACTTGATTTTTACTTATATACTTGGAATGACTATTGTACATGGCCTGGTATGGTAAGGAACTTGCATAACACGACAGTGACCCGTAGTGGTGCACTCCTGACATGACCAATATGACATGATAGTGGCCCGTCGTGGCGTACTCCTGACTTGACATGACATGATAACTTAGCTTGACTTGTCTTGACACCGTGGGTGTTTCTGTTTGCTTGCTTGTACAATCCACTTGTCTTGTCTTGCATCATGTCTAGGACGTGACTTCCTGGGTACCACGGCCAGGGACTCGCGCTAAATTGGATTAGGCTAATGATTAGATCAAACTAGAACATGGAGAATTCCTAGTCACAGGCAATCTCGTTATCTGGGCGCTTTAATGGACTTGTAGCTTGCCGACGAGTAGAGCACATTTCAAGCACACTGTCATGTGTTGCACCCTCTAAGTCACCTAAGGGTACATTTGTCTCCCGGGCAATATACCCACCTATAACTCTCAACCCGCGGAAGGATAACTGGATGGTCTGCAGGGCTTGGGACTGGAATTCTCACTTGCATCTTGTTAGTAATTAGGCTTGTGATAACCCTAGTTAGTTAAAGTAGTAAGCCGTAGTACTTGCTTGGCCGATTGTGAATGAATGGTGTCCAGCCCTGTATAAGTCTTGTCTAGCCCCTGTACCTGGAACCCTTGATCATGATTGTTTTACTTATATCTAACGATAAATGGGTAGAGACAGTGAGCTATTCAGGCGAAGGGGTACAATCCCGGTCCTTGTTTGGTTTAAGGATTGTAACCTGGCTCCCGGAATGGTTCCACGTCCCTAGTCTTTTATCGCCCTGTGTACTTTTACTACTTGTACTTTTCTTTTATTCTTTATGTTCTGATATGCTGGTTTTTGTTCTTATTTGTGGCCTCCTTTGTGGCACTTGCTCTTTCTGGGGTTTGACCCAGCTGGTTTTGTGTGGCCAGATTTCGGAGCAGCTCCCGAGGATCTACCAAGCTTCCAGCCTAATGGTGAACACTAGACGGAACCCGGGCTACGAGTGGGTTTTCCCTTTTTGATTCACCCACTTATATGTAAATTTATTCTTTTGAGGCGTTTAGCCGACGAGCACCTGTTAGCTCGATGCACATTTACTTACTGTCTGCCTACGGGCTGTAAACATGATTAACAAATCCTAGGGTTGATCATGTATGACTGAACTCTTGCTAGTCCTATTATTTTGTGCGACTAGCTTCATGATCATCCAATATGTAATATTTGGGACGCCTTATATATATATATTTGATGCTCAAATATCTTGTAACTCTGTTAATTGCTTGAGATTGAGACAATAGGCTTGACCTTAAGAGACTGCTGGCTTGTAGTAAACCCTCATATCTAGACAGCCGTGACCGTATAGTTGAGATGTATTCTATTTCAATATACGTAGCTGGCTGTGTCGGCCCCCGCTCTCCAGTATTCTGGTTCTGGGGCGTGACACGGTTTAAGTGGTGGCCCATGCAGGGCTTGTCAATCAAGAAATGTGAGGGTTTACCCAATAGATGTCTCAATCAATATTCGCCCTTGATCTCTGTTCGTATCTTCAAATCCCTGATATTCTTGACTTGATCACATGCTTGTATCATTGATCTGTCCTGGTCCTTTCCTTATTGTTCCCTATGTCGTCTTCTTCAGCGGCATTACTCCCGGACCTGCCAACCAGCCAGAGGAAGCTCGACAAGCACTCCAGCGCCAGGAAGATCAAGCTCAGCACTCTGGAGTAGCCTCTCGAGTTATGCCTTCCGGAGGCCCGGAACCTCCAGTTCAGGCAGCTCCGCCCGTTCAACCAGCTAGACAGGATGAGGGGCCTTTGGTAGGGCTTATAAGAGAACTGCTTGCATCCCAAGATCGTCGAGGCGACGCCTTGCACCAGGAAGTTCATGATGCACTAAACCGAGGAGGTCCCCAAGGAAATCAGGCGGCCAACAGTTTCAAGCGCTTGAACCCTCCCTTCTTTGACGGCAGTGAAGATGCGATTGCCGCGGACGCTTGGCTTCAGGATACCGAGGTGGTTCTAGAAGCAGCTAGAACGCCTGAGAATGAGAAGGTGGCGGTGGTACGCCTACAGTTGTTAGACTTGGCTCGTGATTGGTGGGCAGCTCAGGCCATGGGATTAGCAACACCAGTCACTTGGGCGATGTTCAGAGAGAGGTTCCAGACAAAGTACTTCGATGCGGTGGCACGGTACGACCTGCAGACCAGATTCACCAACTTGAAGCAAGGAGGCAGGACGGTCGATGGCTATGCGACCGAGTTTTCCAGGCTGAGTAGGTTCGCCCCCACCTTGGTGGCAACCGAGTTCGATAGGGCTCAGCGGTTCCAGCAAGGGCTGCACTTAGAGATATTATTGGCTGTGGAGCAGTTCGAGCACCAGACGTTCGATGCAGTGTTGAAGGCAGCAAGGAGGCATGAGTATACCTCCCGGAGAATTGTGGATAGGACCGGAGGCAGGAAGCGGTCCCACAACCAGATGCACCAATCTTCAGCTCCAGCCCTGGCAGCTAGGGGTATAACCATTGGAACTCCGAGGCGGGCGGCCTCAGTGACGTCGGTTCAGCATTCGACCCCGATGTACCCGCAGCAGCAGAAGCAGTCTTCCGCGGTGGGATGTTCTCATTGCGGGAAGCCGGGCCATGTAGTGGCAGAGTGTCGTAGGGCACAGGGGTTGTGCCTGGCTTGTGGAGGAGCAGATCACAAGATAGGGACCTGCCCGAATAGGGGTGGCTCGACGTCATCTAACATTTCTAGTTCTTCGGTGAGAGGACCAGTCCCAGTTCCAGTCCAACAGCAGCAGCAACAGCAGTACCCGAGGCCATTAGCGCCCCAGGCCCAGGCCTTTCAGCAGCAGAACCAGCAGCAGTTCACCCAGGCTCCAGCACAGAGCCGACAGAGGGGTTTCCAGCAGAGGGGACCCGCAGCTAGAGGTCAGGCTATGATGATGACCATGGAAGAAGAAGTTGCACCAGGTGAGGTAGTGGCAGGTACTATTCTCGTCAACACTTTTCCAGCATTTGTATTATTTGATTCTGGTGCATCGCATTCATTCATGTCTGCACGATTCGCGACACGGATAGGATTGGAGCCCGAGTCATTATCAGTGAGGCTCAATATACTTACTGGTAATGGTCTTGTGGGAGTAGATCGAGTATTTTCCTCGTGTCGGATCGTAGTTAGCGGTAGAGAGTTCCCCGCTAGGCTCATAGAGTTCCCTATGGCAGACTATGATGTAGTCCTAGGCATGGATTGGTTGAGGAACCATTATGCTAGGATAGACTGCCATGTTGGCAGAGTTGTCTTTAGTATTCCCGGAGAGCCAGAGTTTTCTTTTTCCAGAGGCACAGTAGAGCCATCTCCCCCAGTATTACGGATGGCAGTAGCAGCAGTGCAGTTGCCCCGGATAGTTGAAGAGTTTCCAGATGTCTTTCCAGAGGAACTTCCAGGGATGCCACCAGAGCGGGAGATCGAGTTCACCATTGACTTGATTCCCGGGACAGCACCAGTATCAGAGCGAGTCTACAGAATGGCGCCTTCAGAGTTGGAGATTTTGTATAAGATGATTGAAGAACTCAGGACCAAGGGATTCATTCGTGCAAGTGGATCGCCTTGGGGAGCCCCGATGCTTCTTGTGAAAAAGAAGGATGGTACGTCCAGGCTATGTGTTGATTATCGTACCTTGAACTCAGTGACAATCAAGAACAGATACCCTCTTCCAAGGATAGATGACTTGTTTGATCAACTCAAGGGGGCTTCAGTTTTTTCGAAGATAGACTTACGGTCAGGATACCACCAGATCAGAGTCAGAGAGCAGGACATCCCGAAGACGGCGTTCAGATCTAGGTACGGGCATTGGGAGTTTCTAGTTATGCCCTTTGGAGCGACCAATGCACCGGCAGTGTTCATGGACCTCATGAACCGTATTTTCATGCCTTACTTGGACCAGTTTGTGATAGTGTTCCTTGATGACATCCTGGTCTACAGCAAGAATGAAGCAGAGCACGAGCAGCATCTCAGAGTTGTCCTCCAGATTCTCAGAGAGCACCAGTTGTACGCCAAGTTCAGTAAATGCGAGTTCTGGCTCGATCGCATTTCTTACTTGGGTCACATCATTACCAGAGGAGGAGTGGAAGTAGATCCCCAGAAGATTGTGGCCATCGAGTCTTGGCCAGTACCCAGCTCAGTGGCAGAAGTTCGCAGCTTTCTTGGATTGGCCGGCTACTACCGACGGTTCGTCTCAGATTTTGTAAGGATTTCAGCACCGATGACCCAGTTGACCCGCAAGGATGTGCCGTTCGTTTGGACAGCAGAATGTCAGGAATCATTTGAGAAGTTGAAGCGAGATTTGATAACGGCTCCCATTCTCACACTTCCAGATGGGATCGGAGGATTCACAGTTTATTGCGACGCTTCAGGCAGAGGATTGGGATGTGTTTTGATGCAGCATGGGAAGGTAATTGCTTATGCGTCACGTCAACTCCGTGATCATGAGAAGAATTACCCGACCCACGACTTGGAGCTAGCAGCGGTAGTGTTTGCACTTAAGTTATGGAGGCACTACTTGTACGGGGACAGAGTGGAGATATTCACTGATCATAAGAGCCTGAAGTATGTTTTCACCCAGAAAGATCTTAATATGCGGCAGAGAAGATGGCTCGAGCTACTTGTGGACTATGATGTGGACTTGCAGTATCATCCAGGGAAGGCCAATGTTGTAGCAGATGCGTTGAGCAGGAGAGCCGGAGTTTATTTCTTGACGGCGCAACCAGAGCTATTGTCGGATCTTCAGAAGATAGGAATTGAAGTGATTCTTCCTTCCAATGTGGCCTTGATGGCCAGCCTACAGATTCAGTCCACCATAGTTGAGAGGATCCGGACAGCACAGTTAACAGATTCCAAGATTCAGCGGCTCAGAGCAGAGTGCGAGGCAGGGAGAAGGCCAGAGTTATGTATTCATAAGGATGGTACACTTCGACACGGCACGCGTCTTTGTATACCCAGTGGAGATATCAGACAGGAAGTCATGGCAGAGGCTCACAGTTCGCAGTACTCCATTCACCCAGGCGACACAAAGATGTACCGAGATATTCGTCAGCACTTTTGGTGGAATGGTATGAAGAGGGAGATAGCCCGGTATGTCTCTCGATGTTTGGTTTGCCAACAAGTCAAGGCTGAACATCAGAGGCCAGCTGGACTTCTTCAACCTTTACCGATCCCAGAATGGAAATGGGAACACATTACCATAGATTTCGTGACTGGATTACCCAGGTCTCCGGCAGGCAGAGATGCTATTTGGGTCATTGTGGACAGGCTTACCAAGGTGGCACACTTTCTTCCATTTAGAGTTGGACAGTCAACGGCACAGCTAGCAGAGATGTATCTCAGGCAGATTGTCAGACTTCACGGAGTGCCAGTCAGTATAGTATCAGACAGGGATACAAGATTCACATCGCACTTCTGGCGCAGTCTTCATCAAAGTTTGGGGACTCGTCTCAAGTTCAGCTCAGCATATCACCCGCAGACAGATGGGCAGTCAGAGCGTACTATACAAACTCTCGAAGATATGTTGCGGTCGTGTACCCTTGACTTCGGTGGTTCGTGGGAGGATCACCTGCACCTGGTGGAATTCTCGTACAACAATAGTTTCCAGGCCAGTATCCAGATGGCACCCTTCGAGGCTCTGTATGGTAGGAAGTGCAGATCCCCATTAGCATGGGACGATGTCGGAGAAAGGCAGATGCTCGGTCCAGAACTGATTTCTCAGATGGTTGAAGTGGTCAGGAAGGTCAGAGATCACCTCCGAGTTGCTCAGGATCGCCAGCGCCATTGGGCCGATGCTCATCGGCGCCCCTTAGAGTTTGCCGTCGGCGACCATGTATTCCTTAGGATCTCGCCTACCCGCGGCGTCATTCATTTTGGTGTGCGGGGAAAGCTTAGTCCTAGGTATATAGGGCCGTTCGATATTCTGGAGCGAGTAGGCGATGTGTCCTATCGTCTCGCTCTTCCGCCGTCGCTAAGTGAGGTGCATGATGTATTCCATGTATCCCAATTACGACGATATATTCCGGACCCGAGCCATATCCTAGATCATTCGGAATTGGTTGTTGGTACCAACCTTTCGTATGAGGAGAGGCCCGTGTCTATATTGGACCGGAGAGAAAAGACGCTCAAGAACAAGACTATTAACTTAGTCCGTGTTGCTTGGGGTCATCACTCTCTAGGTGAGTCAACGTGGGAGCGTGAGGACGACATCCGATCGTGATATCCCTACCTGTTTGACTCGTGAGGTATAATGTCTTTCTTATGCCTTACGCTTTCCCTTCCTTGCTTGCATTGTATGATTGTATGATTGAACTGCTTAGTGTAGCTTGTCTGTGCTTAGTATAGCTTGTCGTGGCAATCTCTAGCTCCTTGATTAAATTCCAAGGACGGAATTCTTTGAAGGTGGGTAGAGTTGTCACCCTCATTTCCCGTATTTCGTATTTATACTCGTAGTTGGATTTTGGCTTGTATTTTTAATTTTCTCGACTTGCAGAATTTTGGGTTTTCTCGTATTTCGGGTTTTGGTTCGGCTTGGTTTTAATTGGTTTGGTTTAGTTTGGTTTGGTTCATCATGAGTGGAACACCTTAACCTACACTCTACCCTCATGACAACACAACCACCCTCATTATAACTCCACCTACTTTCTTTCTCCTCTTTATTCTCTCATTTATTTCTTACAACTTCTTCTTCTTCCTTCTTCCACACAACTCCCCAACCCATTAGGCAAGTGCACCTTGCCATCAAATAAGCACCACCTTTTATTTGTTCATTAGCTAGATTAGGACATGGAGAACAACATTAGAACTTAGAATTTTGTGAATTGGAGTCTCCATTGTTCTAGATCTAAGTTTTAGTTATTTTCGGAATTCCTTGGTTTTGATCTATTAAACTTTAATTTTAGCTTGTTTTGATGCTTCCATGTGGAAGAGAATTCAATTTTACTCAAGTTAGAACTTTGAAAATCTAGATTTGGCTTTGATTTGAAAAAGATATGAAAGATTGAATTTTTAGTGTTCTTGGTGTTCTTCTCGGCCTGGAGAAGAAGATCTACAGTCTGCGCTCTTTAGCGCAGCACTGGATTGCGCAGCATTCCTGCACAAACCATTCCTGCACAATCCGTTCCTGCACAATCCGTTCCTGCACAGACCATTCCTGCGCAATCCATTCCTGCACAATCCATTCCTGCACAAACCATTCCTGCGCAATCCGTTCCTGCACAATCCATTCCTGCACAATCCATTCCTGCACAAACCATTCCTGCGCAATCCGTTCCTGCACAATCCATTCCTGCACAATCCATTCCTGCACAAACCATTCCTGCGCAATCCGTTCCTGCACAATCCATTCCTGCACAATCCGTTCCTGCACAATCCATTCCTGCACAATCCATTCCTGCACAATCCATTCCTGCGCAATCCATTTCCTGCGCAATTTATGTCTGCGCACTTGGCACCTTGTACAACTGACACCCTGCATAATCCAACCCCCTGACCCCTTGTGCAATCTATTGGCTCTTGGAAATTTGATTTTAATTCCTTGAGCTTGGCTCTTCTATAGCATTGTATATTGATATTTTATTAGGTATTTTACACCCATTTTATATCCTTATGCCTTTTGTCATGAACTTGATTTTTACTTATATACTTGGAATGACTATTGTACATGGCCTGGTATGGTAAGGAACTTGCATAACACGACAGTGACCCGTAGTGGTGCACTCCTGACATGACCAATATGACATGATAGTGGCCCGTCGTGGCGTACTCCTGACTTGACATGACATGATAACTTAGCTTGACTTGTCTTGACACCGTGGGTGTTTCTGTTTGCTTGCTTGTACAATCTACTTGTCTTGTCTTGCATCATGTCTAGGACGTGACTTCCTGGGTACCACGGCCAGGGACTCGCGCTAAATTGGATTAGGCTAATGATTAGATCAAACTAGAACATGGAGAATTCCCAGTCACAGGCAATCTCGTTATCTGGGCGCTTTAATGGACTTGTAGCTTGCCGACGAGTAGAGCACATTTCCAGCACACTGTCATGTGTTGCACCCTCTAAGTCACCTAAGGGTACATTTGTCTCCCGGGCAATGTACCCACCTATAACTCTCAACCCGCGGAAGGATAACTGGATGGTCTGCAGGGCTTGGGACTGGAATTCTCACTTGCATCTTGTTAGTAATTAGGCTTGTGATAACCCTAGTTAGTTAAAGTAGTAAGCCGTAGTACTTGCTTGGCCGATTGTGAATGAATGGTGTCCAGCCCTGTATAAGTCTTGTCTAGCCCCTGTACCTGGAACCCTTGATCATGATTGTTTTACTTATATCTAACGATAAATGGGTAGAGACAGTGAGCTATTCAGGCGAAGGGGTACAATCCCGGTCCTTGTTTGGTTTAAGGATTGTAACCTGGCTCCCGGAATGGTTCCACGTCCCTAGTCTTTTATCGCCCTGTGTACTTTTACTACTTGTACTTTTCTTTTATTCTTTATGTTCTGATATGCTGGTTTTTGTTCTTATTTGTGGCCTCCTTTGTGGCACTTGCTCTTTCTGGGGTTTGACCCAGCTGGTTTTGTGTGGCCAGATTTCGGAGCAGCTCCCGAGGATCTACCAAGCTTCCAGCCTAATGGTGAACACTAGACGGAACCCGGGCTACGAGTGGGTTTTCCCTTTTTGATTCACCCACTTATATGTAAATTTATTCTTTTGAGGCGTTTAGCCGACGAGCACCTGTTAGCTCGATGCACATTTACTTACTGTCTGCCTACGGGCTGTAAACATGATTAACAAATCCTAGGGTTGATCATGTATGACTGAACTCTTGCTAGTCCTATTATTTTGTGCGACTAGCTTCATGATCATCCAATATGTAATATTTGGGACGCCTTATATATATATATTTGATGCTCAAATATCTTGTAACTCTGTTAATTGCTTGAGATTGAGACAACAGGCTTGACCTTAAGAGACTGCTGGCTTGTAGTAAACCCTCATATCTAGACAGCCGTGACCGTATAGTTGAGATGTATTCTATTTCAATATACGTAGCTGGCTGTGTCGGCCCCCGCTCTCCAGTATTCTGGTTCTGGGGCGTGACAACGTCGTATGCGAAATTTTCGTTTGCTCGACGAGTACGAATATGTGCGAGCGTACATATTTTATAAAAACATTTTCTTTTCTATTTTAATATACACTTTCAAAATTATATAATTATTATTCTTGCTATAAAAAGCCTTCTGTTTCTAAAAAGTTATTAATAATAAATAATATTTTGTATACTAGAAAAGCCTAATTATGTAAAGGATATTTGTTGCATACAAATATTTCGTTATTTATTTATTGGTCTATTTTAAATAAAAGTATCATTTTCAAAATTTATTAATAGTAATATTTTATTGTTCAAAAAGATATTTAAAAATATTTATTATTTTTGAAATTATTATTATTGGTATTTTGAAAAATATTTTGGAAGTTATTTTGGCCAATTAAATCTTGATTTAATGTTTAGAATTATTTAATTAGATTAAACTAGTATCTATATTTGGAATTGGATTATTTGATTCAATTTTAAACTAAAGGGATTTAATTTAAATAGGATTTGTATTTGGATTTGGATTTGAATTAAATAGGTTGAATTATCTACTTGGGTTTTAAATGTTCCTAATTCCTATCCAATTGGGAATTCCCACATCCTATAAATAGGCAGGTACTCCTCCAATATTTTTTATCATCCATATTATTCCTCCACAAATACTTCTCCACAAGTGCAGTGCCTCGTGTCCGTGTCCGTGTTTCCCGTCCAATTCTTATTCCATTATTTTTTTACATATACATTATTCTTTCCGTCTGTCGGACAACACCGACACGAGACAACCCAAATCAAATCTCTAGACCTAACCTAATCCTACCCACTACGACTGTCCCCGCCCTTGCACGATCGACCACAACATCATCGGAGTTCACCACCCATCGATCCCGACACGGCCAACCCCACAGCCACTTCCTGGCCTTCCCTCTTCCACTGATCACCATCGCCCCCTTCATCCCCAGTCGCCGGACCGCCTTCTTCGCCACCACGGCAGGAAGCCTCGCCGAGTCCCGCACCTGCATCCTCCCCGAATACCACAACCGTAGTAAACTACAACCACCGCCAAACTCCACCACTTGCCTCTACTAACTGTTCCGGCTGGCTCACCAGCGTGAGCGCCTACCGCCACCCATATTACCACCATAACCGCGGCCATCGGGGCTACCGACTGGACCACCACCAGAAAAAGAAAGGAAAAAAAGAAAAACCCTAGCCAAACGCTAACCTATACCTCGTCGTGCCAATATTGTCGCTGCGCCTCCTCCACGTGGCCGGTGGTCATCGCCGACCACGACCCTCCTTGCCGCTTCAACAAAACGCGCGCCTCCATGCGCAGAGCCCTCTTCTCGCAGCAACAACTGTGCCGCCACCCGCGAACCCCTCTTTCTCGTGTGCGCCGACCCAGCACCCTCCACCTGACCCGTGTCCCCCACCGGCCCAGCGCCGCAATCGCGCCGGTGAAGGCGCTCCGCCGAGACCCTCCGTCGCCGTAGCCCTAGCCGACCGTCGGTGAACCGCCGTCGCCAGGACCGCTCTGCCCCCTCACCGGAAAGCCACCGCCTCCGCGTCCTAGTCGCGTTGCCGCCGGCGAGCCCAACCAAAAACCCACCGCCGAGCCGTGCCCTACTTCTCACCGCCCCGTGTCTGCCCGACTTCACCGAGAAAACACCTCTCGAACACCCCGACCCCCTTCGCTCGCCTCCCTTCCCTTCTCCCACCTTTCTCCTCCTCCTCCTGCCGAAAAACCCCCAACGCCAAAACCCGTCCCCTTCTTGCCGCACCGCCTGATACCCGAACCGTCGCTTCCCCAGCTCCGGCCGACCGCCTCCTTGCGCTGAGCCCGACCCCTTTTCCCATCAGCCCCGCCGTTCCTCGCCGCTCCACCGCTCTGGACCGCCGGCACCGACTCTCTCCCCGACCGGCCTCTTTCCCCTCTCTCTCACTTCCTTTTCTCTCTCTCCCTCTCAAACCATTTCTGGTTCTTCACTAACTTTTCCTCTCGGGAAAAGAGTAAGAGAGTTAAATTTGGTTTTATTTTATCATTTTTACATTAGAAGATTTTATGTACTATGTATTACTATCATTATTACTATTAGTATTATTATTATTAACATTATTATTATTAATACTTGGTTATAGTTATTATTATTATTATTATTATTATTATTATTTTATCACCAATTATTTTTATCATATTATATTATTCTGTTTTAGTAAGCAGCTTTATATTTTTGTTATTGTTATTATTTTGAAATACAATATGCATGCTTATAAGTTTACATTATATATTTTTTACGATTACTATTATTATATAAATAAGTAAACTATTCTAAATTATTTTGTAGCTTAAATATAGTTTGGGCTTGGCCCAACTGTATTAAAAAGATTTTGACTATTAATTTTGAATTTTATAATATTTGGATTTTAGTTCTATGGGGTTTCATCTTAAAATTATTACTAGTATATATTGGTGGTACCTTAAAAATGATCCTTTGACCAAAAATCTATTTTTTTTATTTTGTGACTGTAATATTTTCTATCTAAGTAAAGTATGGTATTTATATAAATGATTTTTCGTGATTTTCAAGTATTTAAAATATAGTTTCAATTATCATAAAGAGTTTTCTAAATCATATCCATTATTCCTATACTCTCTCGAATTCAAGCCTACCTTATGTTCACCCTAACCAATTTGACTATTCCGGACTCAATGACACGATCCGTGCCACCATCAGAGGTCCTCTTGTGTAGTTGTTACACCAAAGTCGCAGTTCGTGCCACAATGATCAATATAGTACACCGGGCGTCCTACCAGGCAAGACACCTTGCCATTAGCTGTTTAATTATTTTAGCTCATATTTCATGCATTACTTATTTTCTTTATGCAAAATAAACTATGATACATGGCATAACTGTTCATTTATATTTCCTGCTGTGTATTATTTTTCTTACAAATTAAACCTAGATTTAAGGGACCACCATGTGTGTTGCATTCATTGGCCTTGACACGTTGTAACACGAAGTTGTGTGTCGCATGTAGAACACGAAAGTGCGTGATTGGCTGGCCACCAGTACGTACAAGCCGTGCGATAGGAATAACCGCTAATAGAAGTTGTATGCTAGTTTGACTTAGCGGTTATAGTGGTTTGTGTTGTGGATACAACACAGTAGGCATTGGGCGGGGAGGACAATTCCTTAGCGTATGGGATTCGATGCACTTCCCTTGTGACCCGGACTCTCCGCTGGAGATATGGGGTTGATGACCCATACTCTTCCTGCTGGGTCCTCTGGTGCCCAAGAGGGGACTATGCCGATCCTATTCAGCCAGGGCCCATGCGTAGGAAGGATTGTTCTTAACTACATTTCACTTAGAACGGTAGGCTACCTTTATCTGTTAGGTACGAGTACTTTTGGTTTGGGTACTTGTATCTGACCGTGGCTTGGAACAATAACTTGTCGCAGATTAGTTCATCACATCTTGTCCTTGTTTGGTTGTACGTGTGACTTACTACTTCGATGAGAAGGTATTGAACCTTGTTTGGGTTCGGATACTATATCGGATTCTTAGCATGGAAAGATACGTCACCGTGAAATAGTTTACCATCTCCTGTCCTTGTTTGGTTGGGGGGATGGTACGCTCGTTCAGTAGGTGCGTATTGGACTATGTTATAAATTCGATTGACTTATTTATTTGAGCAATATTTATTCAGTTTATATGGCATGCTATTATGTGTCTTGTTACGTCCCTCTGAGGACCTGGTTGTCTTTCCAGGTGTGTGCTATTGTCTTTCGCAGGTGTTCTAGCTCTAGTCGTGATCTTCGCTATTTCTTCGAGGATGATTGCATTTGGATCGTCTTCGCTTCGCTCGCCACTCATTTCATTTTCTATGCACTTTTCTTTATTTTGTTGGTAGTGGATTTGTCTCCGCCCAACATATTGTATTAAGACAATTCATTTTCTTTATATGATGTCTTTTATTCATTTATTCTGTGTGGATGAGTTTAGTTATGGTTCTACTGCATTTTACAGCTTATGTATTTATACGAGACTTTCATATATTGGAGTATACTTCGTATGAATACAGCAGGCATGTCTACGTTCCTAGTCCTATGTATTTTGGGACTGGGGCGTTACATGTTTTTATGGTGGCCCATGCAGGTCTAGATAAATTGTTTGGTTACCTTACCGTACCAAGCAAGCCTGCGTATAGGATTAGAAGTTTAGGATCTCATCCACATACTTGACCTCTTTCCTTGATTTTATCTACCGTTTGACTCATCAATTGCATCTTGCTTGCTTCCTTTCATCCCTATTCTTATCTTCCCTTCGTGCTTGCTAGAGATTGACCCTACTAGTTAGTTGTCCCAAAACACCATTTGTTTAAATCTTTAAGTTGGGTAGAATACCTTATGACTTAGCAACCCCTTTGACCTAGTGACCTATAATAGCAAGCTTATTAGATCCTAGAATCTAGAGGACCTAACCCGTCTAGCCAACCAAGGACTTGGACAAGAAGACTATAGGACAACTGTATGACTTAGAATCATTCTTCTTTTTATCTAAATATCTCGTGCCTATGATTTTTCCACCTTGACTAACGATGCTAATGTAGCCTAGTTTTTGCAAGCTTATCTTTTATCGAGCTTGTTCAAGATATATGTTATTGGAAGAGCTCCCACTAACATGTTGTCTAATCAGAACCGGTGCATAATGGTCTGATCAACCAAGTGCACTTTGGTTCGCTTTGTCTATTATTCTACGTGGATGGGGACATAGCTAAACTTGTCCTCTAGAATCCCATCCACGACTGCCTTGAGAATTCCTTTGAAATTGTTCAATCATCTTTGAATCACGTATTCGTATTCGATAACGCCTCCTTCGAACTCTATCTTGCTTTCGCCTTCACCTATTTTAGAAGGACGAAGGCGTTATACTAGCACTTCCTCTAACCTTCCTACCAGCTATGACCGTCACCACTCAATATTGCTATATCTTCGTCTTAAAACTACTCGACCATTCCCTCGACCCTAATTCTTCCATTTTGACTTTCTAATCACTTGAATTTAAGAGTAATTACAATCCACTCAATCGTATCCTCAATCTAGAGTACGACCATATAGACTTCGAACCCTTCTATCTATCGTTGTGCCCTCTCATCCCCCTACTAATTCTTAATTTCGAGGACGAAATTCTTTTAAGTTGGGTAGGATATAAAACTCCTAAATTTTTACTATTTTTTATATTTATTTATTAATTTGCATGGATTTAAAATTTTTGGTACTGTATGTCACGTAGTCATATTGTACGTCGTATGCGAAATTTTTGTTTGCTCGACGAGTACGAATATGCGCGAGCGTACATATTATATAAAAACATTTTCTTTTCTATTTTAATATACACTTTCAAAATTATATAATTATTATTCTTGCTATAAAAAGCCTTTTGTTTCTAAAAAGTTATTAATAATAAATAATATTTTGTATACTAGAAAAGCCTAATTATGTAAAGGATATTTGTTGCATACAAATATTTCATTATTTATTTATTGGTCTATTTTAAATAAAAGTATAATTTTCGAAATTTATTAATAGTAATATTTTATTGTTCAAAAAGATATTTAAAAATATTTATTATTTTCGAAATTATTATTATTGGTATTTTGAAAAATATTTTGGAAGTTATTTTGGCCAATTAAATCTTGATTTAATGTTTGGAATTATTTAAATAGATTAAACTAGTATCTATATTTGGAATTGGATTATTTGATTCAATTTTAAACTAAAGGGATTTAATTTAAATAGGATTTGTATTTGGATTTGGATTTGAATTAAATAGGTTGAATTATCTACTTGGGTTTAAAATGTTCCTAATTCCTATCCAATTGGAAATTCCCACATCCTATAAATTGGCAGGTACTCCTCCAATATTTTTTATCATCCACATTATTCCTCCACAAATACTTCTCCACAAGTGCAGTGCCTCGTGTCCGTGTCCGTGTTCCCCGTCCAATTCTTATTCCATTATTTTTTTACATATACATTATTCTCTCCGTCTGTCGGATAACCCCGACACGTGACAACCCAAATCAAATCTCTAGACCTAACCTAATCCTACCCGCCACAACTGTCCCCGCCCTTGCACGATCGACCACAACATCATCGGAGTTCACCACCCATCGATCCCGACACGGCCAACCCCACAGCCACTCCCTGGCCTTCCTTCTTCCACCGATCACCACCGCCCCCTTCATCCCCAGTCGCCGGACCGCCTTCTCCGCCACCACGGCAGGAAGCCTCGCCGAGTCCCGCACCTGCATCCTCCCCGAATACCACAACCGTAGTAAACCACAACCACCGCCAAAGTCCACCACTTGCCTCTACCAACTGTTTCGGCTGGCTCACCAGCGTGAGCGCCTACCGCCACCCATATCACCACCATAACCGCGGCCATCGGGGCTACCGACTGGACCACCACCAGAAAAAGAAGGGAAAAAAAGAAAAACCCTAGCCAAATGCTAACCCATACCTCGTCGTGCCAATATTGTCGCTGCGACTCCTCCACGTGGCCGGTGGTCATCGCCGACCATGACCCTCCTCGCCGCTTCAACAGAACGCGCACCTCCATATGCAGAGCCCACTTCTCGCAGCAACAACTGTGCCGCCGTCGCGAACCCCTCTGCATCGTGCGCGCCGACCCAGCACCCTCCACCTGACCCGTGTCCCCCACCGGCCCAGTGCCGCATCCGCGCCGGTGAAGGCGCTCCGTCGAGACCCTCCGTCGCCGTAGCCCTAGCCGACCGTCGGTGAATCGCCGTCGCCAGGACCGCTCTGCCCCCTCACCGGAAAGCCACCGCCTCCGCGTCCTAGTCGCGCCGCCGCCGGCGAGCCCAACCAAAAACCCACCGCCGAGCCGTGCCCTAGTTCTCACCGCCCCGTGTCCGCCCGACTTCACCGGGAAAACCCCTCTCGAACACCCCGACCCCCTTCGCTTGCCTCCGTTCCCTTCGCCCACCTTCCTCCTCCTCCTCCTGCCGGAAAACCCCCAACGCCAAAACCCGTCCCCTTCTCGCCGCAGCGCCTGATACCCGAACCGCCGCTTCCCCAGCTTCGGCCGACCGCCTCCTTGCGCTGAGCCCGACCCCTTTTCCCATCAGCCCCGCCGTTCCTTGCCGCTCCACCGCTCTGGACCGCCGGCACCGACTCTCTCTCCCCGACCGGCCTCTTTCCCCTCTCTCTCACTTCCTTTTCTCTCTCTCCCTCTCAAACCATTTCTGGTTCTTCACTAACTTTTTCTCTCGGGAAAAGTGTAAGAGAGTTAAATTTGGTTTTATTTTATCATTTTTACATTAGAAGATTTTATGTACTATGTATTACTATCATTATTACTATTAGTGTTATTATTATTAACATTATTATTATTAATACTTGGTTATAGTTATTATTATTATTATTATTATTATTATTATTATTATTATTTTATCACCAATTATTTTTATCATATTATATTATTCTGTTTTAGTAAGCAGCTTTATATTTTTGTTATTGTTATTATTTTAAAATACAATATGCATGCTTATAAGTTTACATTATATATTTTTTACGATTACTATTATTATATAAATATGTAAATTATTCTAAATTATTTTGTAGCTTAAATATAGTTTGGGCTTGGCCCAACTGTAATAAAAAGATTTTGACTATTAATTTTGAATTTTATAATATTTGGATTTTAGTTCTATGGGGTTTCATCTTAAAATTATTACTAGTATATATTGGTGGTACCTTAAAAATGATCCTTTGACCAAAAATCTATTTTTTTATTTTGTGACTGTAATATTTTCTATCTAAGTAAAGTATGGTATTTATATAAATGATTTTTCGTGATTTTCAAGTATTTAAAATATAGTTTCAATTATCATAAAGAGTTTTCTAAATCATATCCATTATTCCTATACTCTCTCGAATTCAAGCCTACCTTATGTCTACCCTAACCAATTTGACTATTCCGGACTCAATGACACGATCCGTGCCACCATCAGAGGTCCTCTTGTGTAGTTGTTGCACCAAAGTCGCAGTTCATGCCACAATGATCATTACAGTATACCGGGCGTCCTACCAGGCAAGACACCTTGCCATTAGCTGTTTAATTATTTTAGCTCATATTTCATGCATTACTTATTTTTTTATGCAAAATAAACTGTGATACATGGCATAATTGTTCATTTATATTTCCTGCTGTGTATTATTTTTCTTACAAATTAAACCTAGATTTAAGGGACCACCATGTGTGTTGCATTCATTGGCCTTGAGACGTTGTAACACGAAGTTGTGTGTCGCATGTAGAACACGAAAGTGCGTGATTGGCTGGCCACCAGTACGTACAAGCCGTGCGATAGGAATAACCGCTAATAGAAGTTGCATGCTAGTTTGACTTAGCGATTATAGTGGTTTGTGTTGTGGATACAACACAGTAGGCATGTCTACTGCATTTTACAGCTTATGTATTTATACGAGACTTCCATATATTGGAGTATACTTCGTATGAATACAGCTGGCATGTCTACGTTCCTAGTCCTATGTATTTTAGGACTGGGGCGTTACATCATTAACATACACACACGGAGAGATCAGAACACACAAGTCATCACCCGCGATCAGGAGTTCTTGCCAAAGTGCGGCTGCAATCTTCAAAGGCTACCGTCTTCAAAGTTCACATCGTCCAAGGGATAAAGCGATCGTCATTCAGATCGGATTCCTATAGTTGTAATTTCCCAGAATTCTTGTAATCTTCTTACAAAGTTTGTGAAGTAAAGATCAACTTTTGTTTTTGCAAACAACCTTCAACCTCCTCCTGTAAATGTCCCAAGTGTGTTCCGATTTCCTACAGTAGGCACATGTGGGCACCCTCTGATCCTGTCCCCGAGGCTGATGCTGCACTTGCTGAACTCTATCTTGTGCCAATAACTGCTAGGGTTGGTGCACCACCTTCTGTACAAAGGGATACTTCGCACTACCGCTCGCTCCTTCAGAATCATCCCGGCATCTCTTGGACTTGAGCTCCAAGTTGTCCTCAGCTGCAATGGTTCCTGCCAAGATCTGCTCAAAGGGAGCATCACGGTCGCTCTTGGTCAGTGACTTGACCTCCTTGATCAAGCCCTTTCTAAACTTCCTGGCCTTCGCCACATCATTCAGTCCTTCCACGAATCTGCCCATATGACAGAACTCCCCAGCAAACTCCTCTATAGTCTGTTCCCTTGGATGGGGTATAGAAGCATAAAAAAGCACAGGGTGACACAAGGCGCAGGTGGGTACTCTTGCTACCCACCCATCTTCACAAAGGCGCAGATGACGAACGGAGCAGGTTGGTGCTCTCGGTACCAACCCAGCTTCACAGAAGCGCAGGCGGTCAAGCACGCCAACTGAAAATACAAACTCACAAAAAACAGATGAAAAGTTCAAGAAAAGTTCTTTTTATAAAATCATGGCTACAAGAGTCTATTACAGATTCGTCACGATTACATAAAAGAAGACTTCCTAATTATAAGGATATGTTACAAAGTGTTTTGTGATTACATATGTTGAACAAAAAACTCCTACGGATCTACGCTAGGGTTCATCTTCACAGTATAATCGTCATGAGAGGAAGGACTACGGATAGAAGATATGAATACAGTCGCCCTCAAAGTCTACCACCATATTACCCCCGTCTCAAACGCGCAGCTCTTCCTGAAGCAGCTATTGGCCCAAGCGAGAATTCAGTCCACAGCACGACAGGAGGCCCTTTTCAAAAGCGTATCAACTTCTGAGGCTCTTTCTGCCTAACGGAAGCGCACAGCCGCTAATAAGCCGGGCAGAGCACAACCTGCGATGCTTCATGTTGGCAACCAGACCAAACTCGATCGTAAAGACCTCCAAGACCTCTGAGATGTTGCTCAGGTTCGAACTCCACACGAGAAGCATTCCAGCACATCCCGAAGCTCATCAGCAGTTCTTCTACGAAGGCACAACTCCTATGAACGAAGGGATCGTCGACCAAAATTTGACTTAGGCAAGGCCAACGGCTGCTCGAAGATAAGTATGGATCCAGCATGGTGTTGAAGGGTAAAAAGAGGAAGACATGACTCTTCGGAAGAAACTCTCCCTTATATAGGGCAGGAGTGGTCCAAGACAGGCTACGGGGCCGTCGGTCAAAATTTTCATATTAATGGGATGAACCTAAGACTCAGCACAATGAACCTCATTAAATGAGTTCATTCGACTAAGTCTTAGACCATTAAAAGACCCCTTAAAATTCTCCAAGTAACGGTGGCAATTAAGAGGAAGTTGTTCCTTAAAGTGGTGTCATTAATTGCTCTTAATAAAGACTTCAAAGCCATCTTCTTCAAACCAGAAGCGCAGCTACAATCCTACGCCAGCAGGAGGTGCAGACTGGTGATGACATCACATCATTTCAGCTTCAATGGTACAGACCTCTACTTTGATCCAGAAGCTCAACCCCCTTTATCAAAGACTTGGAAAACAACATTGCATCCAACACAAGTCTGCCTGCCGCTCCAAAAGCACAGTAACCTCGTTAACCTGAAGCACAGCCAACTCGTCGCCCTAAAGCACAGTGACTTTACTACTCGAAACACAGCCTACTCGTCGCTCAAACATACAGAGGTTCCATCATCTTCAAAATATAGTCCACTCGTCACCTAAAAGTGCAGAGGCTCTATTGTCTCCAGGAGAACAGTCTACTCGTCGAACAAGAAGCGCAGTAGCACTAAGACCTCGCTAGAGGTACAGGTTGCATTGTCCCACCCAATTGGTTTGTTTAAACTGCCACTCTCAAAGATAGGACAGAGGTTGATCATATTGATAAGTGCAAATATCTTATCAATTGGTTTAAAACTCAGATAAGGACAAAGTTTGGTCTTTTGATAAAGGTCGAATCAAGTCAGTTTGTTTAAACCGATCGCTTCCTAAAGATCAAACAGAATCCTACTTTGAGATGAAATCCAAAATCTACTCGGCTTCATCTAAACAGAGGATTACCAAAAATATGTACGTGCCACGTGTCTCCTTCTTCGGTTATTTTGATAACCACCCGAGATCTCAATAGAGGGGAATCTCGACATTCGTCATATGTCAGCTTAGTAGAATCCTGTACCATACAATGACAACAGATTCCTTTATATATCAAATCCAAGTGCACATCGCATATGTGCCCCCTTTCTTCTATAAATAGAAGGAGTTTTCCCTTCAACAAAAGGAAAAGGAGGAGGACACATATAAAGAGAAGAAGCAGAAGACAAAAGCAAAGCTTCGAAGCCTTCAACTCCGGCATCCTCTTGATCGGTAACCCTAGAGTTCCATCAAAGGTAATAGAAAGCTAAAGCAAGTATAACTCGTCATCGGATCATCAACGGAGTAAAGGGGCCACTGCAGTGCTCGATCTCTTCCGTTACGCTTTCCCAAAATTCTTATACTTTGATTTTCTCACATAGGAATCGATTGTACCTTTTTTAAAGTTCAATAAACAAAAAGTTTGTATAACCTTTTGTGATGTCGAACAAAATGGCAACTCCATTGGGGACTACCTTCTCCACCAACAAGAAGGTGGTGACGCAATCTGAGGACAACTTGCTGGGATCTTTCCAGAAGATGCTGGTCATACGCTTCGACCAACAAGCTTTTGAAGATCTCCTTTATGAAGAGAAGTAAAGTCCTTCGAAGCGGTTCGTAAAATCGAAGAAGACTCGACGTGTCTGGGTGTCCAAGGCAGCTGCGACGAAGAAGACAGTGCCCCTATGGGTGGCCTGACGAGGGGACTGCGATCAAGAACCCTCTAAATGCTGAAGCCCCGGAGAAGATTTTGGCTACTGCGGCCATGTAACCTCACTCGATTGCCACTTTAGAAAAGTACGATGAGGAAGACAGTGCCCCTATGGCGGGCCTGACAAGGGCACAACGCCGAAGAAAGTACATGATGTTCAACCCCATACAAAGGAAGCATTGTCGGCAAGAAGATCTGTCTTCCACATAATTGCCTTCCATCAGGAGAGCCCTTATTGGATTCTGAATACTATGCACCCGCTGGGGGTAGTAAGAAGAAATCCAATGTAGTACTTGCCTCGTACAACAAACGTACTACGCCAATGGCCGACCAAAGGTCTGCATTGACAGTCACATACGCAGCTGATCGAAAGTTATACAAACTAGTTCCCGTGCTTCGATGCCTAGACCAGTTAAACCCCTCGGTCACTTGAGCACTCCTGTACGTGATGCAAGCCAGGGGGTACATCCCATGGAGAAGGACTCATGCAAGCAGCATTTCTGTAAGCATGATAGAAGTTTGCCTTGTCGGACCCTCTCTGATTGTACCTACGTACAGCTTTTCTGCATATACAATGGGGCTACAGAGGTGGAGGCCTTGACGCTTTCACACAAGCATAAGGTGGAAGAGGAATCTGCGACATAGGGCACGCCTAAATCAAGGCATCCTTGTATTCAGATTACCATCATCTGTTGCGGTCAATAGGCAGCCACCGTGCCATCGAGGAGGCCTTTCGTCTTCCAAAGACTATAGGCAGCATCAACCGAACGTCAGAGGTTCGATAGGGGTCGACAAGTGCAGACAAAGATGAACTTCGTGTTGCTATGTGCAACGCGACACAGGTTCTCAATCTCTTAAAAAGTCGTCCAAGAATCCTCCCATCTCGGCCACCAAGCCCAAGAAACAACCCGAGAGTAGCAAGGTGATGGTACCCAACACAGGTGTGTTCCAAGGCACGTGTTCTAAATCTCCGTTAGGTACCATGTCAAACGCCAAAGGTAGCTAACCTCCCACCATCCATGATAATGTCGTATTCTAGTCTAAGGAGGAACCATATGATACGGATGCCTGCATAGGCACAGTTAGCCACCAAACTGGGGGTAGCAACCGCAATGAGTTTGAGGAAGACCGCAACCTTCCAGTTCATCCTCAAGACAATAAGGTACAGGAATCTGAGTTGGAGAGCGAAGGGTCTACTGTCCCTTCCACCCATCCACACATAAGGTCCGTATTTATGGCCGATAGCGACGAGGTGGACAATAGTGAAGTGCCTCACGAGCTGAAACGTATTAAAGCTCTCAAGACGAGCCTAGATACGTTAAATGATACAATGAAATCCTTGTCTTCTATCGTACTAAAGATCAAGAGGAGTTTGGTCCCCACTGCCTCCATACCTGCGCTTGACCTGGCTGCTAACGACTGATCCAGTAAGCTGCCCATCATCAACCAAGCGACATCATCGTCGTCTACTTCATCGACCACATGACCTGTAATGTTAACTGAGATACAGCAGGCCATCAAGGAACTGTATGCTCGCTATGATGCCAAAGAGAAACAAGTAGCACTCTGGAAGATGGGGATTTGGTAGCCATATCCTGTCGAGTGGGACAACGTAGTCTACCCTCCCAAATACATTCCGCAGACGCTCATGCCCTTTGAGGGAAAGGAATCTCCTCGATGATACTTGAGGTACTTTGCCTCAATAATAGGGCACCTACCAAAGAACGATGCCCACCTCACCAATATATTCATAGGAGCCATGCAGGGGGTAGCCTATGAGTGTCTGCAGTCTTTCGGACGACTGTATTTCATCATTCGAGGACCTGAAGACTCTCTTTATTGACCGATTATATGAAGGAGGGATGGACATGACGATGTCAACTCTCATGAAGGTCGTCTAGAGAGAGAAAGAGCCTGTCCGCGTATACATCTAGCACTTCTGCAAGGCAGCTTTGAGGTTACGCCTGGCATGCCCGAGCCAATGCTTAGGGACTCATGCCGCAAGAACATGCTACCTGCAATCAAATTGTGGTACTGTGCTCCTTGCACAGAGTGGACACCTTTTATTACAGAGGCAGATGTGGCACAAAGGAAGTCCAAGATGCGCGGCTCCTGGGATTAAACTTTCCTTCTCTCGAGGACAAGGGGATGCGCTCGTCTAGCAACAACCCCAAGGACGAAAAATACAAACAAGCCATGACCGTCAACATCTCTAAAGGTTCAGTAACCATGAACCCCAAGTCTGCAGAAGCACAGAAGCCGATGGAGACCTACTCCTTCAACGACAAGAATACACTGGAACTCTCCGATATGCTGACGAAGAGTGGCAAGCTGTATTTTCTAATACCAAAGTGCCCCGATAAAGTAGAAAAGATGGACAAACCTAAATACTGCCATTATCATCAGTATATCCACAAATCGATATGAGATTGCTACGTGTTAAAAAGATAGATTCAGCGCCTTATTGATGCCAAAGTCATATCACTTGACTATAAAGAAAAGACTATCACGACCAATATGGTTACTCTCCAGTTTAGAATTTTCCCAACCACGAAGGGACATCATGGGGTCGTCCCCATCCCGAGGGTGATAATGGAAGTAGTCAATCTTCCACCAGCGTGTGACAATGCTCAAGGGCTCATCCTGTTCTCCACACCACGAGACGAGGTCATGTGGGTCCATCTCGACCTTACTCCCGACATGATGGCACCTACAACCCCCTCTGTCAAAGAAAAGAAGGTCAGGACATGTCACATGGTCTCGACATCGACTGATGATACCCTGGTGACCACTCGCTCGGTACGGCAGCAAGAGGAGGACCAAGCTCCAGAGGAGGCAACACTTCCATCAACTATAACCCCTGCTCCTGATACATCAGAAGCATGCCCGTCTCAGACTCCTACTGCCGATAGGCAAAAGAAAAATAAGGTTCGCTTCGACAAACATTTAAGAAAAGACTCGACATTAGGGCCTAGCAAACCCTACAACTTCGACATATTGGCACAACTAGCCAATCCTCCGGCTAGATTGTCACTCTTCGAGATCCTTCGTCTCTCCAAAGAGATCCGAGATGCGCTCAGCGAAGACTTTTAGAACGCTGAGTCCTTTCTCACTCTGGTATGACCACCCCAGGAAGACCATACGGTCTGCCCACACACAGTGTGGTTGAAGTGATCCCAGTATCACTTTTACCAAGCAAGACATGCTGCTGAAGAATAACTGACATAACAGGCCTCTGTACTATACAGGGTATGTCGGTGCCATTAAAGTCGATCGCATCCACATCGACCCAGGCTCCGCTCTCAACATCATCCCAAGGAGTTTTCTCTAAACTCTAGGGATTTTGATGCATCGACTGACTGCATCAAACACAACAATCAGTGGCTTCAACGCAGGGAAGAGCGAGCCCCTGGGCAAAATTTGCTTGAAGTGCCAAATAGGCGACCTCCATACTGAAGTGACTTGCGATGTCATCGATGCTGACATAAACTATAATATGCTTTTGGGACGAATTCATGAGTACATGATCGTTTCTTCCACTCTCCATCAATGCATGAAGTACGTGGCCAGCGACGGGACTATCAAGACCGAATTTGCTGACATCGACCCGTTCTGGGGACTTGAAGCCTACTGTTTGGATGCTGATCTGTACAAGTACGTCCCCTGAGACAATAATGATGCTGACGATGAGGCAGAGACGGCCTCAGAAAGCGTAGCGGTTACTGAAGAACCACTAAAGGTTCGATTGAAGGGAAAACCCCCAAGGTATTAGCGCCCCTCGTCGTCAAGCTCCGAGGCAAAGCACCATCTTCGTCCTCAGTGATGTCAGATGATGGCCATGAGCCTACACGAATAAGGCTACCCCAGAGGTCCCCAAATCCAACCATGAAGGCGTAGAAACCTACGCAAGCAGCCCCGTTAGTGGTCCTAAAGGGGAGGCATCCTCTCCCTCCTCCTTCAACAGCTCTAGTCCTCACTGATGAGGAGCTAGGAGACTATGTCTGTGCCGATACCGAATCGCACTCTTTAGATGATGTAATCCTTCGAGATAATATTTTTATCATATTAATAGAAAGTTGCCTTTGAATTACTCTTGTGCATGTCGGAACATTAGATATTTCTTAGACAACTCTCTATTTCTGCTACAAACACAAGTGACAAACGCCAACCTTGTGAGCCGAGTTGTTCCTTCCCAGGGCTCTTACTTTATAGTTCCAGCAAGGAAGAAGGAGGAGCTACCCATCATCTTTGGTCGATTGGAGTATCCTAAGCGACTAACTCCAGGAGAACCAGAACCCAACAACGGCAAGATACAACTCAACCGTTATGCTACTTAAGCCAAATACCTCATCCAGAAGAAGGGTTACGACTTGAACAACAACAAAGGACTCAAATATGGTAAAGGTCGGTGCCTTCCCTTATAGATTTAAGCTCCAAAGGGAAAGGCTCAAAACTATTACCAGTGCACTCACCGGAGGTTGGGTTATGTTACACCCACTTCAACTTCAGAAGACTCAGAGACGAAATTCATGATGCATTCACACTCTTCTAACTTCTCAACCTGGGACTTTGACACCAGTACCGGTCAAGTCTTCAAAAAGATGCTGTCCGCTAACATGGTCTCCATAAATTCTCCGATCGAGGACGAAGACCAGATGTTCGAATACTTCGAAGATGAACCCTGGGCGCAGTATCTAGGATCTCAATAGAAATGATATTTCGAGCAACATGAACCTCCCACAGAAGATGAAGTCATCCAGGTCGAGTTGGAAAATGAGGCCTCTTTTAAGTCCATCTTCATCAGCAAAAGCCTGACAGAAGAAGACAATGAATATCTGATACAGCTTGTCCGAGAATACATCGATGTCTTCGCTTAGAGCTACGAAGATATGTCGGGTTTAGACCCACAAGTTGCCATGCACCACCTCAACATCTCGTCTGATGCTAAGCATGTCAAACAGCAACAACATCGATTTTGCCCCGATATTATGGATGCTATCGATGAAAGTTGACAAATTCGTTGAGAACGGCTTCATTCGAAAAGAGCAACATCTAGATTGGGTGGCAAACATTGTCCCAGTTACTAAGAAGAACGGGAAGATACGGATCTGCAAAAATTTTTGAGATCTCAACTCAGCCTGTCCTATGGACGAGTTTCTCCTCCCGATCACCGACGTGATGATTGATAACACCTCTGGCTTTAGCGCATGTCCTTTATGGATGGCTTCTCAGGCTACAACCAGATCAAGATGCTCCCCGAAGACGAGAAGTATACAATATTTCAAACTCCAAAAGGGGTATACTGTTACACAATAATGCCCTTTAGATTGAAAAATGCGGAAGCAACATACCAGTGGGCTATGAGCATTATATTCTGTAAGTATCTCCGAAAAATGGTAGAGTGTTACGTTGATGACATTGCTATTAAAAATAAGGACAAGTCTAACCACTTGGAAGATCTACGAACAATACTCGATTTAATACGAACGCATCAACTAAAGATAAACCCGACTAAGTCCTTTCTAGGCGTTTCCAGCGACAAGTTTTTGGGCTTTATCATCATAGCAAAGGGGATTCACATTGATCCAGAGAAGACTAAGGCAATTCTGGACATGGCTCCTCTAAGGAATCTCTGAGAGCTTCGAGGTCTGCAAGGATGCCTGACATATATCAGATGGTTCATAGCGAACCTTTCTGGCAAATGTCAACCCTTCACCAAGTTAATGAAGAAAGGGGTTCCCTTTGTATGGACCAAAGAATGTCAATGCACATTCGACGACATCAAAAAGTACCTTACCAGTCCTCTCGTACTAGTAGCACCGGTTGTGGGAAAGACTTTTTTGTTATACGTCCGAGCTATGGACCATTCTCTTGGTGCCTTGCTAGCCCAAAAGAGCAGTGAAGGCCATGAACAGGCAATCTACTATCTCAGCAGAACCATGATTGGGGCCGAGCATATGTATAATCCTGTTGAGAAAGAGTGCCTCACCCTTATCTTTGCTATCCAGAAGATGCGGTACTATATGACTGGACAGACGATCCACATCGTATCCAGAATCAATCCCCTTAGAGTCCTCATGACCAAGCCAGGGGCATTAAACTCACGATTAGCTATGTGGGCAATCCTTCTGAATCCCTACGATATGGTGTTTGTCCCACAGAAGGTAGTCAAAGGCCAAGCGCTGGCAGCTTTCCTGGCCGTACACCCTGTGCCAGAGACATCGAAACTCTATGATGATATCCCAGATAAAGTTCTAGAGTCCAATGCAGTTTTAGACAACTCAGTTTGGTGCATGTTCTTCGATGGTGCTTCAAGAACAGGACCAAAGGACGATATTATTGCTGGAGTTGGGATCATCCTCATCAACCCCGATGGCCTAGTCATCAATCACGCATATTCTCTTATGGAGTCATGCACCAATAATGTTGTAGGGTATAACAATCTCATCATTGGGCTCCAACTCGCTAAATAGCTGGGGGTTGACTACATCGAGGCCTATGGAGACTCGAAATTAACCATCAAGCAGGTTCGAGGGAAGTATAAGGTTTGACATAAAGACTTGATCCCGTACCAACGGGCAGCGATCGACATCATCTCCATATTTACAGGGTTCTTTATAGAACATGTGTTGCACCTACAGAACTTAGAGGCCGACGCACTAGTCGGCCTCGCCGCTTCCCTGGCTGCCTCCGTTGGATCCCAATATGCTATTACAGTGATGGGATAAGATCTAGTTTGTCCGAAGAATACTTTACGTACATGTCAAAGCTACTCAATACAAGTAGACACTGACGTAGACATTCGAGACTGGCAATTCCCTTTCATAGACTACGCAGTTTATAGAATTCTTCTTGAAGACCCAAAGGAAGCGGCATCCGTCAGGAGACGCTCACTCCGATTCTTCTACGACACGGCCACCAAAATACTTTACCGTCGTTCATATGATGGACTCCTCCTGCGTTGTTTGTCACAGACAGAAGCATAAGCGGTACTTCGAGAGACGCATAATGGAACCTGAGGAGCCCATCAGCCCGGTCCTAAGTTACAAGACTGGTTGTGCCCTATGGGCTATTATTGGCCCACCATGATGGAAGATGCCATAGATTACACAAAGAAGTGACAGGCATGTCAGTTTTATGCTAACTTTATCTATCGACCTCCGAAATATCTATACCCTACGGTGGCCGCTTGGTCATTTGAGGCATGGGGAATGGACATCGTTGGGGCGATCAGCCCGCCCTCCTCCAAAGGACACCAGTTTATCCATGCCATCACTGACTATTTTCCTAAATAGGTGGAAGTGGTACTACTGGTAGAAGTGAAAACCTCCAATATGATCAGCTTTATCAAGCACCGCATCATTTACCACTTCGAAGTTCCTAGAAGGATTGTCCACGACAACGGTCCCCAATTCGTGAGCCACACATTCCATCAATTCTATGACAAGAATCAGATACAGAATATTGCATCAACGGCTTACAATCCAGCGGCTAATAGACTAGCCGAGACATTCAATAAAACCATCGTCAAAGTGCTCAAGAAATTCGTCTCTTCTAACAAACACGATTGGAATGAGAGGTTGGGCGAATGTCTATGGGCTTATCCTACGACCGTTCGGACACCCACGGGCAGCACACCATTCTTTCTTGTCTATAGGAGCGAATCAGTGCTCCTCCTGGAGATCCAAATCCCGTCCTTACGGGTAGCTATCACCAACCAGCTGACTAACGAAGGCAATCAACACCAATATCTATAAGAGTTACAGGCGTTGGACGAAAAATGCCTACTAGCACAACAAAGGATCGAGCTTTACCAAGCTCGTATTTTTGGGACCTTTAACAAAAAGGTCCGGGAAAGAACGTTCCAAGTGGACGACCTCGTTTTAGCAGTTCGAAGATCGATGGTGGTGACTCACAAAACGGCAGAAAAGTTCGAACCGAAGTAAGAAAGACCGTTCGTCATAGAGACGGTGTATTCCAACGGCGCTTACCGACTGGCCAAATCTAATGGTGACTTACTTATGATGCCAATCAATGGAAAGTTTTGAAGAAATACTACATATGAAGATAAGCAATACTAGCGGAAGCCCTCACGCTCCAGTGGGTGCACACAGAGCTGCGCCACGTCAACAAAAGAAGGCAAGATGCTTCGTTCACCCTCAAAACGACGTGGGTTCAGAAAAGGTCATGATAAACGTTCGCGAAAAACGAGGAGTCATGATCAAAACATAAGAAAGCGACGGCTTGAGGTATTTATTGCTGAAGCCCAAGCATGATGTCATCCTGGCAGCAGACATGATGGTTATTTTGCCTACAAAGAAATACGTGTCATACTTTTTTTTCAAAGCATCCCGAGCTCGACTCAGGTTCGGGACACTTTGAAGGGGGTTTTGTAGAAGCATAAAAAGCACAGGATGACACAAGGCGCGGGTGGGTACTCTCGTTACCCACCCATCTTCACAAAGGCGCAGATGACGAATGCAACAGGTTGGTGCTCTCGCTACCAACCCAGCTTCACAAAAGTGCAGGCGGTCAAGCACGCCAATAGAAAAGACAAACTCACAAAAAATAGATGAAAAGTTCAAGGAAAGTTCTTTTTACTAAATCATAGCTACAAGAGTCTATTTCGGATTCGTCACGCCTACATAAAAGAAGACTTCATAATTACAAGGATCTGTTACAATGTGTTTTGTGATTACATACACTGAGCTAAAAACTCCTACGGATCTATGCTGGGGTTCATCTTTACAGTGTAATCGTCATGAGAGGAAGGACTGTGGATAGAAGATGTGAATACAGTCACCATCAAAGTCTGCCACCACATCACCCCCTTTCAGACACGCAGCTCTTCCTGAAGCAGCTATTGTCCCGAGCGAGAATTCAGTCTACAGCACTACAGGAGGTGTAACATCCAGTTTTTCCAAATGAGGGTAATTTTGAAATTTTATAATTATAATCATTTAATAATGATATTTAAATCATATTGTGATTTTTGGTGATTTTTAATCAATTTAAAACTATTTAGAATATTGATTGGTGATTTTGATGGTTAACTAGTTAAACCCTAGTATTGCCAAGCCTAGAGACTAACCATGACCAAAGGAGCCTAGTCACATGTTTAGAATTTCATATTACCAATTTTTAGCCTAAGGGTATTTTGGTCATTTTGACAATTTTGTGAATTTGTAATTTATATTAATTAAATATTGTGCTAGTCTTTTAGTGAAGCCTTAACCTAGAAGTTAACCTAACCTAGATTAGTCATGAGGTTATAATTAAGGTTAGAACATTCCTACTAAGTGCCAAGGTTAGTAATATCTAGATATTATTAAGGTGGGATATTTTCTTTTTGAGATATTTGTGAAAAGAAGCCTTAACCAATAGGAAGCCTTAGAAATTGTTGGAGAAACCTTAGCCACTCATCCTAAACCCTAACCCTAACTTAATGGCAGCCATCACACATTCCCCCCTCTATAAATGCAATACATTAATCATTTGCACCATTTTTAATTAATTTTAATTGCCTCTTTTGTGTTCTTCCCTAAACTTCTCCCCAAATATCCAAATCAATTCCAAATTGAGCCTAGTTTCTTGCATTGGGATCCCCTACCATTGAGGGTTCTAAGGGGAGCTAGCTAGCAAGGTTGTACAAGCTTTTGGCATTACCAAGTGAAGAGGACACCCCCCTATTCTAGGTTTTTCATTGAGTTTGCACTTAATAGGTAAATGCCCTCATACATAGTTAAATTTTTGTTTTCTCTTCATGAATGCATGCATCTAGGTACCAGGGACCTATAGGCTAAGTTTGGTAGAAATTGGATTGGGTTTGGTGTCCATATCGGACACGTATCTAGGTTTTATTATAAGTGTTTAATGAATTGCCTCTACCAATTAAATGTTAATATTTTTGAAAACTAATTGCACAATCTTCTAGCCCTATAGGTGTAGATCATAGAACCCTAACACTGAGCACAAGACCGTGTCGTGTTTGTGTCCAAATTGGACATGAATACGCTGTACACACCCACAACACTGTGCCCTGCTGCCCCGTGTCCAGTTCTCATGGGACACGACACGAGACCCGACCATTTTTGGTCAGCACCTAGGGGCAATGTCTGTGATGCCACCCACAAAGTTTCAGAGGGACTCGTGTCGTATCGGACACGCAATCGCGTGTAATGCCCTAGTCCCAAAATACGTAGGACCAAGTACGTGAACATGCCAGCTGCACATATACGAAGAATACTCCAATATATAGAATCCTCGCATATGCACATAAGCTGTAAATAAATAATCACAGGCCAGAATAATATATCTAATCTCATCACAGCTCAACACAGAAGATAATGAAGTCCAAATAAATAAATAAGAGTATCAAAAGATAGCCGGGTGAACATACTCACCCCAAACAGCTATGAAAAATAGTCTCACAAGATCGGAGTCCAACCTCCGCAAAATAGAAAGAAAAAAAGGGTGTAAAATAATGTCTACAACTGTCTCAGATAAGAAATAGACTAGAAGTCATAAGGCACTGCCTCGTCATCAATATAAGATAGCTCCAATGCCGCTCCGTACTCCTGTGGAAAATTCTATAAACCTGGAGAGATAACCAGGTCCTCAGGGGACATAGCAAGATACAAGAAAACACCATGCCATATAAACTATGATAATATAATAAGAGAGAAAGGTATGCATGCAATCGGGTTCCTGACCATTCTACTGTGAATATGCAGTTGAGATACATTCCTTCGACGCATGAGCCCTGGCTAAATATAGGATCCGGTATAGTCCCCTCTTGGGCACCAGTGACCAAGAGCATGTCGTTGAAGAACGACAGTGGCCAACCTGAGAGGCTCATACCTATATCTCCAGCGGAGCTTCCGGGTTACAAGGAAAGTGCAATCGAAGCCCATACGTCAGGTAATGTTCTCCCCACCCAATGCCTAGTATCATCATCTCCATGACTGACATGTACCTCTAGTAACCGCCAAGTCTTCTAGCATACAATTCTATTGGCAGTTACCCCTATCCGTCGCATGCTCCATACGTATCGGTGGCCAGCCGACTACGCGGATACGTGTCCTATATGTAACTCACATCACGTGATACAACAAGTGTCAAGGCCGTATGAGATATACCAATACCTCAACATCAGTGGTTGGTCAATAAACTAAGTCAATGCAAGAGAATAAATAAAGCGAGAAAAATGACCGATAGAGTCGCTTGCACCAAGTGTGACTTGGACGCATAGTTAAAATATCACGAAACAATGTAGAAAATAACAACTGAAAATAAGAACATAATAATCACAGAGTAGGGTGGCAAGGTATCTTGCCTGGTGGTACAAAGTGGCAAGTCCAAGAGTAGCAAGTGTCCGCACCAAAAACTCACAAATCACAGATGACTCCAAACTCTGAGACAAACATCAAAAATGGTCTCGGTGAAGAAGATATACCTAGAAAATGCCTGTCCAAAAGTCAAATTCTGGAACAGGGGCAAAATCGTAATTTTGGGTCAAAACGATGTCCGCCGTTGGACCCGCTTTGCACCGAAACGCGTCCCAAAGTCTACGGTCTCTAAAGTCGTCAAACTACATGTCTACGGTTTTAGTTTGAGGAGAGAAACTCAACGGTATGTCCAGTTTTGGATTCCGAGGAGCCGTGTACAAAATCGCCCGTTTGAGTGGGTCGCGGGCCCGCCAAAAGTGGGTCCTGATTCGACCTTCTCAGAATCAAACCAATCTTGGCATACAGGACCAGAATTTCGATCCGGACCTGTTGGCGCAAGTTTCGTCTCGATTCGACGATTGTACACCAAGTTATGGACAAGTTTGCAAAACACCGATACGGGGGTATCTCGACAGATACACGTTGATTTCGTCGCACACACGCGACGAAACTGAGTTCCGTCAGTTCCCACACGTCCGCAACGTCCATACGCGCCTTTCGATGTATATAACGCGCGACCACGTCACCCGGTTTGTCGGGGCGACGTCGTATCGGACAAAAATTTCAGAAATTAATATTTTAGAAAACAGTTTTTCGCCCAACTTCGACATCAGTTTATTTCCTACACGCTAATCGAAACAACGATCCCGAAGATGCGTTGTGATCTCGGTTATGTTGTCGTCAGATGTGTTCAATAAATTTTTACGAAAGTTTAATGGACAGCGAGAAAAGTGGCCGACAAGTTGGCGTTTCGAAACAGTTTTTAATAATTAGAAAAGTGGGTTTTTCTCCAACTTCGTCTCGATTTTTCGAGCAAGTCGGATGGCCATGTCAAAATCCACCTGGGGGATCTTGAAGAGGGTCATGAGGGCTTCATCTAGGATTTTCTAGATCAAAAAGTTATCAAGTACAATCGAAGTAAAGTTAGAGGAAAGTTGAGTACCTGGCTGAGTTTAGAAACATGGTATCTCTGTTTCGGGATCGGTTTTGACGTACTTGGCGAGGCCTCGATGCACGCACGGTGGCCGCAGGTGGCCTGGGATGTGCGCCTGGGGTTCGAGACTGGGGAGGCAAAGAATTTTTTTTTTGAGGGTTAGGGTTTCGACTTGTTTTGTCGAGTAGTTTATATACTACTCGCTGCCGAACTCTAATATAATTAGGATTAGAAGATAGGGGGGCTCGGGTTGTGAGGGATAGCAGCTGCTGTTGGGTTTGGTGTTTGGGACATTGGGGTCGGGCCCCCCTTTAAAAAATGTAGCTGCTGTTAGCAGCTAATAGATTGGCTTGGGTGGTCGGTTGCCCATGGTGGGGCCGACCACCAAGCATACTCTTTTTTTTTTATTATTAACAACAGTAACTATATATATATATATATATATATGTATATATATATATATATATATATCAAATACAAATATATATGTATATATATTTTAAGCAAGTAATAAATTCCCAAAATATCATCAATAAATTCCTAAAAATCCTAGAATTTATTATACACCTTATTTAATAGAATATTAACAAGTACACCTATAATATATACACACATGCATTATCTACTAATAAGCTTGTATATAAAAAATTTCATAATTTATAAAATGCATAACCATATTAATTAATTATATAAGTTAATTAAAAAATATGGGGGTTTACATCCGACCCAACTTAAAAAAATTTCGTCTTCGAAATTAAACTAAGGTCGGGGGATCAAATGCAATGTATGGAATATAAAGGCAAGACATACCTTCGCCTTCGAACAAATGCGGGTAGCGATTACGGATGTCGTCCTCGCGCTCCCAAGTAGACTCCCCTGGCGAGTGATGCTTGCATGCCATGCGAACCAATAGAATAGATTGATTCCACAACACCTTCACTCGGCGATCGAGGATACCTAATGGTTGCTCTTCGTACGACAAGCTTGGTCCAACTGTGATCTCGGAGTGATCAAGCACATGATTGCTGTCCGCCACGTACCTTCTCAACTGAGATACATGGAATACGTCATGCACTCCCTCTAGTGACGGTGGCAATGCCAATCTGTAGGCAACCTCTCCAATACGGTCCAAGACATCGAAAGGCCCGATGTACCTTGGACTCAACTTGCCACGTCCTCCGAATCTAATCGTGCCTCTAGTGGGGGATATCTTCAAGAAAACATGGTCGCCCTCTTTGAACTCCAAGGGTCGACGACGATTATCTGCCCACTGCTTCTGGCGATCCTGCGCTGCTCGCAGGTGGTCCTGAATCTTCTTCACTGTCTCCACTGTGCTCAAGACCAACTCGGGACCCAATAGCTGTCGCTCTCCTATGTCGCTCCAACAAACATGAGACCGACACTTCCTATCATACAATGCCTCAAACGAAGCCATCTGAATACTCGCTTGATAGCTATTGTTGTAGGAAAACTCCACAAGGTGAAGATGGTCCTCCCACGAACCGCCAAAATTAAGCATACACGCTCTCAACATATCCTCTAGCGTCTGAATGGTACGCTCCGACTGGCCGTCTGTCTGTGGATGGTATGATGTGCTAAACTTCAATCGGGTGCCCAAACTCTCTTGCATGCTCCTCCAAAAGTGCGAGGTGAATCTCGAGTCACGGTCCGACACAATACTAACAGGCACACCGTGTAGTCTCACAATCTGCTCCATATACATCTCTGCCAATACCTCTGTCGACTGGCCCACTCTAAAAGGTAAGAAATGGGCTGACTTCGTAAGTCTATCAACAATCATCCATACTGCGTCACGTCCTCTAGGACTCCGAGGAAAACCCATGATGAAATCTATAGTAATATGCTCCCACTTCCACTCGGGAATGGGTAGCGGCTGCAATAATCTGGCCGTCCTCTGGTGCTCCGCCTTCACTTGTTGACATACCAAGCACTTGGCAACAAAATGAGCTATCTCCCGCTTCATTCCGTGCCACCAATAATACTGTCGTAAGTCACGATACATCTTGGTCCCTCCGGGATGAATAGAGTAGGTCGAACTATGCGCCTCGGTCATCAGCTCCTGCCGTAGATCTCCATTGGGAACATAAATACGATCACCACATCGCAATGTCCCATCGGGATGGATCCTCAATCCTGTCTGCTCTCCTGCTTCAGTTCTCTCCTTCAGCCATCGAAATCTAGCATCATTAGGCAATGCTGCCTTGATGAGCTCTACTAATGATGATTGCACTTGAAGGTTGGCTAATACGCCATCTGCTCTCGGCAATACTACCTCAATACCAAGCTGCTCCAAGTCTCTAATCAATTCCTTTTGTGTAGTCAAAAAGTGTGCCATGGGCTTGCGGCTTAATGCGTCTGCCACGACATTAGCCTTGCCCGGATGATAATGTAGCTCAATCTCATAATCCTTCATCAACTCCAACCAACGCCGCTGTCGCATATTCAACTCCTTTTGTGTGAACACGTACTTGAGGCTCTTATGGTCAGTATAGATATCAACCTTCTCGTCGTACAATTAGTGTCTCCATAGCTTCAAAGCAAAGATAACTGCTGCGAGCTCTAGATCGTGGGTTGGATAATTCTTCTCATGCACTCTCAACTGTTGCGATGCATATGCTACTACACGACCATGCTGCATCAATACACATCCTAATCCCTTCCCGGATACGTCGTTGTAGATCACAAATCCTCCTGGGCCCGACGGTAGTGTCAAGATCGATGCTGTGGTCAACCGCTTCTTCAACTCGTCAAAAGCGGTTTGACACTCGTCTGTCCATATAAACTCCTGATCCTTGCAAGTCAATCGAGTCATAGGTCCCGCTATTCGAGAGAAATCTTCTACGAACCGTCGGTAGTAACCCGCAAGTCCGAGGAAACTTCTCACTTCAGAATCTGTTGTGGGAGCGGGCCACGATTTGACTGCTGTGATCTTCCCTTGGTCTACCGATATACCATCGCCCGTAACAATATGACCAAAGAATGATACTTCCTTAAGAAAGAAATCACACTTGCTAAGCTTCACAAAAAGTCTTTCGTTCCTCAATGTTCCTAAAACTATCCGTAGATGCTGCTCATGCTCCTCTTGACTCTTGGAGTAAATCAAGATATCTTCTATAAAGACTACTACGAATTTGTCCAAATATTGGTGAAAGATCTTGTTCATTAAATTTATGAAAACTGCGGGAGCATTGGTCAACCCGAAAGGCATGACCAAGAACTCGTAGTGTCCATACCTCAAACGAAAGGCCATCTTGGCAATATCGTCCTTCCGAACCTTCAATTGGTGATAGCCCGATCGTAAGTTAATCTTGGAGAATACTTTTTCTTCACTCAGTTGATCGAATAGATCGTCTATACGCGGCAAGGGATACTTATTCTTCACCGTCACTGCATTCAACGCTCTGTAGTCAATACACATGCGCACTGTCCCGTCTTTCTTAGGCACAAAAAGAATGGGTGCTCCCCATGGTGACGCACTAGCACGAATAAATCCCTTCTCTAATAAGTCATCAATCTGCGTCTTTATCTCTACCAACTCCTTGGGAGCCAGACGATATACTCGAGATGAAATAGGCTCGGCTCCGGGAATAAGCTCAATAGAAAACTCAATATCTCGGTCAGGTGGTAGTCCTGGCAACTCCTCGAGGAATACATCCTCGAACTCTGTGATAATAGGGTGCTGAGGGGTTTCATACATCATCATATGTGTTCCCGATGTGGGTGCCTCACAACTATTTCCGTCTTCTTTGGTGAATTCAAACTCTGTCGCATTCGGTGGTCTAAAGATGATACTGCTCTTATGGCAGTCTATGAGAGCAAAATGCGGGCTCAACCAGTCCATTCCAAGAACTACATCAAATGTCGGCATAGGAAATATAAGAAGTTGTGCCATCATCTCTCTGCCATTTATCACTACAGAACAAAGTCTACAAACACCACTAACAGGTACAACTCCTCCTCCAGTGAGGATTTTAACATTCTTAGCTAAAGGTGTGATGGGAATGCTGTGTCTAGTGGCAAAACTAGTGGCTATGAATGAATGAGTGGCTCCAGTATCAAATAATATAATAGTAGAAAAAGATGCAACTAGAACCATCCCTGCTATGACCTCTGCCTCTGTCTCACATTCTTAACAGCTAGAGAGAATGCCTTTCCTTGGTTCTGTCCTGGGCCTTGAGCTCTAGCCTTGTTGTACTGTGCTGTCTGTGGAGGTAATGGTGGACGAGGTGCTGGGGCTGTGGGCCTCTGGGCCTGATGTACATGAACTAGAGCCTGCTGCTCAGGACAATCTCTGGCCAAGTGCTGTCCTGATCCACATCTCATACATAAGCCCAAACAAAGTCGACAGTCATCTCTAATATGCCCCTGCTTCCCACAAAAGTTGTAGGTGGGCTTCTGATAAGGTGTGTGCCTCTGCTGGTACTGTTCCGTGGTCCTCCTGATAGATCCACTCTGAGTGGATCGGGCTGGTGTAGCTGCTGGGGTATGGCGCCTCGATGTCTGCTGCTATTCCTTGCGAAGAATCTCCTGAGCACGAGCTTCTTCCAAGACAGCTGAATGGGAGACTCGAGACTGAGTAGTCGTATAAGACTTGAGCTCTGGAGCAAGCCCCTGGTGAAATCTCCTCGCCTTTTCTAACTCTGTCGGAATCAATCCCGTACCAAATTGGCTCAGGCGATTGAACTCCGAGTCATACTCATCAACTGTCTTATTCCCTTGCTTCAGATGGAGGAACTGGTCGTAGAGACCATCTCGAACATGAATAGGGAAGAATCTCTCATAAAATGCATCATAGAACTGCTTCCAAGTGATCCCAGTGCCTAATCTCCTCTCTTTCGCCTTCCACCAGTGGTGAGCATTATCTTCTAACAGTAAGTCCACTGCTGTCATCCAATCTCGAGCTGGCAACTGGGATGCCTTAAATAGCTTCTCAGTACTAATAAGCCACTGTGACACCTCTAGTGGCTTCTCCGTCCCTCTAAAGGCTTTGGGGTTCATATCTGTGAAATTCTTGATACAGCCTTCATAGGGATGCAGAGCCGGTGCCAGTGCTGGTGCTGGTGCTGGTGCTGGTGGTGGAGGTCTAGCCATAGCTGCCACCATCGTCTGTCTCATCAGCTCAATCTGCTGCCACTGAGCCTGCATCATAGCATACATAAATTGAGTAGTAGGGCTCCCATCAGTCGGTGGTGGAGGCATCTGAGGTCCCGACTGTGGAGGAAACTGCTAAGGGAACGGTGGTAGAGGAGGTAGTGGTACATTCCCTCCCGGTGGTATGGTAGTAGTCTGTCCAGCCTGGCTGCCTGGGGGTGCTGCGACCTCTGGGTACTCCGTCGTCGGCGTCGTAGTAGGCTGTGACAGTCCTGGCTAGTAAGGTGTCGCTGGAGTCATAGGAGGATTCTGTCCCTCCAGAGTAATCTCCTCACCAGATGTGAGGGCCAAGGCAGAAGTGCGTCCGCTTCGTAGATTCATACTGTAGGCACAAGGAAGATAAGTTGATATTAGGAAAGATTAGATATGAAGTAAATCGAATAATCAAGGAAGTTTCAAAAAAGATTGGAAGTCAAGGGATAGTAGTAGTTCTGGATGAGATATTCCTATTCCTATATGCAGGCTTGTTGGGCACAGTCATGTAACCCAACAATATTAAATCTGACCTGCATGGGCCACCACAAAAACATGTAACGCCCCAGTTCCAAAATACGTAGGACCAAGTACGTGAACATGCCAGCTGCACATATACGAAGAATACTCCAATATATAGAATCCTCGCATATGCACATAAGCTGTAAATAAATAATCACAGGCCAGAATAATATATCTAATCTCATCACAGCTCAACACAGAAGATAATGAAGTCCAAATAAATAAATAAGAGTATCAAAAGATAGCCGGGTGAACATACTCACTCCAAACAGCTATGAAAAATAGTCTCACAAGATCGGAGTCCGACCTCCGCAAAATAGAAAGAAAAAAAGAGGTGTAAAATAATGTCTACAACTGTCTCAGATAAGAAATAGACTAGAAGTCATATGGCACTGCCTCGTCATCAATATAAGATAGCTCCAATGTCGCTCCGTACTCCTGTGGAAAATCTTCTAAACCTGGAGAGATAACCAGGTCCTTAGGGGACATAGCAAGATACAAGAAAACACCATGCCATATAAATTGTGATAATATAATAAGAGAGAAAGGTATGCATGCAATCGGGTTCCTGACCATTATACTGTGAATATGCAGTTGAGATACATTCCTTCGACGCATGAGCCCTGGCTAAATATAGGATCCGGTATAGTCCCCTCTTGGGCACCAGTGACCAAGAGCATGTCGTTGAAAAATGACAGTGGCCAACCTGAGAGGCTCATACCCGTATCTCCAGCGGAGCTTCCGGGTTACAAGGAAAGTGCAATCGAAGCCCATACGTCAGGTAATGTTCTTCCCACCCAATGTCTAGTATCATCATCTCCATGACTGACATGTACCTCTAGTAACCACCAAGTCTTCTAGCATACAATTCTATTGGCAATTACCCCTATCCGTCGCATGCTCCATACGTATCGGTGGCCAGCCGACTACGCGAATACGTGTCCTATATGTGACTCACATCACGTGATACAACAAGTGTCAAGGTCGTATGAGATATACCAATACCTCAACGTCAGTGGGTGGTCAATAAACTAAGTCAATGCAAGAGAATAAATAAAGCAAGAAAAACGACCGATAGAGTCGCTTGCACCAAGTGTGACTTGGATGCACAGTTAAAATATCACGAAACAATGCAGAAAATAACAACTGAAAATAAGAACATAATAATCACAGAGTAGGGTGGCAAGGTATCTTGCCTGGTGGTACAAAGTGACAAGTCCAAGAGTAGCAAGTGTCCGCACCAAAAACTCATAAATCACAGATGACTCCAAACTCTGAAACAAACATAAAAAATGGTCTCGATGAAGAAGATATACCTAGGAAACGCCTGTCCAAAAGTCAAATTCTGGAACAGGGGCAAAATCGTAATTTCGGGTCAAAACGATGTCCGCCGTTGGACCCGCTTTGCACCGAAACGCGTGCCAAAGTCTACGATCTCTAAAGTCGTCAAACTAAATGTCTACGGTTTCAGTTTGAGGAGAGGAACTCAACGGTATGTCCAGTTTTGGATTCCGAGGAGCCGTGTACAAAATCGCCCGTTTGAGTGGGTCGCGGGCCCGCCAAAAGTGGGTCCCGATTCGACCTTCTCAGAATCAAACCAAACTTGGCATACAGGACCAAAATTTTGATCCGGACCTGTTGGCACAAGTTTTATCTCGATTCGACGACTGTATACCAAGTTATGGGCAAGTTTGCAAAACGCCGATACGGGGGTATCTCGACGGATACACGTTGATTTCGTCGCACACACACGACGAAACTGAGTTCCGTCAGTTCCCACACGTCCGCAACGTCCATACGCGTCTTTCGATGTGTATAACGCGCGACCACGTTGCCCGGTTTGTCGGGGCGACGTCGTATCGGACAAAAATTTTAGAAATTAACATTTTAGAAAACAGTTTTTTGCCCAACTTCGACATCAGTTTATTTCCTTCACGCTAATCGAAACAACGATCCCGAAGATGTGTTGTGATCTCGATTATGTTGTCGTCACATGTGTTCAATTAGTTTTTACGAAAGTTTAATGGACAGCGAGAAAAGTGGCCGACAAGTTGGCATTTCGAAACAGTTTTTAATAATCAGAAAAGTGGGTTTTTCTCCAACTTCGTCTCGATTTTTCGAGCAAGTCGGATGGCCATGTCAAAATCCACCTGGGGGATCTTGAAAAGGGTCATGAGGGCTTCATCTAGGATTTTCTAGATCGAAAAGTTATCAAGTACAATCGAAGTAAAGTTCGAGGAAAGTTGAGTACCTGGCTGAGTTTAGAAACAGGGTATCTCTGTTTCGGGATCGGTTTCGACGTACTTGGCGAGGCCTCGATGCACGCACAGTGGCCGCAGGCGGCCTGGGATGTGCGCCTGGGGTTCGAGACTGGGGAGGCGAAGAATTTTTTTTGAGGGTTTGGGTTTCGACTTGTTTTGTCGAGTAGTTTATATACTACTCGCTGCCGAACTCTAATATAATTAGGATTAGAAGATAGGGGGGCTCGGGTTGTGAGGGATAGCAGCTGCTGTTGGGTTTGGTGTTTGGGACATTGGGGTCGGGCCCCCCTTTAAAAAACGTAGCTGATGTTAGCAGCTAATAGATGGGCTTGGGTGGTCGGTTGCCCATGGTGGGGCCGACCACCAAGCATACTCTTTTTTTATTATTAACAACAGTAACTATATATATATATATATATATATATATATATATATATATATATATATATATATATATATATATATATATATATATATATATATATATATATATCAAATACAAATATATATGTATATATATTTTAAGCAAGTAATAAATTCCCAAAATATCATCAATAAATTCCTAAAAATCCTAGAATTTATTATACACCTTATTTAATAGAATATTAACAAGTACACCTATAATATATACACACATGAATTTATCTACTAATAAGCTAGTATATAAAAAATTTTATAATTTATAAAATGCATAACCATATTAATTAATTATATAAGTTAATTAAAAATATGGGGGTTTACATCGCGTGAGCACGCGATTTGCACTGTACTGCACGAGCGTGCAAGTAATGTCCGATACGAGCTTCGTGTCCTGCGTGGACACGTTGTGATGGTGTTACAGGGACACGAGGGTGCAGCCCTACTAGGGGCGAACACAGGGACACGTGCACGAGGATACTGGTGTCCTGTATCGGGTGTACGAGCCCGTGACATGCACGCACGAGGAGTACTGTGCACTGTTTTCTGGTACTTGACTTTTCTTCTTTTGACACGCTCGTGTCCAGTTTTTTAGACACGAATGGCATCCCCTAGACATCAGACACATGGGGAACACATCTATGCACCTTTTTGTAAAATTCTATAGTTTAATTTAGGTTTTCAAATTAAGTTTTGGATGATGAACTGTGTGTGTGCATTTACTGATACTATACACTTTGAATTCCTGAACACTATTTTTCCCTGTTAAATTGATTTCGAATGTTAAATTGCCAGGATAGATTAGGATATGTTATCAAGTGATGGATTTTCATATGTGGTTGGACTGTTCAACTAAAACCTGTTAACTGAGAATTTCTTAAACATGTTAACTGAGATTTCGTGTGTTGAGTTGAGTTTTTTTTTGTGAATGTTGATTCTTGATTCATACTCATTTCCTGAGATTCGAATTCACTAGGTTTTTGGTTTGATTGTGAAATCTGAAATAGAATTCCTGAGATATAGGATAATGTCAATTCTGGAATGTTGTTAACTGGGAATGTTGGTTTGATTGAGATGAAACCTGAGAATTTTGATGGATTAACAGTGAACCTGAGAATTTTCCTGAGAACTCATACACACACACAACTGTCTTTAATTGAAATGAAAACTGAGCTATTTTGAGCATTGAACATTGGTTTAGTGAAGTATAAGCTAAAATAGCCATTAATGCATTTCCAGAGATTTGGTTCAACATTTCCCTTCCACTGTTTTGATGATTTCCTGAATACAATACTGAAACCACATAAATAGGTTTTCTTTTCCTAATACAATACTGAAATTGGTCTTGATTTCTTGAAATACTAATTCATGATAGATTGTAATGTATGCCTGTGAATTTATGCACATTAGAATAGTCTACTGCATTCAATTTGAGGGTCCTGCATCATCATATACTTCATTTTATGCCCTGCCTATACTCCACTGTAAGCAGTGACCCACATACATCTGTCCATGTATGGACAGTCCCATATTGAGAATAGATTGTCCTGTATTGATATATTCAGCCCCTTATCCTTGCACCAATCCAATGAGCCTCTAGTTTTGAGTATCAGACCTATATACCTTGGTATATTGGTATCAAGAATAGCCCCCATGTTTGTAGTTACACATCTACTTATAACAGTTAAGCACATATCCTATGGCTGTCTTTGGTAATATAGTCCCATATAACCTTAGTAATATATTAGTATCAGTCCCCAACTCAAGTTCAGTCCCTATGTATATATATATATATATATATATATATATATATATATATATATATATATATATATATATATATTTGTGGGAGGGAGGTAATTAGAGTGTGTTTTGAGGCTTAGGATAAGTGGTAGGTTAGTAGTCATGGGGTTAGTTGAGATTTGAGTGTGATCTCAGTTTTCTTTGATATAGAGTGAGGGTGTCTTGTGGAGTGAGGTTAGGACTAATATTTGTATGTGTGTCACACATCCTATATTGGTATCAGAAGCTACAATATTGGTGTCAATAAGTATATGTGATTACATATTACATATATAAGTGTGAGATACATTACCTAGAGTATAAACTAGTATTAGCTATTAACTAGCCTTAACAAGATTTTGACTAAAATAGACTAGTATGCTTAGAGGTTGATTAGAATTGACCAAGGTTGACAAACTAGACCAATTTGACCTAGAGATGACCCACTGGCCTAAAGGTTGATTCTTTAACCTAGATTGGATAGTTGACCTTTGACAAATGTTGACTAGATAGAAGCCTAAACCCTAAATGTTGACTTGGGTTGACCCAGAGTTGACCAAGTTTGACTTGGACCTAGTTTGACCTAGACAGTTGACCAGGGTTGACTTAGAATTGACTTTGACCTAGAATTGACTTAGAATCATGTAGATTGCATTGTAGACTTCATTTATCTTATTTTAAACACATTATAACCTGTACTGCTCTATTTAGGACATTGTGACTCCGGTGCAGACATCTGATATTACACTACTCTTTTCAGAGTATCAGGCGAGTACATTCTCTGATAGTTCTTTCATTTACTTGTCAATTACTGTACTTTAGTTCTAATTAGCTGTATGTGATTCTCTGTTACAAACACGTATTATTATTTCTGAATCCATGTATGCGACACACATACTTACTCGTCTTACCTCTATTATTCGAATCACCGTACGAATCACTATTCGAATCACCCTATTCGTATCTTCATATGTTGGTTGGACTTGTATTCGTCTTATGTGTTGGATTACGAATTCATTTGTATTAGACTGGGCGGGAAAATACTGATTAGACATGTAGACATATTCCCCTATTCGAATCACCCCTCTGTGAATTATATTCGAACGATAGCCATCCCTCATCTGATCAGTAAGTGGTGTGCCGTATTACCTACAGCCGTTTACATGTCGATCTCGGTATTTTAAAACACACTTGGAGGAGTTATTCGCATCATTGTTTTGACTACTATTCGAATCACTATTCGTATCACCTTATTCGAATCACCTTATTAGAACAATGATCATAATCACATTCGACTCATCTTGTATTAGACTCACACTGGGATGACACTCGACTTATATTGTACTGTCTGAACTCATTATGTTACTCTAGTTCAGCTAGATCTTATTTTACAGTCTTCATTGCTATATTTCTCTTCTTGTTTAGTTACTTACTTTCTTTGTACTTTATCTGTCTCTCTATACCATCACCTGAAAATTAAACTGCCATATTCATTAATACAACTGTCTATAACTGCTTTATAGTTCTCTGTCATGTACTTGGAATTTCTTGATGATTTGTACTCGTTCCTGTCCTGACTGGACCTGTTGAAAATATTACAGATGATTGCCCTGAGGATATTTGCCCGACTTGCCTTGGAGCAGGAGATGGCTTAGCTACCTTTGGCCCCGACACTCAGGAGTGATCGGGAGACTAGCTAGTAGACTTGGTTTAGTTTTCATGTTTTAGAACTTGAATTGTAATAACTTGAGATAAGAGTTTGTGTTTGAGTTTGTTTGAGATATTATTATTTAGTAGTTTATAAATGTTGTTATTTAGTTTTTAGTTATAAACTTCTGTGTTATCTTATCGTGCTTAGACTGTGATTGAGATTTCATTATATCTATACTTGTCCTCCGTTCGGAGTTGAGATTTGACAAGTATATTATATAATTGCGTGAGTTGTTGATTAGATAGTAACCTAGGACAGCGTTCTACCGTCGACACTGTGGCGTAGGCTGGACGTACCCACTTCTCGTGTCCCTATACAGGGTGCGGGTCGTAACACATTTTTAGTGGTGGCCCATGCAGGTCGAGTTTATGTAGTGGTATTTGAACTAGAGTATCACTACAGCCTGCGATAGGATTTGAGAGATAGGTTTAAACGGAGAGGTACTCAATCACAGTTAGGAAAATTCTGCTTTAAATCATGCCATCTACATATCGTACTAATTTGCCTTCTTTGAAATAAACTGTCCTCCTTTGATATATCGATTCCTGCTCAATATTAACTTTCTTGTTCGATCTGTCTTCAGGATGGTGGAGACACGATCACATCTCTCTAGTGCAGCAGTTGTTGTAGAGGGGACTGCCACCTCTCAGCCAGATCAGCAGGGTCAGGAGGCTGCAGCTCCTGCCACCTCTATTCATATTGGGACTTCAGCAGCAGCAGCAAGGGGTATGCCTCTACCAGCTCGGGGGCAGGACCCAGTCATCCCAGAGATGCAGTTCCAGCAGCCGCCGCCTACAGGACACGTGGATGCGGCACAGATGTTTGCCTACTTCCAGCAGTTTATGGACCGACAGCAGGCCCGACAGGACCGGAATATGGAGTTGGCCCTTACGACAGTCGCAGCTCGACCAGTGATCCAGCAGCCGAGGGCACCGGGGATAGAGCAGTTCCAGAAGATGAGCCCAGAGACTTCCTAGGGACAGAGGGGATTTTATATGCTGATGAGTGGATCGAGCATATAGAGGAGATCTTTCGCCTGGCCCGGATACCGGCGGATCTCAAGATAAAGCCAGCAGCTAGCCGGATGCGAGATCTTGCTCGTACCTAGTATCAGTCTGACCCCACGATGGGGGTAGCTGGACAGACCTGGGAGGAGTTCAAAGGCTTCTTCAAGAAGATGTTCTTCCCAGATTCAGCGCTCCGAGCCTTGGAGTCGCAGTTCGAGAGCTTAGTTCAGGGGAGCCTGTCAGTAGAGGAGTACGCGGAGGAGTTCGGCCGCCTCGGCAGATTCGTAGAGGGCTTGAGAGAGACGGCGAAGGCCCAGAGGTTCCGGAAGGGTCTGGTCAAGGAAGTCAAGTCCTTGACCAAGGGCAACAGAGATGCCCCTTTTGAGGAGATTTTGACGGGAGCCTTATTGGCTGAGGATGAACTTGAGCTTAGGCTCAAGAGGGAGTGAGACCCAGTTGGGGGCAGCAACAGCGGAGGCCAGGCCAAGAGGCCTCACGTACAGTTTCAGCAGACGCAGCATCAGCCTAGAGGACAGGACCGCAAGGTGCAGACTTGTGCTTAGTGCAAGAGGGCAGGGCACGGTTGGGAGACTTGTTATAGGAGGCAGAAGGTTTGTCTGTTCTGTGGATCCGCTGCTCATCAGGTCAGGGATTGCCCTACTGTACCAATACCTGGCGGAGCACCGGGTCAGAAAGAGGGAGTTAGGCTACCTGTAGCGCAGCGCCATGCCCAGAGGGGTGGAGCTTTTGCTATGGCAGTAGAGGAGACTGACGCTGCCGGTGACGGGTTAGCAGGTTTGACCTTCTTGTTCTTCCTCCCCACTTTCATGTGTGATTTCCATTAGTACCTGCCAGGATATGATTGTGATATGCTAGATAGCGTAGTTACCCTGTTCGAGACTGTGGAATCACGACCAGTAGGACAGAGTTTTGTATATTATCTTAACCTTGTTTGATTTGGGGGTTTGACCTAGCAGGAGTACGATCATCTTAATTTCGAGGACAAAATTCTTCTAAGGGGGGTAGACTTGTAACACCCAATTTTTCCAAATGAGGGTAATTTTGAAATTTTATAATTATAATCATTTAATAATAATATTTAAATTATATTGTGATTTTTGGTGATTTTTAATCAATTTAAAACTATTTAAAATGTTGATTGGTAATTTTGATGGTTAACTAGTTAAACCCTAGTATTGCTAAGCCTAGAGACTAACCATGACCAAAGGAGCCTAGTTACGTGTTTAGAATTTCATATTACCAATTTTTAGCCTAAGGGTATTTTGGTCATTTTGACAATTTTGTGAATTTGTAATTTATATTAATTAAATATTATGCTAGTCTTTTAGTGAAGCCTTAACCTAGAAGTTAACCTAACCTAGATTAGTCATGAGATTATAATTAAGGTTAGAACATTCCTAATAAGTGCCAAGGTTAGTAATATCTAGATATTATTAAGGTGGGATATTTTCTTTTTGAGATATTTGTGAAAAGAAGCCTTAACCAATAGGAAGCCTTGGAAATTATTGGAGAAACCTTAGCCGCTCATCCTAAACCCTAACCCTAACTTAATGGCAGCCATCACACATTCCTCCCTCTATAAATGAAACACATTAATCATTTGCACCATTTTTAATTAATTTTAATTGCCTCTTTTGTGTTCTTTCCTAAACTTCTCCCCAAATATCCAAATCAACTCCAAATTGAGCCTAGTTTCTTGCATTGGGATCCCCTACCATTGAGGGTGCTAAGGGGAGCTAGCTAGCAAGGTTGCACAAGCTTTTGGCATCACCAAGTGAAGAGGACACCCCCTATTCTAGGTTTTTCATTGAGTTTTCACTCAATAGGTAAATGCCCTCATACATAGTTAAATTTCTGTTTTCTCTTCATGAATGCATGCATCTAGGTACCAGGGACCTATAGACTAAGTTTGGTAGAAATTGGATTGGGTTTGGTGTCCGTATCGGACACGTATCTAGGTTTTAATGTAAGTGTTTGATGAATTGCCTCTACCAATTAAATGTTAATATTTTTGAAAACTAATTGCACAATCTTCTAGCCCTATAGGTGTAGATCACAGAACCCTAACACTGAGCACGAGACCGTGTCGTGTCTGTGTCCAAATTGGACACGAACATGCTGTGCACACCCACACACACTGTGCCCTGCTGCCCCGTGTCCAGTTCTCACGGGACACGACACGAGACCCGACCATTTTTGGTCAGCACCTAGGGGAAATGTCTATGATGCCACCCATAAAGTTTCAGAGGGACTCGTGTCATATCGGACACGCAATCGTGTGAGCACGCGATTTGCACTGCACTGCACGAGCGTGCAAGTGCTGTCTGATACGAGCTTCGTGTCCTGTGTGGACACGTTGTGATGGTGTTACAGGGACACGAGGGTGTAGTCCTACTAGGGGCGAACACAGGGATACGTGCACGAGGACACTGGTGTCGTGTGTCGGGTGCACGAGCCCGTGACACGCATGCACGAGGAGTGCTGTGCACTATTTTCTGGTACTTGACTTTTCTTCTTTTGACACGCTCGTGTCCAGTTTTCTGGACACGAATGGCATCCCCTAGACACCTGACACATGGAGAACACATCTATGCACCTGTTTGTAAAATTCTATAGTTTAATTTAGGTTTTCAAATTAAGTTTTGGATGATGAACTGTGTGTGTACATTTACTGATACTAGACACTTTGAATTCCTGAACATTATTTTTCCCTGTTAAATTGATTTCGAATGTTAAATTGCCATGATAGATTAGGATATGTTATCAAGTGATGGATTTTCATATGTGGTTGGACTGTTCAACTGAAACCTGTTAACTGAGAATTTCTTAAACCTGTTAACTGAGATTTCGTGTGTTGAGTTGAGTTTTTTTTTTGTGAATGTTGATTCTTGATTCATACTCATTTTCTGAGATTCGAATTCACTAGGTTTTTGGTTTGATTGTGAAATCTGAAATGGAATTCCTGAGATATAGGATAATGACAATTCTGGAATGTTGTTAACTGGGAATGTTGGTTTGATTGAGATGAAACCTGAGAATTTTGATGGATTAACAGTGAACCTGAGAATTTTCCTGAGAACTCATACACACACAACTGTCTTTAACTGAAATGAAAACTGAGCTATTTTGAGCATTGAACATTGGTTTAGTGAAGTATAAGCTGAAATGGCCATTACTGCATTTCCAGAGATTTGGTTCAACATTTCCCTTCCACTGTTTTGATGATTTCCTGAATACAATACTGAAACCACATGAATAGGTTTTGTTTTCCTGAATACAATACTGAAAAAGGTCTTGATTTCCTGAAATACTAATTCATGATAGATTGTAATGTATGCCTGTGAATTTATGCACATTAGAATAGTCTACTGCATTTAATTTGAGGGTCCTGCATCATCATATACTTCATTTTATGCCCTGCCTATACTCCACTGTAAGCAGTGACCCACATACATCTGTCCATGTATGGACAGTCCTATATTGAGAATAGATTGTCCTGCATTGAAATATTCAGCACCTTATCCTTGCACCAATCCAATGATCCTCTAGCTTTGAGTATCAGACCTATATACCTTGGTATATTGGTATCAAGAATAGCCCCCATGTTTATAGTTACACATCTACTTATAACAGTTAAGCACATATCCTATAGCTGTCTTTGTTAATATAGTCCCATATAACCTTAGTATTATATTAGTATCAGTCCCCAACTCAAGTTCAGTCCCTATGTATATATATATATATATATATATATATATATATATATTTGTGGGAGGGAGGTAATTAGAGTGTGTTTTGAGGCTTAGGATAAGTGGTAGGTTAGTAGTCGTGGGGTTAGTTGAGATTTGAGTGTGATCTCAGTTTTCTGAGATATAGAGTGAGGGTGTCTTGTTGAGTGAGGTTAGGACTAATATTTGTATGTGTGTCATTCATCCTATATTGGTATCAGAAGCTACAATGTTGGTGTCAATAAGTATATGTGATTACATATTGAATATATAAGTGTGAGATACATTAGCTAGAGTATAAACTAGTATTAGCTATTAACTAGCCTTAACAAGATTTTGACTAAAATAGACTAGTATGCTTAGAGGTTGATTAGAATTGACCAAGGTTGACAAACTAGACCAATTTGACCTAGAGATGACCCAATGGCCTAAAGGTTGATTCTTTAACCTAGATTGGATAGTTAACCTTTGACAAATGTTGACTAGATAGAAGCCCAAACCCTAAATGTTGACTTGGGTTGACCCAGAGTTGACCAAGTTTGACTTGGACCTAGTTTGACCTAGACAGTTGACCAGGGTTGACTTAGAATTGACTTTGACCTAGAATTGACTTAGAATCATGTAGATTGCATCGTAGACTTCATTTATCTTATTTTAAACACATTATAACCTATACTGCTCTATTTAGGACATTGTGACTTCGGTGCAAACATCTGATATTACACTACTCTTTTCAGAGTATCAGGCTAGTACATTCTCTGTTAGTTCTTTTATTTGCTTGTCAATTACTGTACTTCAGTTCTAGTTACCTGTATGTGATTCTCTATTACAAACAAGTATTATTATTTCTGAATCCATGTATGCGACACACATACTTACTCGTCTTACCTCTATTATTCGAATCATCATACGAATTACCATACGAATCACTATTCGAATCACCCTATTCGTATCTTTATATGTTGGTTGGACTTGTATTCGTTTTATGTGTTGGATTACGGATTCATTTGTATTAGACTGGGCGAGAAAATACTGATTAGACATGTAGACATATCCCTCTATTCGAATCACCCCTCTGTGAATTATATTCGAACGATAGCCATCCCTCATCTGATCAGTGAGTGGTGTGCCGTATTACCTACAGCCGTTTACATGTCGATTTCGGTATTTTAAAACACACTTGGAGGAGTTATTCGAATCATTGTTTTGACTACTATTCGAATCACTATTCGTATTACCTTATTCGAATCACCTTATTAGAATAATGATCAGAATCACATTCGACTCATCTTGTATTAGACTCACACTGGGATTACACTCGACTTATATTGTACTGTCTGAACTCATTATGTTACTCTAGTTCAGCTAGATCTTATTTTACAGTCTTCATTGCTATGTTTCTTTTCTTGTTTAGTTACTTTCTTTGTACTTTATCTGTCTCTCTATACCATCACCTGAAAATTAAACTGCCATATTCATCAATACAACTGTCTATAACTGCTTTATAGTTCTCTGTCATGTACTTGGAATTTCTTGATGATTTGTACTCGTTCCTGTCCTGACTGGACCTGTTGAAAATATTACAGATGATTGCCCTGAGGATATTTGCCCTACTTGCCTTGGAGCAGGAGATGGCTTAGCTACCTTTGGCACCGACACTCAGGAGTGATCGGGAGACTAGCTAGTAGACTTGGTTTAGTTTTCATGTTTTAGAACTTGAATTGTAATAACTTGAGATACGAGTTTGTGTTTGAGTTTGTTTGAGATATTATTATTTAGTAGTTTATAAATGTTGTTATTTAGTTTTTAGTTATAAACTTCTGTGTTATCTTATCGTGCTTAGACTGTGATTGAGATTTTATTATATCTATACTTGTCCTCCGTTCGGAGTTGAGATTTGACAAGTACATTATATAATTGTGTGAGTTGTTGATTAGATAGTAACCTAGGACAGCGTTCTACCGCCGACACTGCGGCGTAGGCTGGACGTACCCACTTCTCGTGCCCCTATACAGGGTGCGGGTCGTGACAGGAGGCCCTTTTCAAAAGTGCATCAACTTTTGAGACTCTTCCAGCCTAACAAAAGTGCGCAACCGCCAATGAGCAGGGCATAGCACAACCTGCGGTGCTTCATATTGGCAACCAGACCAAACTCAGTCGTCCGGACCTCCAAGTCCTCCAAGATGTTGCTCAGGTTCAAAATCTCCATGAGAAGCATTCTAGCACATCCTGAAGCTCATCAACAGTTCTTCTACGAAGGCACAACTCCTTTGAACAAAAGGATCCTCGACCAAAATTCGACTTAGGCAAGGCCAACGGCCGCTCAAAGCTAAGTCTGGATCCAGCATGGTGTTGAAGGAAAAAAAGAGGAAGATGTGACTCTTTGGAATAAACTCCCCTTTATATAGGGCGGGAGTGGTCCAAGACATAGGCCACGGGGCCGTCAGTCAAAATTTCCACATTAATGGGATAAACCTAAGACTTATCACGATGAACCTCATTAAATGGGTTCATTCGACTAAGTCTTAGACCATTAAAAGACCCCTAAAATTCTCCAAGTAACGGTAGCAATTAAGAGGGAGTCGTTCCTTAAAGAGCTGTCATTAATTTCTCTTAAAGAAGACTTCAAAGTAGTGTCACGACCTGCACCCACTTTTCAGGATACGAGTGCGTCTCCAAGCCCAGCCTACGTCGCGGTATCAACGGTAGTATGCTGTCTAGCCTGCAATAAATAAAGTACTCATAAATACTAACTGCTCATTCACAATAACTAAATCAAATTTACAAAATTTAGAAGTTTTACATTTGAAGAAGAATATAAGCTTTTATAATTATAAAAAAACTACCACACATCTAACTAGTCTTCTATGGTTTGGCCTTCGAGTCTTTATCTCCCCCTCGTATGGTCCAATGTACAAAAGTAGACACGTCATCCTCACCTATAACAATGATCCAGTCAGGAAAGGAGCAGAGTATAACAATATTGCAATTAATGTTGTTAGTCCAAAATAAGTTAGAACGACGAGAAACAATGATGGCAAGGGTATATAAAGAACTAGTATGAGATGAACTAACAGGATATAAACTATCAAGATATGAACTAGCAGAATGTAACTAGCAAGGTATGTACTAACAAGATATGAACTAACAAGATATGAACTAGAACTAGATAAAGGAAAAATAGGAACAACTATGTGTGTGTGAAATACCTTTTAATACATAGACGACTGGGCTAATACGGCACATCATATGATGGCTATCCACAATAATAGGGTACAGCTAACTCATACGTGGGGTGTATGACTTAGCTATCCACAATCAAAATATTTGGATTTGTTTACGTACTTATCGAGTATTTCCCCTCCCGACTCTCTAACAATCAATCACGGTCAATATTACACTAAGAAGGATACAATAACTATGGTGTCACAATCGTGTGTCCATGGAATATCAAGCAGTCTCAATGGGATATCAAACAAGGAAATGATAGAGAAAACGTTATAATGAACTAAAACATAAATACAATACTATACTTGCCTGAATCCTTGCACAAACCATAGTTACAAGTCGAGGATGAGGGGAATGCTGATCTAGAAGCTGTCAACCTATAACAAATATCGTACCATGAACCGTGCATAAAAACCACAAATCAATTCTAAGGTTCTAGTTCTAAATTCATGGAATAGTGTCTAGTTGGGTTACTAATCTAATAATAGTTAATTCTAGATTAAATTACTTAAAAATATAATTTAACCTAATAATAATCTAAATATAATCTAAACATGTAAGTTTGGCCATCAAAAGTCATGTTTCCAATTTTACAAATCATAACACGCAAATCGAGGTGTGCCATTGACTATCTAGTTAAACATCATGAACTCTAGATTTTGAAAATGCACCTTGATAGATTTCAGTGCCACGAGTGCGCTGGAATCAACTGTGCCACAAATTCACATTTTGGTCAAAAGATATCGCCGTTATGGCTAATCGTGACCAAAACGGTAATTCACGGATCAATTCTGAGTTCAACAGAATTACTAAAATACTAGATGAACGAAATAATTTATAGGAAAGTTATATGTCATAGAGCTCTGTGTTAGCTTTCCAAAACTTTAAAAGCTTCGTGATTTCGATTTCGGGTCCTCCCGGAATCTCAAAAATACCGAAACATGTCAAGTTTCGGACAACTGACACTCTACGAATTTTTCAGAAATTTAGGAAGAAAGTATACGAAAATAAATTTCATATTCGGAAAGTTTACCTCGAGACGAATCCGATATAAAAAAACAGCACACGAATCCGAGGTCGGCGCTCTCCGCAATCGTCTCGGGAAGTTGAGAATTACCAAGATCAAACCACAAAGGAGGGGCTATAATTATTAGGGTTTATGAATATACATGCATATATATAGGAGAGAGGGAGGCAGTTACTGTAGCGGGCGCCGACAAGTGGGCCCCCGTTATTGGATGACTGGGTAATTATTTATTTAATTCAGAAACTTATTTAAAAATTATTTTAAGTCTAAATAAATCAAAATAAATTGCAAAAAAATTCAAAAAAATTCTAGAAAATATTTCTAAGTGTCTAGAAGCTAAATAAAATATTTTAACACAAAGTATCATCGTGTGACCTTACAGTAAATTTCCTAAGCCTATAAAATATAATTTCTATAGGTTTTAAGTATATAAAAATTCCCAAAAATTCTAAAAAAATCAAGAAAAATTCTAAATTATTCTAGAAAATATTTTTAGTTATTTAGAGAGCAAATAAAAATATTTGGTCCAGAAATATCCCCGTATGACCTTACAGTAAATCCCGAAAGTCCTTAAAAATATATAAAGCCTTAAATATTAAATACCTAAAAAAATCCAAAAATTGTAGAAAAATATAAAATAGCTAAATAATACATATATAAGCTACCAAGAGGTCATATGACCTTAATATGGTCATAGTCCACCTACAATGCTTTGGCATGACTCCCAATGACCATAAAATTAATCATAATCAAATAATATTAAAAAAATTAAAAATTTGGAAAGTGGGCTTACAAATCTACCCACCTTAGAAAAATTTCGTCAGTCGAAATTTCAAAAGATACAAATAGGCACAACCAAGAATATCATCAAATATGACATGACCAATCGATATGAATAAGCACGACAAAGAATATAATCAAAAAATAATGTGATGAGTGATCGAAATTGATCAGGCGTATAGAATCGAAATCTAAATACGTTTTAGAAATATAGTGGAAGAAAATCAAAATACGTTTTAAAGATGACGATTCGAAAATAGAAAAATATGAGGAGAAATAAAGAACTACTAGTTGTAGAAAAGGTGGTAACAATAAATAAGACATCAAATAAATTTGAAAGAATTTTTTTTTAATAGTCGTATGCCAATAAAATATATAGTCGCTATGATATTCGAAAATTATAAGTATATCCGAAGTCATTTAACCGAGAATCCATGCCTCGCCAGTGTACATCTGGCTGCCGTGAACCCTTGGTTTCATGACTCAAGTATAATATGTTATCGAACACTTTATCAACTCTACCCAATATTGACATAATAAATCAAAAAATCAATAATACAACTAGGATATAATTTTAGTAATATTCGATAACCTACGCATACTTAAAATTATTTCAACTTAGGGGTCATGCCACGCCAGTGCGCTGCTGACTGCAGTGCACCCGCAGTCTCCATAATTCAAATAAAAGGGGACAGTGCACATCTGTCTTACCATTGTATGTCACTAAAAATTATTTCAACTATATCCATAAGAATTTCAATAAATTCAAATAAGTCGATCATGATAAAAAAATATAAGTATCTATCCATCAGTAAAATTATCTATTTTGAAAACAAAATGATCACAAAATGAACGAAGACGACTTGAATTAATATATAGATAATTGAAACAAGAATAGGAATTGAAAATAAAACGATCGTAAAATAGTTTTGAAAATAAAACGAGGTTTAGAGAAGGCAGAAGATAAAATGGCACAAATGATCTAAATTAGGAATTGAATTCTATGAAGGCCTAACTTACCAAACGTACATTCTATCCACCTTGGATACTACCAACATGTCAAAATAAAATAACATATGCTCTTAGAAAAATTCTTTAATTTATCCATGCCTAGACTTCAATAAATCATTGGCTAAATCATATAGCCTATTTAACAATCTTAACTATCCAAGGGTCAAATTGAATAAGGGACTCCTAGTCCTATTCATTCTCATAAAATTAAATCAAACCTAATTATGAATGAGCATCCTAGTCGCAGGCTTGCAACAGTATGACTAACTTAAGTACTACCACAAGTTCGCAATCTTTTGCAAAAACATACCTACATGGGCCACCATAAAAACTTGTCACGATCCGTACCCACTTTTCGGGATACAAGTGCGTGTCCAAGCCAAGCCTATGCCGCGGTATCGACGGTAGTACGCTGTCTATCCCGCAATAAACAAAGTGCTCATAAATACTAACTGCTCATTCACAACAATTAAATCAACTTTATAAAATTTAGAAGTTTTACATTTGAAAAAGAATATAAGCTTTTACAATTATAAAAAAACTACTACACATCTAACTAGTCTTCTATGGTTTGGCCTTCGAGTCTCTATCTCCCCCTCATATGGTCCATAGTGCAAAAGTAGACACGTCATCCTCACCTATAACAACGATCCAGTCAGGAAAGGAGTAGAGTACAACCATATTGCAATTAATGTTGTTAGTCCAAAATAAGTTAGAACAACGAGAAACAATGATGGCAAGGGTATATAAAGAAATAGTAAGAGATGAACTAACATGATATAAACTATCAAGATATGAACTAGCAGAATGTAACTAGCAAGGTATGTACTAACAAGATATGAACTAACAAGATATGAACTAGAACTAGATAAAGGAAAAATAGGAACAACTATGTGTGTGTGTGAAATACCTTTTAATACATGAACGGTTGGGCTAATATGGCACATCATACGATGGCTATCCATAATAATAGGGTACAGCAAACTCATACGTGGGGTGTATGACTTAGCTATCCACAATCAAAATATTTGAATTTGTTCACGTACTTACCGAGTATTTTCCCTCCCGACTCTCTAACAATCAATCACGGTTAATGTTACAATAAGAAGGATACAATAACTATGGTGTCACAATCGTGTGTCCACGGAATATCAAGCAATGTCTCAATGGGATATCAAACAAGGAAACGATAGGAAAAATGTTATAATGAACTAAAATATAAATGCAATACTGTACTTGCCTGAATCCTTGCACAAACCGTAAGTCACAAGTCGAGGATGAGGGAAAGGCCGATCTAGAAGCTGTCAACCTATAACACATATCGTACTACGAACCGTGCATGAAAACCATAAGTCAATTCTAAGGTTCTAGTTCTAAATTCATAGAATAGTGGCTAGTTGGGTTACTAATCTAATAATAGTTAATTCTAGAATAAATTACTTAAAAACATTATTTAACCTAATAATAATCTAAATATGTAAGTTTGGCCATCAAAAGTTATGTTTCCAATTTTGTAAACCATAACACGCAAATCGAGGTGTGCTGTTGACTATCTAGTTAAACATCATGAACTTTAGATTTTGAAAATGTACCTTGGTAGATTTTAGTGCCACGAGTGTGCTGGAATCAACCGTGCCACAAATTCACATTTTGGTCAAAATATATCGCCGTTATGGCTAATCGCGACCAAAATGGTAATTCACCGATCAATTCTGAGTTCAACAGAATAACTAAAATACTAACGAAATAATTTCTGGAAAAAATATATATCGTAGAGCTTTGTGTTATCTTTTCTAAACTTTAAACGGTTCGTGATTTTGATTTCCGGTCCTCCCGGAATCTCGAAAACACCGAAATGTGTCATATTTCGGACAACCGACACTCTACAAATTTTTCAGAAATTTAGGAAGAAAGTATACGAAAATAAATTACATATTCGGAAAGTTTACCTCGAGATGAATCCGATAAAAAAACGGCGCATGAATCAGAGGTCGGGGCTCTCCGCAATCGTCTCGGGAAGTTGAGGAATCACCAAGATCAAACCACAAAGGAGGAGGCTATAATTAATTAGGGTTTATGAATATACATGCATATACAGAGGAGAGAGAGAGAGGCGGTTACTGTAGCAGGCGCCGACAGGTGGGCCCCCCTGGGTGGATGACTGGGTAAATATTTATTTAATTCAAAAAAATTATTTAAAAATTATTTTAAGTCTAAATAAATCAAAATAAATTGCAGAAAAATCCAGAAAAATTCTAAAAAATTCTAGAAAATATTTCTAAGTGTCTAGAATCTAAATAAAATGTTTTAAAACAAAATATCATCGTGTGAGCTCACAGTAGATTCCCAAAGCCTATAAAATATAATTTCTATAGGTTTTAATTATATAAAAATTCCCAAAAATTCTAAAAAATCAAGAAAAATTCTAAAATATTCTAGAAAATATTTTTAGTCATTTAGAGCGCAAATAAAAATATTTGGTCCAGAAATACCCCGTATGACCTTACCTGAAAGTCCTTAAAAATAATAAAACCCTAAATATTTAATGCCTAAAAATATCCAAAAATTTTAGAAAAATATAAAATAGTTAAATAATACATATATAAGCTATCTAGAGGTCATATGACCTTAATATGGTCATATTCCACCTACAAGCTTTGGAATGACTCCCAATAACCATAAAATTAATCATAAACAAATAAAATTAAAAAATTAAAAATTTGGGAAGTGGGCTTATAACTAGCTTCTTCAAACCAGAAGCGCAGATAGAATCCTGCGCCAGCCGGAGGCGCAGACTGGTGATGACTTCACATCATCCCTGCTTCAACGGTGCAGACGTCTGCTTTGACCCAGAAGCTCAATCCCCTTCATCAAAGACTTGAGAAACACCATTGCATCCAACACAAGTTCGCCTGCCGTTCCAAAAACACAATAATCTCGTTAGCCTGAAGTACAAGCCTACTCGTTGCCCTAAAGCACATTGACTTTACTACTCGAAACATAGCCTACTCGTCGCTCAAACACACAGAGGTTCCTCGTCTTCGAAATATGGTCCACTTGTCGCCTGAAAGCGCAGAAGCTCCGTTGTCTCCAGAAGAATAGTTACTCATCGCACCAAAAGTACAGCAGTACTAAGACCTTGATAGAGATGCAGGCTGCATGGTCCCACCCAATTGGTTTGTTTAAACGGCCACTCTCAAAGATAGGACAGAGGTTGATCATGTTGATAAGTGCAAATATCTTATCAATTGGTTTAAAACTCAGATAAGGACGAAGTTTTCTCTTTTGATAAATGTCGTATCAAGTTGGTTTGTTTAAAATGATCGCCTCCTGAAGATCAAACAGAATCCTACTCTGTGATAAATCCAAGATCTACTCGGCTTCATCTAAATAGAGGATTTCCAGCAATAGACATGCACCACATTTGTCCTCCTTCGGTTATTTTGATAACCATCCGAGATCTTGATAGAGGGGAATCTCGACGTCCGCCACGTGTCAGCTCAATAGAAGTCCGTACCGTGCAATGATAGCAGATTCCTTTATATCTCAAATCCGAGTACACATCGCATATGTGCCCCCTTTCACCCATGAATAGAAGGAGTTTTCCCTTCAACAAAATAAGGAGGAGGACACATAAAGAGAGGAAAGAAGCAGAAGGCAAAAGGCAGAGCTTCGACGTCTTCAACTCTGACATCCTCTTGATCGGTAACCTTAGAGTTCCATCACAGGGACCAGAAAGCCAAAGCAAGTCCAACTCGTCGTCAGATCATGAACGGAGTAAAGGAGCCGCTGTAATGCTCGATCTCCACCGTCACGCTTTCCTAGAATTCTTGTACCTAGATTTCCTTGCATAGGAATCGATTGTACCTTTTTTCAAGTTAAATAAACAAAAAGTTCGTATAACCTTTCGTGATGTCGAACACGGGGCTTTCAAACTGACCCTCCAAGGCACTGAGAGCCACATCCGGGAATAACTTCTCTTTGAAAAGCTTCTTGATTGCCTTCCAAGTCTGCCCTTCCACTCCGACCCTTGGATCGGTACGGTACCATGTCAAGGCTAAGTCGAACATCTGGCTGCCCGTCGCCTCAACTTGCAGACTCTTCAAAATCTATGCCAGATAGCAGATCCCCTCAATGTGCTCAATCCAATCATTTGCGTACAAGATACCCTCCCAACCCTTGAAGTCCTTAGTCTACATTGTCTGAAAATTGATAATGTTTCCCGACCTCTGAGGCTGAACTGGTCCTTTTTGTCCTCTTTGTGGCTGAGCAGGCACTCTCTACTGCTGCCATAGCCACCTGGTGGGTATTCTCAATCCCCTATCTCATATCAGCTGAATGGAGGTACTGAGCATCCATCATCTCCCTAAAGAGCGTAAACAGTTGTACGACATCTACCGGAGCAGAAGATGGTAGTAGAGGCTGAAGAATATTAGGAATGACTGGAGAAATCCTCGGAACAGGTAGATGAGGACCCTCGAAAGCAGCATATACTCCCACGTGAGCAGACATAAGGAGCGGAGCAGTCCCATCTGTATGATGAACCGGACGAGAGGTGGCAGACCTCTCAGTATCCGCTGGAACGATACGATGTGACCTAGTCTCTACCATCCTGAAGACAGATCAAATGAGAGGTCAATAATGGCACAAGGATGACATCATCAAAGAAGGACATGTATAAAATAAATTATTTGGATTTGAACAAGTGTCAGTAGATTCAAATCCATAGAAATTCCATGTTGTGATTGAGTATCTTCTCATATAAAGCCTAATCCTTATCACCTATCGTAGGCTCGTAGCAGTACAACTAAATCGTCGCACTATCACGATATCGCACTAATACGAATTTCGACCTGCATGGGCCGCCACTAAAAATATGTCACGATTTGCACCCAGTATAGGGGTACGAGTGCGTAATAGCGCACAATCTATGCCGCATAATTGGTAGTAGAACGCTGTTCTAGGTCGGTAACTATCTACTCATGTAATGATATATAATGTACCTGTCATAGATCTCAACTCCGAAAGGAGGACAAGTATAAAAATATGGTAATACTTAATCACAGTCTAAAGCACAATAAGATATCATAGAAGTCTAAATAACTATAAAGACTAAATATCAATAATACTACTAAAATAATATTCAAAACAAATCAAATACAATGTCAAAATCTTATTACAATTCAAGTTTAAAATAGAGAATCTAAAACAAGTCCACTAAACTAGGTCTCTCGGTCACTCTTGAGAATAGGGATCCAAGGCAGCTATTCCCTCATCGGATCCATAGCAAGTAGGGCACATATCCTCTGGGCAATCATCTAAAAAATATATCCAGTCAGGATGGAACGAGCACATCTTCTCTAGCAGTTCCAAATAAATAACAAAGACTATAAAGTAGTAATAGCAAGTGATATTTGATGAACATAAAAAGTTTGAGGCAGGTAATGAAATAGAATAAACAGTTAAAATCAGGAAAGTAAACTACAGTAAAATAGTAGAACATGGCAGAGAAAACTATAAATAGAAGTAACTAAACTAGAACGATGTGATGCGAGTCCAACCAGTATAACATGAGACAACATAAATCTAGTACAAGACACTAATCCAGTGTATTTTGAAATACCGAGATCGACATGTAATGATTAGACAAGTAGTGAATACGGCATGTCGCACGCTTGGCCTAGCGGCGATGGCTATCTTTCTTGTATGATAATTCTTGTTGAATACGGCATGTCGCAGGCTTAGCCTAGCGGCGACGGCTATATTTCTTGTGGTTCTTGTTGAATACGGCACGTCGCACGCTTGGCCTAGCGACGACGACTATCTTTCTTGTGGTTCTTGTTGAATACGGTACATCGTACGCTTGGCCTAGCGGTGACGGCTATCTTGCTTGTAGGAGTGGTTCTTGTTGTATACAGTACATCACATGCTTGGCCTAGCATGTGATGGCTATCTTTCTTATAGTGGTGGTTCTTGTATGAATGAGAATGTTTACATGTTTACAAAAGTATTTCCCGACACATAAATAGGGTACGAGTCTAGCCAGAAGTAAATGGTGCTTGTAGGTTTTTCGAGTAGGTGGTTCTTGTGAATAGTTCCATTAGTAGGGGCTAGACAAGTCAAATACAAGTGTCGCAAGAAAATGAATCTAGAATACCAATTCGTGTTGTGACAGAGAATCAAAATAGAACTATACTAGAAGCTGAATCATAATAATCATCAAGTAAATAAAAACTATTAGAGAATGTACTCGCCTGTCGTCCAGAGCAATGAATGAGGATCGATGTCCAAAGTAGTATCACACAAAACTATATTGGAGATATACATGGTTATTTAGTGTTCTAGAGTAACAATGAATCTAATTATGATGTTTATATGCTGCTAGGCTATTTATTAGTCAATGAGTCAATTTGGTCAATCTAGTCAATAGTCAATATTGGTTAACTTGGTTTGGTTAGCCTAATCTAGGGTTTCTGTCTCCAAGGGTTACTTTGTGATACTAGGCAACCTGGTATCAACCAAAAGATATCCTATAATAGACTCACCTATAACTCTCCATATACATATCAAGTCACTCCTATATCATATGCACATACATCATATTTTGTATATCTATGTAGAAGCATGGAAAAGAATAAAGAAAGATCCATGTGGCCAGAGAGCCACCTGCGGCTCAGAGAGTTCATGCGGCTCAAGTATCCATGCGACTCGAGCGTCAATGCGGCTCAAACAAGTCTTATGCGGCTCAAAGAGGAGCCACGTGGCCTACAAATAGCTTTTTCGTTTTGCATTAAATGCTTTGACGGCTGACAACTTTGACAAGGTGACAGTTCTGACACGAAGATATCATTATGACTCCCTCATAATGACGGACTCCTTGGGAAGTGAAGAAAATCTCTGACACGATCCTCCGAGAGTCAGAAACTGTCATGCGGCCTTGATACGTGGACAGCCCCATACGGCTCACGAAGACTAGCTCCATGTGGCTCATGAAGACCATCCCCATGCGGCTCACGAAGATTAGCTCCATGTGGCTCACGAAGACCATCCCCATGCGGCTCACGAGGACTATCTCCATACGGTTAACTCATGCGGTCATCCACACTTATGCGGCTCAAATCATTACCATGCGGTCAAAATGTTCAAGGGGGGCCACTCTTAGGTAGCCTTGACACGTAGCCAGCCTTATGTGGCCTAACTTTTTTGTGGCTCAGATTTCTGCTGTTTTGACACGTGGCATGATAGCAGGGCACGTGGCATCAGATTGATCAAAATCTCTCAACAAATCTCGATAAAATATTGGGATCAAATCAGATTATTTGCAAATAAGCCAATTAAAGACACATGTCGAGGAATCCGAGGTTGGCATGACAAATCAGGAGGATTTATGTCAATCAGCATTAATTACCCACAAAAGATTTGATGCAATCACATTTATTGCTCAAATCAAGATGAACGGCCCAGATTCAGTGATCCTTAGCCGCCAACTTTTAAGAATGGATAATCATTGTAAACCCTAATGAAGCCCCCCACTCTTATAAATAGCAGGGTGCCATTCTTTTGCAAAGAGATTTGCAGACAGAGACAGACGCACTTAGAGACATAGAGAGCCAGAGAGCCTGAAGAGAGAGCATTTCTTCATCAACGCCCAGCAGTTCTTCTACAGAGCCAAGGCTGTACCCGATCGTCCAAGGAGTAAGGCAGAGCTGCTGTTGCTTTCCCGAGCCTCTACCGTCATCCCCCAGAATCTAAAAATAAACAATTGTACTTAGATTGCTGTACCTAGGTTTTCGTCCCTAGGCTTTCTTTGTACAAGCGAGTTTGTATTGTGAAGTAAAAGTCCAGTCCTTCGATAATTGTTCTGTTCTTTTATATTTTACGGCAAACACGATGGCGACTCTGCTGGGGACAACCTTCTCCATGGCTGAGGAGTTGGTGATGCAATCGGATGCAGCCAAACTTGGCTCCATGCAACAGAAGATGGTCGCCCGCTTCGACCAACAGGCGTTTGAAGAAATGCTCTCTGAAGGAAGTGCTGGCCCAGTCCAGAAGCGAACACGCACAAAGAAAGCTCATTGCGAGTGGAGGCCAAAATCATTTGCTCCTCCACAAGCTCTGGACGGGGTACTCTCTGCTACCCAAGATAGCGAAGACGACTCTTATACGGCTCCACTTCGAGCCGTAGAGGAGTATGCTATCCCCAAGTCCGGTAGAGGAAAGCACTACGATGCTGGACTTACAGGGACAAAAAGTGGTTCTATGTACCCTAAGAAGAAGCCGAACGCTCATATGGCCAAGTCTGCCAACCACATGTAGGATGCTCATGCGGCTGAATCTGCCAGCCGCATGAAGAAGGTCTATGCGGCTAGATCATCCAGCCGCATAAAGAAAACTCATACGGATGAGACTCCTAGCCGCATGAAGAAAGACTATGCAGCTAAGCCATCCAGCCGTATGAAGATTATTGATGACAGCCGCGTAACGCCTACCCCACGTGGCTTTGTCTTCGATCGTCTCTCCTATGGTCCTGATCTCTTGTGCTCCCAAGAAGATATGTCTGACTCTCTCCAGCACCGCTTAGACTCTTCCTACTATGTGCCCTTACGCACTAGAGTAAAAAAGTCTAAGGCAGCGCGAGCTTGGCAAGTTCGGTCCGCTGATCCTATCTCTGACCATCCGAGCGTCCCGCATACCGTTATACGGGCCTCAGATAGGAAGTTGTACAGAACCACTCGAGTCCAGCCCCCGGCGGCAAACGGACAGAGAGGTTCGCAAAAGTCTTCCAAAATTCAGGGAGCAAACATGGTCGATCCAGACCCATCTGACTTGCGTGAGGCCATCCTCCACAAACTCAAGGAAAGAGAAGATGCATCATGGTGCAAAGAGTCCTCCCACAGACGTCACTGCACCCAAGTCATCGTCAACTGCTGCTGTAATAACGCGACGGTACGAAAAGACCGGCAGTCCGTCTTTCAAAGAATGCAATAGCCGTCTTCAGAAGACGAGGCACTTCCCGTCGTCTCCTGCAACTCTGCTCAAAACGTCCCCACCGATGGGAGAGAAAAGAAGACAAATGTTTCCAGCCTGAAGATTTCAACCATTATGACTAAGAGACTGTCGTCTAAGCGGGTGCCCACCACCGGAGTTTTCCAAGGAACCCGTTCTAAGACGAAATCTGCTACAGTAGGAGATTCGTCATCCACACCACTGGGGGTTGCTAGGACTGGGGGTAGCACTCCTCCGAACCTCCACGATAATTCGATGTTCCAAGAAGACGAGCCGGGGGAAACAACTCTCCTATCAGATGCAGTAAAACCCGACGTCCCCGAGGACTTCCACAACTCCCAAGAGGAGGCAAACTCGGAGACTGGGGGTACTGTTCCTTCTGAGTCCGAACCAGAAGAGAACATTCCCACATACCCCGATGACTTCTTGCTACAAGGGTATGATTCGGAGGGCGCTTCCTCCACCGCTCCGTCCATCTCTCCTCATGTAAAGACGATATTCATGACAGACAGCAGCCAAGGGGGCTCCAGTGATCGCCAACGCATCGACACTCTGGAGGCCATAATGCTTGCCTTGGTCAAGTCTGTGGATGAGATCAAAATGGCCCTTCCAGCTCTGCAAGGAGGGACGCCTGGCGAAACAAGCGCGAGTTTCGCGGTCAATACGGACTCAAATTCAGCGGCACCAAATTCGGGCAACAATCTTCCTGAAGTAACGGCCCACACCGCTGTGGATGAGGCCCGAGAAGCGAGAAGAGAGGTCCAGGAGCTTCGAGCCATGTTTCACGCTCAAAAAAACTCTCAAGACCTCAGAATACGACAACCATACCCTGCTGCCTGGAGGGATGTTCCATTCCCACCAAGATATAAGCCGTTCAATATCAATCCTTATGATCGCAAGACCTCCGCAAGTTGGTACATCAATTACTTCGAAGTCACCATCGACCATCTGCCCCATGACGATGCCATCGTCATACGGTTATTCATTAGGGCATTGGAAGGAGTCATCTTCGACTGGTATCATAACCTGCCAGACAACTGCATCCACTCCTTCGCCGGCTTCAAGCGCATGTTCTTGGAGAGATTATACGAAGTAGGGCAGGACATCACAATGTCCACCCTCATGGACGTCGTTCAAGGGAAGAAAGAGCTAACAAGGAACTACATTGAGCGGTTCTGCCAAACCGCAATGAAGTTGCCGTCTGGAAATTCGGATTCCTCCTTGATTGTAATTTGCCAAAAGAGATTGCTCCCAACAATCAGTCTCTGGATTGGCAAAAGTCAATTCAAGGACTGGAAGACGTTCATCATCAGTGCCACAAGCGTCGAAGAACGATTGAAGAAGGCTCGCCAACTGGGATTGTACATCTCAGACGGAGAGAACAAGGGCAAGCTTCCTAACACCAACAACGACAATGGGGGTAGCCCCTCCAACAACCAGAACAGCAGGGGTAAGCAGGCTATGGTGGCCGACACAGCACAGAAACCTGAGCCAAAACCGGCAGACAAACAATGGCCGCAAATCACTTACTCCTTTGAAGACGGTCACGTCAAGCCCATCTTGGACATGCTCATACAAGGAGACAGAATTCAGCTTCCTCCACCAAGACGAGAACCTCGATTGACAGACATGGAGAACGCAAAGTACTGCTATTACCACCGCTACGTCCACCATGCCACACACGACTGCTACCAACTAAAACGGTACATCCAAAATCTAATCGATTCGAACGCTCTGGCCATCGATTTTGAGGAGGTAACAGTAGCAGCCAATATGGTGTCAGTACAATTCGGCAGCTTCCCTCCGATAGAAACTCAAGACGGTGTGGTCCCCATCCCTCTGGCGACAATAGAGATTGCTAATCTTCCACCTCTCCGAGATCAGGCTGCTGGTCTAGTGCCTCTCACCACATCACGAGGGGAGGTCATGTGGGTCCATCCAGACTTGGTATCAGAAGTGACTCAATCTACACCATCTTCCATTTGCAAGAAGAAGAGTGGAAAAGTCAGGTCCTGCCGCACAATCTCGGCAGATATAGAAGAAGCTACAGCCATCGTCACTTGATCTGGGGCACAATCCCAACCCGTGGCTGATAACTCGGCTAAAGATCATCAGCCCACTACAACCGACGCTCCGGGACCGGCTCAGGCTCCGACGACCGACAAGCCTAGGCCGAAGGAGACTCGCTTTGACAAATCCCTCCGAAAAGAGGCACCGCAGGGGCTGGAGAAGCCCTACAACTTCGACATTTTGGCACAATTGGTCAACACACCAGCCAAGTTGTCATTATACGAGCTTCTGAGACTCTCAAAGGATGTTCGTGCGGCTTTGAGCGATGCACTCCAAAATGCCGACACGTACCTGGCTCAGGTCAACCTCACGGGAGAGAACCCGCCTGCAGATCTCTAAGACAGCGCTTGCACGGGAGCAATGCCCAATATTGTATTCACTCCGCAGGGCATGCTCATCAAAACCAACCTGCAAGATCGCCCGCTATACTACACTGGATACATCGGCGACGTAAAAGTGGATCGGATGCACATTGATCCTGGATCTTCCATAAACATTATCCCGAAGGGTCTGCTACATCATCTTCGCATCCCAATGAATCGCCTGACGCCTACAAGCACCGCCATCAGCGGTTTCAATTCGGACAGGAGCTACCCAATTGGAAAGATCTGTCTGAAGTGTCAGATTGGCGATCTCCAATCAGAAGTCACCTGCTACGTCGTAGATGCAGACACTTCTTACAACATCCTCTTGGGGCGCCCGTGGATACATGATTATATGATCATGCCTTCCATGCTGCACCAGTGCTTCAAATATGTCAAAAAATACGGCTTCATGAGGACGAAATTTGCCGATATCGATCCCTTCAAAGGGGTCGAATCCTACTACTCAGACACCTGCCTATACGAAAAGTCAAAGAGGCACCTTGATGAAGGAGATGTGCAAACTCGTACCGAGACAGCCACAGGATCAGAAGAACCTCTGACGATCCACCTCCAAGCTCGTAAACCTGGCAAATCCGTACCCCTTACAGCCACTCTGCGTAAGGACGCAATCAGTCGCTCGGCACAAGAAGAACAAATGATAATCCGGCTGCCAAGGTCTGGCAAAGTGCCAAGACCAACAATTGAGCCACTGACAATTAGGCTGCCGAGAGTCGGCCAGCCGCAAACGGAGAAGCTCAATCCCTCCGACAAGCCAATGACGATACGCCTTTCCAAGAAGGGTCGTCACCCCGATGCAAGGCCTGGAACTTCTAACGAATCAACCACTCCCCGCCCAGTATCGGACACCAGACTGGAGGTCGCTAGTCTGCCAACAACTCTATGTTCTGCTCCATCAGCTGAACCTCTGACGATCAAGCTGTCCAGGTCGTCCTCTCAGTCTTCGTTTACACAGGGGCAGCCGAAGAGGAACCAGAGCTAGCCAAGTATGTGGCTGCCCACACTGATGTTCCCTCCGCAGATGATGTAATCCCGCTAGAAAAGATACCTTACTTCAACAATAGAGGGCAATCTTTGAACTACCTCGAGCTTAATAAGCTTTGTACAATGTATTCTATAGAACATGGTATAGGCACTCACCTACACACACAGGTGACAAATGTGTACACCGCAATCCAGCTTACTCCAGTGGAAGACGCTTACCGCATAATCGAGGGAGGGGACCATCCAATCATCTTCGGCCAGATGGACGATCCGCATCCCTTCACCATAGAAAAAGTCGACCTTGAATCAGACGTCAGGAGACTGCTTCTGTATCTTTATAGCCCCCAATCCAAATATCTCATGCAGAAACAGGGGTATGATCTGGAGATGACGCCAGGCTTGAACTACGGTACTGGATGACGATTACCTTTGAAGCCACCAGTCCCGGCTGGCAAACCAAGGGACTACTATAGCAAGACTCGATGTGGATTAGGGTATATTACACCCACGATGACCCCTGAGAGTTCAGATGAAGAATGTGGCTAGCATTCACATTCAACCGGATCACCAACTTCTGACTCAGATACCAGCATCGGAGATGTATTCAGACAAGTCTTCTCAGTCAACATGGCATTCGCCGACGCTTATGAAGAAGACGAAGACATCCCTAAAATCCTCGAGTTAGAGCCATGGGCCCAACAGTTGGATGCACAATAGGAAAAGCGGTTCGAACAGAGAGAACCCCTTACTGAAGATGAGGTTATACAGGTCGACTTCGGCAGCGAATCTTCTCCAAAACTAATCTTCGTCAGTAAAAGCCTGACAGACGAAGAGCGAGAATTGCTACTGGAGCTTGTCAAAGAATATATCGATGTGTTCGCCTAGAGCCATGAAGACATGCCAGGACTAAACCCCGAGGTTGCTCTTCACAAACTCAACATTCGGCCGGATGCAAAGCCAGTCAAGCAACAACAATGATGCTTCCGCCCGGGCATCATGGATGCGATTGAAGCCGAAGTCAACAAACTGATAGCCAGCGGCTTCATTCGTGACGAACAACATCCTGACTGGGTTACCAATATAGTACCCGTCCTCAAGAAGAATGAGAAGATTCGAATCAGCATCGACTTCCGCAATCTGAACGAGGCATGCCCTAAAGATGAATTCCCCCTCCCTATCACAGACATCATGATTGATAATACTTGCGGCTTCGAACATATGTCATTCATGGATGGCTTCTTGGGATACAACCAAATCAAGATGTCTCCTGACGATGAAAAGCATATATAATTTCGAACACCAATTGGCACATACTGTTACACAGTCATGCCTTTCGGTCTGAAGAATGTCGGCACCACATATCAAAGAGCCATGAGTATTATCTTCAGAGACCACTTACGCAAGACAATAGAGTGCTATGTTGATGACATCATCGTCAAGAGTCGCTGTAAGGGAGACCATCTGCAAGATCTGAGGACGGTATTTGACCTGATGTGAGCGCACAATCTAAAGATGAATCCCACAAAACCCTTCCTGGGCGTATCCAGCGGGAAGTTCTTGGGCTTCATCATCACTGCCCAGGGTATCCATGTAGACCCTGAGAAGAAAAAGGCAATTATGGAGATGGGTCCCCCGAGAAATCTTCGCAAACTCAGAGGCCTTCAAGGAAGGCTAGCTTACATCAGGAGGTTCATTTCTAACCTCTTCGGGCGATGTCGACCATTCACCCATCTCATTAAGAAAGGCATCTCATTCGTATGGGATGAAGAATGTCAGCGGGCCTTCGACAGCATCAAAGAATATTTATCGAACCCTCCAGTCCTGGTAGCCCCGGTTGCTGGAAAACCATTCCTGCTCTATGTACAAGCAATAGAACATTCCCTCGGGGCTCTGCTGGCACAAAACAACGATGCAGGCCATGAGCAAGCCATATATTACCACAGTCGAATGATGATTGGGCCAGAGCACCGATACACCGATGTGGAGAAGGAATGCCTTGCCCTGGTGTTTGCCATTCAGAAGATGCAGCACTATGTCACTGGACAAACCATATATATGATCTCATGAGTCAACCCTCTCAGGGTCCTCTTGACTAAACCAGGGGCACTCAGCTCTCGCCTCGCTACATAGGCAATATTGCTGTCCCCTTATCATATGATCTTCGTTCCGCAAAAGGCTGTCAAAGGTCAAGCCCTGGCAAACTTTTTGGCAGCCCACCCGGGCTCGGAGTCATCCAGAATATATAAAAAGATCCCAGATGAGGTCACCGACTCGCATGCAACCTCTCACGATGATATATGACGAATATTCTTCGATGATGCTTCGAGAACTGGACCCAAGGGCAACATCGTCGTCGGAGTCGGGGTCGTGCTGGTTTCTCCTTCCGGATTGATGATAAATCGTGCTTACTCTCTCACAGAGCCCTGCTCTAACAATGTGGCCGAATACAACGCATTGATCATTGGCCTCCAACTTGTAAGGGAGCTGGGGGTAGAATATCTTGAAGCATACGACGATTCTTAGTTAATCGTCAATCAGATCCGGGGCTCATACGAAGTCCGTCCCGAAGACATGATCCCCTATCACCAAACAGCGATCGACATCTTCTCATCATTCGAGGGGTTCTTCATCGAGCACGTCCCCAGACTCTGAAATATCGAAGCCGATGCCTTAGCAGGCCTGGCCGCTTCCCTAGCAGTGCCAAATCAGACTTATCAATCGGTAGATGTGATAGGCCACGAACTGGTCTGTCCGAAGAACAATGTTCAATTCATGGCGAGTTATTCCACCCAGACGATCGACGATGTCCCAGATTGGAGACAACCATTCATTGACTTCGTCGTCTACGATATCCTCCCTGAGAACCTAAAGGAAGCCACCTCCATCAGACGGCGTTCTCTCAGATTCTTCTACGGTACAGAGACAAAAATGCTGTATCGGTGATCCTACGATGGGTTATTGCTTCGGTGTCTGTCAAATACAGAATCCAAAGAAGCCGTACGAGAAGCTCATGACGGTGTCGGCAGGGCCCATCAACCTGGCCCTAAATTGCAAGATCGTCTTTGCCGAATGGGCTACTACTGGCCCACAATGACAGCAGATGTAATAGACTATGCTAGAAAGTGCAAAGCCTGCCAAGTCCACGCGGACTTCATCTACCAACCATCCAAATTTCTATATCTGACAGTGGCGTCCTGGCCGTTCGAAGCATGGGGAATGGATATCATCGGTCCGATACTCCACCTTCCTCCCGAGGACATCGCTTCATACTCGCAACCACATATTACTTCTCCAAATAGGCGGAAGCTGTCCCGCTTGCAGAAGTAAAGACTTCAAACATGATCAGCTTCCTTAAGCATCACGTCATCTATTGCTTTGGACTGCCCTGGAGGATCATCCACGATAATGGTCCGCAGTTTGCAAGCCACACCTTCTATCTGTTCTGCGACAAGCACCGCATCCAGAATATTGCTTCGACACCATACAATCCAGCAGCGAATGGGTTAGCAGAAGCATTCAACAAAACCATTATCAAGTTACTCAAGAAGTTCGTGTCGTCTAATAAACGCGACTGGAACGAGAAGCTTGGTAAATGCTTGTGGGCGTACCGTACCACAGTCCGAACGGCCACAGGGAACACACCATTCTCCCTGGTGTACGGAAGTGAGGCAGTTCTCCCATTGGAGACTCAAATACCCTCACTCCGTGTCACCCTCACTTATCAATTGACGATGGATGATAACTACCGACGCCGATTACAAGAGTTAGAGGCCTTAGATGAAAAGCGCCTCCTGGCTCAGCAAAGGATCGAGCTATACCAAGCACGCGTCTCTGGAGCCTTCAACAAGAAGGTTAAAATCAGAACATTCTAAGTGGGCGATCTCGTTCTGGCAGTTCGGAGGCCGATGGTCATGACTCACAAGACCACTGGTAAGTTTCAGCCAAAATGGGAAGGTCCATTTATCATCGAGACTCTATTCTCCAACGGTGCTTATCGCCTCGTAAAACAAAATGGAGACTTGCTCATGTTGCCCGTCAACGGCAAGTTCCTGAAGAAATATTATGTCTAAACAACATTTTTTAGATCATTGAGTCATGTACCCGCTGGTGCCGCTGAACTCACAACCACAAAATTCTAGTTTATCGAGTCATGTACCTGCTGGTGCTGCTGAACTCACAAACACTCATTCCAGATTATCGAGTCATGTACCCGCTGGTGCCGCTGAACTCACTTACACAGTATTCCAGATTATCGAGTCATGTACCCGCTGGTGTCGCTGAACTCACATCCACAACATTTCAGATTATCGAGTCATGTACCCGCTGGTGCCGCTGAACTCACCTCTCTAAAATTCCAGATTATCGAGTCATGTGCCTGCTGGTGCCGCTGAACTCACCTCTCCAAATTTTAGACTATCGAGTCATGTACCCGCAGGTGCCTCTGAACTCACATTTCGGTCACTCTTTCGAATAGTAAGTCATGTATGACCATACCTCTGAACTTTCTTCCTCGAAGAGATCCTCCCTCTTGATCTGCTACCCGCACTCCCAGTGCACAAAAAGGGTAACCGATCCACAAATTTCCAAAACGGCCATGTCCTCATTACCTCTGAGTCGTTTCACTTCTGCCAAAACAAATTACCCCTTTACATAGAACTTCCATGTCCTCATTACCTCTGAGTCGTTCTATGTACCCTCTTTCATTGAGCCCACTCCTGCCATATCCTCATTACCTCTGAGTGGGAAGGCTCCGTCGAAGAAACCTTCATGCTTGCCATGTCCTCATTACCTCTGAGTAAGTATAATGATTCCCTTTCGACTTATTATCTGTACCCACAATCGGAGTACACCAAGGATAATAGGTCCACAAATATTTCCCGTTGAGTCCACTCCTGCTATGTCCTCATTACCTCTGAGTAGGAAGACTCCACGGTAAAGCCTCCGTACTTACCATGTCCTCATTACCTCTGAATAAGTATTTTGGTCCTCTCTCGTCTTATTATCCGTACCCTGAACCATGGTACGCCAAGGGTAATAAGCCCACAAATGTCCTTTGTTGACCACAAATATCCTCCGTTGAGTCCACTCCTCCCATGTCCTCATTACCTCTGAGTAGGAAAACTCCACAGTAAAACCCTCATACTTACCATGTCTTAATTACCTCTGAGTAAGTGTGTTGGTTCCCCTTCATCCTATTATCCGTATCCTAAGTCAAGGTACGCCAAGGACAATAGGCCTATAAATGTCCTTTGCTAAGTCTCTTAGTATAGGCCCACCATTCCTCATCATGCCCCGGGAGCCCAGCTGCTCCATAGCACTCTATCTACCGATACTTGGAACGTCCACAACAATATTACCGTGGAGATGTTCTAGGTATCCCCAATCAAACTTGTTATCCGTACCTAAAACCAAGGTATGCCAGGGGTAACAGGTCCACAAACAGGTCCCCCATGTGGGGCAAACATCACCATAATACCACAGGCACAACAAGCGATACAAATGAAGGGTAGAATGTAAAGTACTCTTTATTTGATAGACGAAAAAAGCATTACATATTTTGGGACCACGTCCCTCTCAAAGAGAAAAGAAAAGGAAAACAGGAACAAAACCAGAAAAAGGCCAACTATAGTTCGGCATTACACAACTCCAAAAGGCGGTTTCTCACCAAGATAGTCCCTCGCTCAAGCCGCTGCCTAGCTCGGCGCTCGGCCGCCTGGGACAACTGCTCAGTATCATTCAAGTACATATATGCCTGCCAATCATTTTTCATCTTTTTCAAAGCAAGTTCCAGATTGGCAGAAGCTCTACTAAATTTGTCAGTCTCCTGAATAGCAACCCCTTTTTCAGTACGAGCAGCTTTGAGTTTGGACTCCAGGAAGGCCAGCTTTCTTTGGATCTCGAGAATATGTTCCCGGGTGTCAGTTACCCCGCGGAAGGCAGTCGCTTCCCGAGCCGCGCAATCTTCAGTACGACGGCTCCATCGATCGTACAACTCAGTCAGGTCCCGGCGATCCTTCAACATAGCTGGCTTGTGCGATTCCCGAGCAATCCTCACCTTCTCTACCGGCGGTTGCAAGGAAAGTATGCTCTTGATCTATCACCACTGATCGATCAGCTTGTCGCAGTACGCGAAACTGGGCCACGAGACGATCGGCCTCTAACAGCTTAGGCTCCAGAAGCGCCACTAATCCCGCCCCACCGGAAAGCGTCCTAAGGATATTAATTTGGCCACCGGCGCATTGACGGGCCAAAGCAAAGGGAGTCCCCCTCTCCACAGCTGCCTCAATCCCCCTCTTCAGGTGACGGTAGAAACTATCGACCACATCCTGGGACACTTCATCCAAAACTTCCGTAGAGGACGGCGTCAAAGGGAGTGTGTCAGGCAGTATCGAAGGAGCAGTCTCAGAACTTGCCATCCCTGCCACCAGGAAAACGAATTCTGTGTGAAAAGATGCATGGATGCCAGCTAGCTCCTCTTCCGCCGCCCAAAGAGCCTGGATACTTGGTAGAGCAAAAATGTTAACTCCCGAAACCCTATTCGCAGAGGATGGCACGGAAAGAGTCGTCCCTTGCTCCAGCTGTACTATCACCAAGGCTCCCGAACTTGACCCAGCTGGAGGCCCCTCAGTACGGGTTGGAAAAGAAGGAGGCACACGTGCTTCCATCAGATCCCCCCGAGTAGAGTCCGCCCTGGCAATGTCCATCACCGGCAATAAAGGGGTAGGACCTGCACGTCCAAAGCAATCATTAATCCACGAAGGACAGGATGATAGAGCAAATAGGCCTCCTCACAAGTTAAGAAGCTGGTTTATCTTACTAGGGGAAGAGCACGGAGGCTGCAGCTCGTTCGAAGCTGGCATAGTCTCCCCACCCGCAGCTTCCAACTCAAATTCAACTGGTTTCTCTGCTCCAGCCACCCCTGAAGGGGAGCCAGCCAGGTTAGTATCATCCTGTTGAAATTTAGCTGTCTCAGGGACAGGGGCAGTAGAGCCCCCGTCCCTATGGGTTGAGGTCTCAGCAAGGCGAGACTCCCCGGCGCATTCGAAAGAACCCCAGCGGATGTGATGGCGGTACACATATCATTGATCAAAGTGGATAAGGATCGACTTCGGTAGTCGAGTCGCGAGAAGCAGACTCCCCGAACGCCTACAAAGAGCAAAAAAAATAATTAGGCCATAACTTAGAAAAAGAAGGAAAAGGCAGTTGAAATTCCAATCACCTCAGAAACAGCATCAACATCAATAAACAGCCCGCGACGTCTTACCGCAGCTCGCTTTGTGTAGTAGGTCCTGCCATCGTCAGTGGACAGACGTTTGCCTCGTTAGCACGAAGCACCAGGCACAACAGGTGGATGTTCCTCCACTTCTTCGTCCGGCACAGTAGGAGGTTGGTCGCCCACCTCCTCGTCCGAAGAATGCGACGAGTCATCGGCGGCCTGCTCATCATCCTCTTCGTCCGCCGCAGTAGACTCCGAGTCTGGCACAGGAACCCTATAAGCCCCTCTCTTTCTCTTCGTGGAACCCTCGGGCTTTTCTGCCAAGCCGGTCCCGATAATGAAGCTAGTGTTCATATCAAAGTTCATGGGAGATTTGCTCGCCGTAACGTGATAAAGAGCCGCCATGTACAGAATATCCCCTTGCGTATTAGCGTCAGGGACCGAGAAGCTAGCCCGGGTATGAACAATATTGTAATAATACCACGCCCGAATGCCGTCAAGGACACTGCCCTCGAAGCCCAGGCAAGCAGTGGGGCAGTCAAGGAACAACTGACTATATCCGAATTGACGAGAAAACCTGCTAGGCAAATAAGGCTCCAAGTATACGTTATTTCGGTAATGATATACTAGGTGCGCGAGATAAATGTTGTGCAGCCATAGAAGCATCTTCTCAGATAAGAGCTGGAGAGGCTCAATGCCATCAACTTGTACCCTCCTCACTTCTCTAGGGTAAACTGAGGAAGAGACACAAAGAAGTCGGGCCCGTCAACTCTCGCCAATGCCCTCCGACAAGTCGATATGGTGTCATACTCCCAAGATTGATGGCGGTATCGAAAAAGGAAGGCGTCATCAACGGTGACATCATCCTCTGTCCCGGGCCTCATTAATGACCGGTAATGCATCAATAACCACCCCATGAGATAGTGGTATGGTAGCTCTATCCGCTCAAAGTCCAGCGTCGTCTCGCGAGTAATGACTTTAGACGAAAAGGTACGGAGGCCGTGGTGTATGCTAGACACCATAGCCGGAGGAAGGGCCAGTCTTACTTTGAAGACCAGCTTCACAGCCGGGAGAATGAAGTGGCGGCTGATCCTTTCCGTAGAACCTGCCCCTCCCGAAACTACGTAATTTCGTAGCCATACCATCAAGAACCCGGCCAAGATTGCTTTCTCGGACATCTGTCGGGTACCGTAGTAGAAATAACTGAAGGAGTCAGTACGGCTCCCAAATCTATCACTGGTGGACTTCGACCTTTTTGTATTGAACATTAGGTCCTTTACCTCCCCCTGAGTTTGGGAACTTCGAGAAGAAACCCGGCCGAAAGTACGTAATTTGAAAAGATACGCGACCCAGGCCGTAGTATGGGGGGCGTTCCCTTCTGAACTATTATTCTTCTTGATGGCAGTCTGATGACAGATGCTATGGTGGCACAACAATTCCTGGTACACAACGACGAAACCAGGAAATCGTCGATCCAGATCGTCGAATTCCTCATTCGTCGGGGTATAAACTTCAAAGGCCTCGCCTTCCCACGGCAGCTTAGAAACATCATGCATTTCATAGAGAGCAAGTCCCAACTCTCCCCCGGGCACGAAGAAAGTCCCCGTACGCCGGCTATACATCTACAAAAGGGCCATGAACAGCGGCTTGTTAATGGGCAACCCGTAACAGGTGCCCCGGATGGCGTAGTAAAGGTCAATCTCCCGAAGGAGTTCCTCGTAGTTCCTCAGGATCCATGAGGAAAGATTAGCCCATGTGGGAATGGGGTTTATCCAATTCAGTAGCGACAATCTGCGCACAGGATAAGACCCCTTGCGAGCGAGCTGATTCAGGAAGGTATCAGCTCGGGTAAAAGTGAAGTTAGGACCAGACACATTTATAAAAGTTCCAGGAATCAGCCCCATCACAGTCCGGCTGACTGACTCCCTACTTGCAAATGCTGACCTAATACTCATATTATAGTGGATGTTGCCCACGAACGTCCCCTGTTGGGTTAGAGTTAGAGAGCCCGCCATTTTTCTGCTCAATGGCACCATATTAAACCACGAGAGGAGAAAATGCTGCTCCATCTCGGGAACATGGATATCCACCCCGTCCATAGTGAAGTCCCAGTTCTCAGAAATGTCCAGCATTCGAGAGTTCTTTACGGATAAAGCATCTCCAAAGAGAAAAGCTGGTTTCAGATATTCTCCGTCCAATTTTCTCGAATTCATCATAGTGCAAAGAAAATGGAAAGGCTGATTATTGATGGCAGCCACCCTCTCCAAAGGCTCATTAGGGGGAAGTTGATCTATCATATGTCGAATTAGGCCGTCAAGACGCACACCCACGGCAAACTGAGCTGAACCCACCAGAAGCTCTCCGGCCGGGTTGGTTGGGAGGTTCACTAGAAAAGGACAAAAGAAACAGGATTAAAAGATAGGTTAAAACGAAACTACTTAAAGTTTCTCAAAAAGAAGATTCTATGAGCCTATGCGGCTCGGATCGACGAAGCCTTATGCGGCCAGATTCAGCGGGGTTTCATGCGGCACGGCTTTAATAGAGCCTATGAGGCTCGGGTCAACACATCTTCATGCGGCCCAATTCAGTTGGGAGTTCCATGTGACACTGATTCGATAGCTTATGCGGCTCGAATTAAAACTTATGCGGTTCTATCTCGCAGAGGAGTTTATGCGGCACGACTCAGTAAGATTCTATGCGGGCCAGTTTGTCAGAGATATATGCGGTTCCGCTCAAAGGAGGTTCTATGCGGTTCAAATCCAGAAGCACTCCTGCGGCTCAAATATTCCTCAATGCGGCTCAAACATAGGGCATGCCCTATGCGGTTCGAATATGAGAGGGTCATGCAGCCCATGCAACATATGTGGCTCCATCATGGTCGAGCTTGGACGGTAACAACGAAGGATGAAGGCTTGTGCATAGGTTATGCAACAGAGCCATGGGTCTTTGAGGCTCAAAGTATTCAAATCCATTTCTTACCCTTGAAAGCAGGGCAAAGATCAGGGTGCACTTCGGGCACGGCGGCCGACGAGGAAGCTGTTTTCTTGCCTTTCGCAGCCGCAGAGGCGATCTTGGAAGACTTGGGTGCCATTTTCGACGGTCGGAGAAGGAAAGAGAGTGGAGGCTGCAAGAGTTGGGGATGAAAGAGAAAGTAAAGAAATCCCTCCCACTGAATTCATCCCTATTTATAAACAAAAGCAGGGCGTTTCGATTCTCGTGTAAACACAAAAACCGACCCTTCGGTTATCGAGGCGTGCCGCCTAAAATGAAGGCCAAACTCCTGGGATCCTCCCCCGAAAAGTGGCCTTCAAACTGATAGCAGATCAACGACATTTAATACAAAAGATCTTCGCACGTGACAGGATGACGTGGCGAGAAGCTCATGCGGCCCGAAAGTCCCTGCGGCTGATTGACTCAATGCGGCTGAGACATCAATACGGCTGAGACGTCAATGCGGCCGAAACATCCATGCGGCCGAGACATCATATGCGACCAGAAGAATACATGGCCGTGCTTCTTATTCAAAGTATTTTAATTTTGCAAATTAAAAACTTTGAAGGGGGTCTTGTAGAAGCATGGAAAAGAATAAAAAAAGATCTATGCGGCAAGAGAGCCCCATACGGCTCAGAGAGTTCATGCGGCTCAAGTATCCATGCGACTCGAGCGTCTATGCGGCTCAATTAAGTCCTATATGGCTCAAAGAGGAGCCACGTGGCCTACAAACAGCTCTCTCATTTTGTATTAAATGCTTTGACGGCTGACAGCTTTGACAAGGTGACAGTTCTGACACGAAGATATCATTATGACTCCCTCATAATGACGGACTCCTTGGAAAGCGAAGAAAATCTCTGACACGATCCTCCGATAGTCAGAAACTGTCATGCGGCCTTGACACATGGACAGCCCCATGCGGCTCATGAAGACTAGCTCCATGCGGCTCACGAAGACCATCCCCATACGGCTCACGAAGATTAGCTCTATGCGGCTCACGAAGACCATCCCCATGCGGCTCATGAGGACTATCTCCATGCGGTTCACTCATGCGGTCATCCACACTCATGCGGCTCAAATCATTACCATGCGGTCCAAATGTTCAAGGGGGGCCACTCTTAGGTAGCCTTGACACGTAGCCAGCCTTATGCGGCCCAACTTTTCTGCGGCTCAGATTTCTTCTATTTTGACACGTGGCATGATAGCAGGGCACGTGGCATCAGATTGATCAAAATCTCTCAACAAATCCCAATAAAATATTAGGATCAAATCAGATTATTTGTAAATAAGCCAATTAAAGACACGTGTCGAGGAATCCGAGGTTGGCATGACAAATCAGGAGGATTTATGTCAATCAGCATTAATTACCCACAAAAGATTTGATGCAATCACATTTATTGCTCAAATCAAGATGAACGGCCCAGATTCAGTGATCCTTAGCCGCCGACTTTCAAGAATGGGCAATCATTGTAAACCCTAATGAAGCCCCCCACTCTTATAAATAGCAGGGTGCCATTCCCTTGCAAAGAGATATGCAGACAGAGACAGACGCACATAGAGACATAGAGAGCCAGAGAGCCTGAAGAGAGAGCTTTTCTTCATCAACGTCCAGCAGTTCTTCTACAGAGCCAAGGCTGCACCCGATCTTCCAAGGAGTAAGGCAGAGCTGCCGTCGCTTTTCCGAGCCTCTACCGTCACCCTCCAGAATCTACAAATAAATAATTGTACTTAGATTGCTGTACCTAGGTTTTCATCCCTAGGCTTTCTTTGTACAAGCGAGTTTGTATCGTGAAGTAAAAGTCCAGTCCTCCGATAATCGTTCTATTATTTTATATTTCATGGCAAACAATCTACAGTATACATATATATGTATTTATCCCAATCTGTATATTATCTTTATAATATATATATGTCTACATACCACCTATCAACTGCTACCCAACTCTCATTCTCATATCGTAGAAGCTCAAAAATGAATGGGCACCATTCATAAGAAGGGGCCAGCATCAAGTGGCTCCTAGTCACTGAGTTGCGCGAGACCTAGGTTGTGCCCATATCAAAGTATGCGAGTCCCCACGTGGCAAGTTTCCTCGAGAATCTGTAACGGTAGCCATCATTACTGATAGCACAACAGTCGAAGAATATCTCCTCAAATCCCGAGCAACACGGCGCTCGAGAAGATTTTGTCAGCATTAACTGTTGACAGCTAGCTCGTACAAGCTATCAAAGGGCATGAGAAATTTCCACAACACAGAAGACTGAATTAGAGGCACCAATTATAAAGTTGTGCTAGCGCAACCTGGCTAGTTGGCGCCACTTGATCAAATTTTGTTCAGAATCTAGATGACGTGGCGTACGTGCCACTAATTTTGAAGAACGTTTCTTCTATCCAACCCACGACCATGCGCATCTCGCTGACAAGATGCCACGCGTCACCAATAATTAAAATAACCGCTCGTACAACTTGACAGGAGGCGCGCAACTCAGAGTGCATGCAACCCAGAAAAACTATTATTTCAGAACTCTATAAATAGAGTTTCAAATCAGTTCTAAAGCATCACTAGTGATCATAATCTCCTGCTAAAGTGTTGTTGCATTCTCCAAAATCTTGTGTCTTTAATATCACATCGTCTAAGAGATAAAGTGATCGTCTTCTGATCCGATTTCTATAGTTATACTTTTCCAGAAATTATTGCACCCTTGTACTTTCTTTCCTTCTTAGTTTGTAGAAATCAAACTTTTGTTTTTTACTAACAAACAAAATGGTGACTCTACTGGGGACGACTTTCTCCTCCAACGAGAAAGTGACAACCCAATATGATACCGCGTCGATCGGCAAGACGCAGAAGACCTTGGTTGTGTAAGTCGACCAAACAGCCTATGAAGCTATGATTAGTGCTGGGGGTGCTAGGTGCGCCACTGTGGCTTTCAAGAACAAGGCGGGCGCCATATGGACTTCCAAGTCCTCAACAACACCAATCACTACTTATGCGCAACCTGCGCCTGTTGCCTCTATAACACAAAACACAGGGGAATGCCCTTTGGCTATTCCCTCTTCTTCTCCAGTTCTGAACTCGGAGAAGAGCCTGTAAAGTGAGGCTACTAATCAGAATAAAAGAAAGTGTCATTTGGCCTTTTTTTATTCTATGCAATCTGCGGCTATTCCTGCCCTGGCACAGAACAAGGGGAAACGCTTTTTAGCTGCTGCCTCTTCCTTCCCAAGTTTAAAACTTGTTGGGAATACACCTATTTCTGCCTTGGCACAGAGCAAAGGGAAGCCCCCTTTGGCTTTTCCTCATTCTTTCCCGGTCTTTGACTCGGCAAAAATACTTCTAGTTGCGCCCTTGCGCCAATCAGTACAAAAGCTCTTTTGGGCAGAAACTCTACTCATCTTTACAGAGATAATCAAATTTTTGGCAAGTAAGTAAGTTCTATTTAGAATGAACTTTCCGCTACCCAGTTGCGCCAAGCCAAACGCACATGAACAGGGTACGTAGCACAAACAGGCATTCTGTCTACTTCTAAGGTTTTAAGTCAAGATCTGCCAACCCTCTGTATCTCAAGGTCCAAATAAGAAAAGCTGTTAGCGTCTCAAATAGACACACAAGTGGCGCACCTATCTGACTTGTGTGCCTATCTTAACAGGCGCCAGTCAAGAGCAACTTCAGCAAGTCATAATGCGCGCTAGTAACCGTATGCGCCAGTAGCCAACTTGCGTCAAAGGAAGACTCCTGAAGTCAAGAATCCTTTTACCTATGCTAATCAGCTCAACACCTCCTTGTACACTCAGGGTACAGGACATCTCATGAACCAGAATCATGTTTCCAATGTTATCAAGGAATATATCCTTCCGACTTTTTCTCGTCATGTCGTTGTAATCGATCTCCATGAACTTCTTGCACAGAAGCGGAAGATTATAAGGCCGTCTCATCTACTTATAGCTCCATAACAAGAATATTACTGCAATCATTACCATGAGATAGTCAATAAATGTTGCTGTCAGTCAGCTAAGAGGTCTGTCTTCGATAGTTTGAACTATGCTCAGACTCCTGAACCAGTGATAGTGGATGAAGATGAATTTTTGTACGCTTTTGTCAAGATAACATCCCGAAGCACTGGAGGTGGAAAGGGTCTAGACGCAAGGCATCCTGTAACCACCGTCAATAATAATTGGATCGAATCCGTGAGTTCGATAAAGGGGTCTATCGACACACCAGATGAAGAAGCCAAAAAACAATCCGTCAAAGGAATCTTTCCTTTAACCAAGAAATAATCGGTCAAAGGAATCTTCCCTTTGATCAAGAAACAACTGGTCAATGGAATTTTCCTGACTTTGACCAAGATTCATTTAGTCAAAGGAACCTTCCTATCCCTTATCGTGGGGGTAGTTCCTTGTATGACTTGGATGTCGACAACAAAAGTTCTGAGCGGACCATCTTTTCTACCAGTTTCTCTTTAGTGGCCAGAGAAGTGACATCATATGTCACTAGTGAGGAACAAGACGTATCTAGCTCTAACAGTTAAGAGCAGAGAATTGCTACATTGGAGGCCAGTTTGAAGAGTATAGCCGAAATGATATTAGGCATGCACGCTGTGATCATGGCACAACACACGTTTCCACCGGTTGTGAATCCGATTCCAACCCAAGAACCTGTAATGACATATGCTTCCGTCAATATTGGTCTGGGGGTACAGTCTCCTCATACTACTTCAGTACTATTCCAGGCTACTCCAAGTTAGTCTGGTGCATATCATGCAGTCCCTCCTACTAATACACCAAATCAGTCCACTGCTCTACAACCAGTGGTAGATTCTAACGAGGCCGTAAAACTTTTATATACTCAGTTTGAAGCCTTCAAACATAAAGACGACCTACAAAAGCTTGGGATTAAACAACCTTATCCTATAGAGTGGAAGGAAGTTCAATTTCCACCTAAATACAAACCTCCTACCATTATGATGTTTGATGACAGTATATCCCTAGGCTAGTACCTCAACCACTGTGAGATAATGACTGATCAACTTCAGCCTAACGATGCTCTACTCACTAGAGTATTCGTAGGATATTTAGCTCGTACAGCTTATGACTAGTACCGCAGTTTTCCAGACGGTTACATAACCTCTTTTTCTGGATTCAAACAAATATTCTTGGAACGAATTTATGAGGGAACAAATGACATGACTATCTCAGCCCTCACTAAAATCAAACAACGGCATAATAAAACTACTGAACATTTCATTGAACGATTCCATCGTGAGGCACTCAAAATGCCTCTGGAAACTCCAGATGCTCTGACTATAGACACATGTAAATCAAACTTTTTGCCTATAATCAGCATGTAGACCGGCTCTACACAATTTTATGATTGGCCTTCCTTCACAGTAAATGCCAAGGCAGCCGAAGAAAGTGACGACAAGTTCAAACAATTAGGCATTCAGATGCCTAATCTTGACTGAGATGAACATGCTATATCCAATAGCGGTAGCCGTCAGAATAACCGCAAAGGCAAAAAAACTTTGGCTTTCAATATCAAAGGCAAAGAAGCTATAGCCGTCAACATAGGTCAGTCAACACCTACTCCAATGGTACCACCATAAAGGGCACCATATCCTAAAGAAGAATAATCCTTCGACGAGGATGATGTCATGAGCATCTTTGATTGTTTGACCCAGAGAAATAAACTTTAGCTGTCGGGCGTAAAACGGCCAGAGAAAATGGGTAAAACTGATCATCCTAAATATTGTGTATATTATAGGTTTGTTGGACACCCGTCTCAAGAATGCTATGTGCTGAAAGGGAAAATCCAAAAGATGATCAAATTCGACACAATCAATCTTCAACAGAATGAGAAGACAGTAACTGCTAACATCGTTTCTATACAGTTTAGCAATTTTCCTGCTCAACTTGTGCAGGATGGAGTCATACCTATCCCGAAAGCTACTCTGGAGATTGTCAATCTCCCACCTGCACGAACTGATGGTCTTGTTCCTTTGTCAACCGATAAGGGAGAGATTATGTGGATCCATCCTGATTTGGTGGCTGACTTTGAAGCACCTTCTTCATCCACAAAGTCCAAAAAAGCAACCAAATATAAGTTATGTCATATGACTTCATTGGATGAATACCGTCTTCCACCTTTAACTGCTACCTTTACCTCGACGACAGATTCTTCTTCTTCTTCTTCTGAGACAATGCTAGCAAAGCTAGAGGCCAATTACCAACCAGCCTTTCATCTATATAGTCAATAATCTCGCAAACTCATGACGAAGATGGGATATAATCTATAAAAGGCTCCTGGCCTGGATTATGGAAAAGGATCTCTTGTACCTCTTTCTCTTTGCCTTTCATACAACCAATCTCGTATTGGTTTGGATTTTTGGACAGACTCTTCATCTTGTCAAAGGAAGTCGTCCAAAAGAAAGATCCGGACAAAGAGTTGCAATATAGTGTCCTTCGAACCTATATCAGAAGAAGAAGCCTTAACTGGTACTAGATCTGGAAGACTTTACCTGAGAAACTATTTAGAAGGTCAAGAGAGCCCTACTCCAGCTCTGGAAGGTCCTCCAGCATCATCTTCTCTTGCTGTTAATGTTCCATCGGCTTTATCACCTACAGTGGAACCAACTCCTCCCAAATCGATGCCAGTCGATAAAGAAAAATAGCCTGTCTGCTTCGATAAAGTATTAAAGAAGATTCCACCTTTTGGACTTGAGAAGCCTTATAATTTTAATATATTGGCTCAATTGGCTAATACTCCAGCAAGGTTATCAATCTTTGAACTCCTACATCTCTCAAGGAAAACTCGAGAAACTTTGAATGAAGCTTTGGTGCAAGCCGACACTTGTCTGACACTACTTAAGAAGCCAGATGAGGAACCTGTGACCTGCTTTCATTATCATATTATGATGGAGCTGATACCCAATATCACCTTCATATAAGATGATTTGCTGCTGGAAGTCAATCGACATGACCGGCCTCTATATTTTATGGGATATGTCGATACAATGAAGGTTGACCGCATCCTGATTGATCCTGGGTCTGCACTCAGTATCATGCCAAAAACTCTACTAGATGCTCTGAAGATCCCTGTGCATAATCTTTCCACAACTATCACGACAATCCTGGGATTTAATTCTGGCAGATGTTGTCACGACCCGTACCCTAGAGTAAGGACGTGGGTACGTCCAGCCTACGCCGCAGTATCGGCGGTAGAACGCTGTCCTAGGTCAACAATCATCTAGCAATATATCTCTAAGCAGTTTATACTCCCCGAATGGGGGTGACATAGCAGTAAAACTCAATCACAACTAAGAAAGAGATAGCACGATATGAAATAGAACTGAAGGAAATAAATAGATGAAAAGTAGTCTAAGATAATCCCAGCAATATCCAGAAGTACATGGTCTTAGATACAGAATGAAAGAATATATACAACTCTGAACTCCAAATAAAGTCTAGCTAAACATGTCTCATGACTACATAAAAGATAGATAAGCCTAACTAATCTAGTCTAGGCAATCGGGGTGATATCCTCAGCTAGAGCTAGGTCCTCCTGAGGGTCCAGCTCGCAGGTGTCATCTAAGGCTGCCCCGTAGTAAGTATCCAGGCAAGCCTCCTCCTCGTCCTCTGTAATATTTTCAACAGGTCCAGTCAGGACAGAAGCGAGTACAGTACATCTCAACAGTTTATAGCAGGTTAGAAGATATAATCATGCAGTAAAGTAAGATACAGGTACTGAAAGAAGTGCAGTATGTAAACAGAGAGAGAAAGCTATAATAAAAATATCTACTATAAATAGAGAACTAACATATGACTAGTGAGTCAGAGTACAATATAGACATATAAATGGCATAGGAGATTTTGATGCTACACTATGGAAGAGATTCTGATACTACACTACTTGGATAGTATTCACATATCTATTTCTACTCCCCCGTACCCCCAATCAGTACACAAGGATCCAACCAGGTTATGTTATGATACTATGTAAGGTCTCCGAAGGGTGATAAGCCCCCGAAGGGTGGTAAGCCTCCGAAAGGTGATAAGCCCCCGAAGGGTGATACATAGTAGACCCATAAATGGGATAAGGATTCCAGGAAGACTCTGTGATCATAAGAGTATATGTCACAAGTGATCGAAGAATCAACGAAGCATAGTGATACGCTATGTAAGTGAAACGCACAGAACATAGAGTACCCGATGCTCCCTAAGGATAACATCTCAAGAATGGATCCATATAGTACCAATCCGTGTGACCAACGTGACAGTACAAGTAAAGTAATCTACTGCAGGAAATAGTTCTAAGCAGGATATAAAATGATCAGAGAATGTACTCGCCTGGTATCTGAGTGTCCAATATGAAAGTACCGTCCGAGGAGTGGTGTCTGACTCCTAATCAGAACATCACTAGTCACAACAAGTCTAAAATGGTAAAATAAAGTTCTTCTATGCATTCTACATGATTCTAGGTCAAACTAAGCCAAAGTCAACTCCTGGTCAACTCTCGTCAACCCTAGAAGTCAAACTAGGTCAACCAAGTCTAGACTAGGTCAAACTAGTCTATACTAGTCCACAATAGTCTATACTAGGTCACTCAACCTATACTAGCTAGCACACAACACTACTAGGCTATCTAGACCAATTACACAAGTTATAAGGCAAACCTACATAACACCCATATATGTACATACATGGGTTGTAGGGCAATTAATAGGAAGCATCACATTATACATTATCCACACATCCATTACACCTACGCATATATATATATATTACATATAATACATAGGTATTCATACAATACATAACCTATAATTAGAAGATTAAGATAGGTATATATATATATATATATATATATATATATATATATATTATATATATATATATATATATATATATATATATAGAGAGAGAGAGAGAGAGAGAGAGAGAGAGAGAGAGAGAGAGAGAGATACTATAGACTTTGTGTGAGTGATCATGAAACAATGTGTTTGTGTGAGCAACATTGGTGTGTGTGTGTGACAGGTGAACACTAGATAGCAATGTGTATGAACATGGATGTATACGTGGAGAGGGAAACTCAATTTCAGAAATCTGTGTGTGTGCATGTGTGGCTGATGTAGGGGTATTAGGACTAACCTGTGTGCTAGAGTGTGTGTGATGTGGAAACATTTGATGGGAAGTAAAATAGTGTGCTGTTGTGTGGGGTGTCAGTGAGAGAGTGATGTGAGAGTGTATTAAACTGTGTGTGTGTGTGATGGAGTGAACAATACAATGTGTATGTGTGTATAGGGTGAGTGATAGGCTTAGATTTAGTTAACAAGAAAAATTAGTATAGAACCCCTGTTCTCAGGTTTAGCCAAACAAAAACAGCCCACTCTTATCAGTTATTCAACCCTGGGAACACCCAACATCATACCCAGTTCAAACCATGACAGGTACTCCTAATCACTCGAAACCTTGCATTCAATTAAACACCACATGAACCCTTATATTCTAACATGGTTTAATGTACAGAGAATTAACCATAACATAATATATCCAGAAGTACAAACTCAAGTTTAAGCACTATTCTCAGGTTCAAAACTTATTCTCAGTTTTCAGTTTAAGGAATCATTTATTTCATTTAAGGAAACAGGAAAAGGAAAAAAAACATTATCAATAGGCCACAAACCACTACACAACTTAACCACAACTAGGTTACATGGAGAGGAACATGTTTAGAATCTAAAACCCAGCATTAATCATCATTTAAGAGGCTAAAATCGACAGGCAAAATCATGTATGAAATCTGGACAAAAAAAAACTAGAAACTGAACTTAAATTCAGAAATTTCTAACTTGACAAAACTCGTTGAAAACATACTAAAATAACAATTGAAAGGTTGGTAAATGAAAGACCCCATGTGCACAAGCCCCACAAATCACTTCGTGTCACCCAAGGCCTGACACGGCGTGTCCAATACAAGAAACTCAAAAAAATAACACACAGTGCACTGTCTCGTGCACACGTACACTTGTGTCGTGTGCACGACACAAGACACTTCGTATCACGTGCTCGTGTCAGAAGATGGACCTAGTGTCCAGCTAAGTGTGTGTCAGCCTCAATAGGTCCTAGCGTGTCGTGTCCAAAGTAATGAGGCCGTATCAGTGACAAGAACTAACAGTGCACAGAATAGGCATTTCCCCGTACACGATTGATTCCTCCTTCGATATGACACGAAACCCAATGAAACTTAGGGAATGTCATGACAGACATTGCCCCTAGGTCTCCCTTGAATTTTGTGTCCAGAAACCTCATGTCGTGTCCGCTACAGGCCCCGAGTAGCAGGGGATCACTGTAGCACGTGCGCGAGCGTGTGCACGCGCGTGTCCACTCCACGAATCCGACACAAAGCGATACGAACACTACCACATACAAACAGAAATCAATAAGCAAGATTAAAACTAATATTCTTATTCAAAAATATCCTGGAAACTAGGTCGAAGAGTTCACTGGGGCATTTTGACAAACAGTCCTGCACTGGGTCTGATACGTGTCCAGAACGGACACGAAACCCAATAAAACTCGACACGAAGCCTATACAGACACTTAGGGGACCCTTAGGGCTTCCTAATCATGAAGACAAATTGAAAATCCATGGAGAAATGACAAAGTTACCCATTGATGAACTTCCAATGAAAAATCCCCTTTGTGAGCTCCTTTCTTGGTATCCCAATCCAATCAAAACAACCTCAAACTGAAACAAATTTCCAATAACAGCAAGAACAATAATATTAGGATCTAATGCAACTAGTTTGGGGGAAAAAGGACCTACAATGGATTTTTTATAGTTTTTTAAACATGGAGACTCACCTTTTTCTTTTCTTGAAATAATTTCCTAGTGAAGGAGGCTAGCCCTAGATTTTAGGAGGATATAAATATGGTGGTGATCCCTTGGCAATAAGTGCCCGACCACATCTTCTTGGGATTAGGGTTAGGTTGATTTTTGGGCTTTGGGCCAAGTTACATAGGCTATGTTTGATTTGATTAATAAGGACTCTAAATCATAAGCCATGACTTATGGCTTTCTAATTTCTATTACTAATTAGGTTCTAATGACCAAACCAAAGATTAGGCTAGGTTAGACTATAGTCACATAGCCTAACCAAGTCCAACTAACTAGGGTTAGTTCCTATGTTGGTCTACATGGGTCCAAACTAACCAAAATCAATCTAGTCCAAACAATTCCAAAATAATTTCTAAAAATTCCCATAAATTCAAATAAATTTAAATTATCCCAAAAATGACAAAAATACCCTCACACTAGAAATATGGTAGTGACAAATCTACCCTCCTTAAAAGAATTTTATCCTCGAAATTGAAAGACGAAATACCACTGATGAGAAGGATAGAAAGCATACCTCACGGTCCAAAAAGATAAGGGTAGCGCTCGCACATCTCATCCTCCCGCTCCCATGTAGACTCTCCTGGAGAATGATGCCTCCATGCGACGCGTACCAAGGGTATCACCTGGTTCCTCAGAACCTTCTTCCGTCGATCCAGAATCTCTACTGGCTGCTCTGGATAGCTGAGAGAAGGCCCAACCTCTATCTCTGAATGATCGAGCACATGGCTAGGGTCAGCCACGTACCTGTGATACATAAAATACGTTGTGGACCCCCACTAGTACAGGTGGCAAGTCTAGTCTGTATGCAACATCATCGACTCTTTCGCTGATAACGAAAGGGTCGATGAAGCGCGGGCTAAGCTTCCCGCCTCCACCGAAATGTATCGTACCATGAGTCAGAGATATCCTCAAGAAAACCTGGTCTCCGACCTAATCACAAGCAAGGTCTCAATTAAAATAATAAACAAACATGATCAAAAATCACAAACAAGGAAACCTAATTCTATTCCTACTCTAATCAGTACCTCAAACTCCAAGGGCCTCCGATGGCTATCGGCCCAGTGCCGATGTCTGTCCTGCGCCACGCGAAGTCTGTCCCTGATGAGCTTCACCTTCTCGGCCGCATCAACAACCATCTCTGGCCTCATTAAAGCTCGCTCACCAACATCATTCCAGGATAAGGGTGTACGGCACCTACGCCCGTACAGAGCCTCGGAAGGTGACATCTTAATGCTGGCCTGGAAACTATTGTTGTAGGCAAACTCCACCAAATGAAGATGATCCTCCCAGGAACCTCCAAAGTCCAGAAGGCACGTCTGCAGTATATCCTCAAGGGTCTGAATAGTCCGCTCTGACTGTCCGTCCGTCTGGGGGTGGTATGCAGTACTAAACTTGAGCTGAGTGCCCAAGCTGGTCTGCAGACTCCTCCAGAAATGGGAAGTAAAACGGCTATCCCGATCCGAGACGATGCTGACCGGAACTCCGTAAATCCTGACTATCTGCCGCATATACAACTCTGCCAGTCTTTCTGTAGACGTACCCACCTTGAATGGAATGAAGTTGGCCGATTTGGTCAACCTGTCAACGATGACCCAAATCGCGTCTTTCCCTCATGGAGTACGCGGTAATCCTGAAACGAAGTCCATAGTGATATACACCCATTTCCACCCAAGAATGGGCAGCGGCTGCAACAATCCATCAGGCCTCTATCTCTCTGCCTTGACCTGCTGACAGACCAAACACCTAGCCACGAAGCGAGCCACCTTCCGCTTCATCCCTGACCACCAAATATGTTCCCGCAGATCTCGGTACATCTTGTTGGCACCCGGGTGTATAGAGTACTGAGATCTGTGGTCCTCCTGCATAACCTGCTCTCTGAGATCTCTACTGGGCACACATAACCTGGAACCGTGCCTCAAGGCACCATCCTCTACAAGAGAAAACTCGCCCTCCAACAATCCTGCTCGAACCTGCTCTCGGAGACACCACAGAGCAACGTCCTCAAACTGTGCCGACTTGATCCTCTCTACCAAGTCTGACTGAATCTGCATCCCCCATAGCTGCATCTGCACTCCGGGCACGATCACCTCAATGCCAAGGCTCTCCAAGTCGGCAAGCAAATGCCGATCCATGGTCAAACACATGGCTGTCGGATACCTACTCAAGGCATCGGCAACTACGTTGGCCTTCCCTGGATGATACTGCAGTGCAATGTCAAAGTCCTTCATCAACTCCAACCATCTGTGCTGCCTCATGTTCAACTCCTTCTGAGTGAACACATACTTTAAGCTCTTGTGATCTGTGAAGATCTCCACCCTCTCACCATACAGATAATGCTTCTAGAGCTTCAGAGCAAAAATTACTGCTGTCAGCTCCAGGTCGTAGGTAGGGTAGTTGTTCTCATGGGGACGCAATTGCCTGGAAGCATAGGCAATCACCTTCCCATGCTGCTGCAACACACAACCCAGCCCCTTCCCTGAAGCATCACTATAAATAGTAAAACCACCCGATCCTAAAGGCAATGTCAGAATCGGAGCTGTCGTAAGCCGCTTCTTCAACTCATCAAAAGCTGCCTAACACTCCTCTGACAAAACGAACTCAGCATCCTTCAGGGTCAACCGAGTCAACGGCTCTGCAACCCGGAAGAAATCCTGCACAAATCTCCGATAATACCCTGCCAGCCCCATGAAACTCCTGATCTCTGCAACTGAAGTCGGCGCTGCCCATGCCTCAACTGCTACAATCTTCTTGGGATCAATTGAGATACCATCTCTAGTCACCACATGCCCCAAGAAGTCCACCCGGTCCAAGAAAAACTCACACTTGGAGAGCTTCCCGTAAAGCTGCTCCTTCCTGAGAATCTCCAGTACTATCCTCAAATGCTCCTCGTGCTCCTCCTCAGTCTTGGAATATATCAAGATATCGTCAATAAACACCACCACAAACTGATCCAGATACTGGTGGAACACCTTGTTCATAATGTTCATAAACACTGCTGGTGCATTGGTTAGCCCAAACGGCATAACCAAAAACTCGAACTGCCCGTACCGCGTCCTGAAAGCGGTCTTGGAAATATCTTCCCTCTTCACCTTCACCTGGTGATATCCCGACCTCAGATCAATCTTGGAAAATACCCGAGCTCTGCTCAACTGGTCAAATAGATCGTCAATCCACGACAGTGGGTATTTGTTCTTGATCGTGAGGTTGTTGAGTGCCCTATAGTCAATACACATGCGTACTGACCCATCCTTTTTCGGCAGGAACAACACTGGTACTCTCTATGGCGACGAACTCGAACGGATGAAGCACTTGTCCTGTAGCTCATCCACTTACTTCTTCAGCTCCACCAGCTCGCTGTTGTTCACCCGATAGACATGCTGAGAGATGGGCTTCGCTCCTGGAACCAAGTCTATCGAGAACTCTATGTCTCTGTCTGGTGGCAATTCCGTCAACTCCTCTGGGAAAATATCCATATAATTTGCTATCAAGGGGTGTAGAATCGTCTGCTCCTCGACCGAGACTCCACAGAAGACTCCGTTGCTCTTCTCTGCCTGACATCTGGAGTACTCGAATTCTGGCTCCCCCGGTGCTCTGAAGAGAACTCTACCCCCTCTGCAATCAATGCTTGTGTGGTGCCTGCTCAACTAATCCATGACTAGTACTATATCGTAGTTCGGTAATGGCATTACGAGCAGGCTCACCTCCAACTCACGGCCTCCCAAAACTACTCTCCGACCCTTACAAACATCACTCGCGAGGATAATGCCACCCCCGGTCGTGATCTTGTAAGTCCTAGGCAACGATTCAGCTATGATACCGTGTCTAATCACAAAAGATACTGATATAAAGCTATACGAAGCACCGGAATCGAATAATGCAAATGCTGGACTGGAGTCGAAAACAATCGAACCTGTAATCAGCTCTCCTATCACCTCTGCATCTCCAGCTGCCATGGCAAAAGCTCGCCCCTGTTGGCCTCCCCTGGCCTGCTGCTGGTGCTGGACGAACCTCTGCTGCTGCGTCGGCAGGGCTGGTCTCCTCTGTTGGCCTGCTGGAGCCCTGGCTCCACCTTCCGGAGCTGCTCGTCCTTGCGGCACTCCCTCATCTGGTGGTCTGCTGAACCAGACACTAGGCACTGCCCCAGCCTCTTCCAGCACTCATTGAAGGCGTTCATAGGCTTCTTGCAGTAGCCATAAGTACCACCCTATCTCTGACCCTGCTGGTGCTGCCTCGGCTGCTGCTGCTGATGGACTGGCCTCTGCTAAATCGGCTGTGGCTAAAACTGTCTCAGCTGCTGATGCTCAAAGTGGGGCCTCATGGCCTGGCCTCCGCTGCTGCTGCTGCCTCCAACTGGGTCTCTCCCCATCTTGAGCCTAAGCTCAAGATCATCCTCTGCTAGCAAAGCTCCTGTCAAGATCTTCTCGAACGTGGCATCCCGGTTTCCCTTGGTCAAGGACTTGACCACCTTGACTAGGCCCTTTCGGAACCTCTGAGCCTTCGCCATCTCGCTCAATCCCTCCACAAACCTGTCGAGGCGGCCAAACTCCCCGGCGTACTCCTCCACTGAGAGACTCCCCTGGACCAGGCTCTCGAACTGCGACTCCAAGGCTCTAAGTGCTGAATCTGGGAAGAACTTCTTCTTGAAGAAGCCCTTGAACTGCTCCCAAGTCTGCCCAGCTACCCCTACCCTGGGGTCTGACTGATACCAGGTGCGAGCAAGATCTCGCATCCGGCTAGCTGCGGCCTCGATCTGAAGGTCTGCTGGAATCCTGGCCAAGCGGAAGATCTCCTCTATATGCTCGATCCACTCATCGGCATATAGGATCCCCTCTGTCCCCAGAAAGTCTCTGGGGCTCATCTTCTGAAACTGCTCGATCCCCGGTGTCCTCGGCTGCTGTACCACTGGTCGAGCTGCGGCTGTCGTGACGGCCAACTCCATGCCTCTGTCCTGTCGAGCCTGCTGCCTGTCCATAAACTGCTAGAAATACGCGAACATCTGAGCTGCGTCCACGTATCCTGGAGGTGGTGGCTACTGAAAGGGATCCTCTGGAATGATCGGGTCCTGCCTCCGAGTCGATGGATGCATACCCCCTGCTGCGGCTGCCGATGTCTCAATACGAGCTGAGGTGGCAGGAGCTGCAGTCCCCTGGCCTCGCCGTACTGGCTGAGAGGTAGCAGTCCCCTCTATAGCATCCTCATGAATGGTACGTTGCGACCTAGTCTCTACCATCCTAAAGATAGACAAACAAGAGTATCAATTTCTGAGAAAGAAGCAAAATAACAAAGACGAACAATTATAATTCAAAGGATCAGCTGACTAAAGGATTTAGATGGCAATAAAATTTTTTTTCCTAAAGTGATTGAGTACCTTAAAATTAATGTACTATATCCTACTGTAGGCTGTAGTGATACCCTAATTCGAATACCACTAGACTTCTAGTCTAGACCTGCATGGGCCACCACTAAAAACGTGTCACGACCCGCACCCTAGAGTAAGGACACGAGGCGTGGGTACGTCCAGCCTACGCCGCAGTGTCGGCGGTAGAACGCTGTCCTAGGTCAACAATCATCTAGCAATATATCTCTAAGCAGTTTATACTCCCCGAATGGGGGTGACATAGTAGTAAAACTCAATCACAACTAAGGAAGAGATAGCACGATATGAAATAAAACTTAAGGAAATAAATAAATGAAAAGTAGTCTAAGATAATCCCAGCAATATCCAGAAGTACATGGTCTCAGATACAGAATGAAAGAATATATACAACTCTGAACTCCAAATAAAGTCTAGCTAAACATGTCTCTTGACTACATAAAAGACAGATAAGCCTAACTAATCTAGTCTAGGCAATCGGGGTGATATCCTCAGCTAGAGCTGGGTCCTCCTGAGGGTCCAGCTCGCAGGTGTCATCTAAGGCTGCCCCATAGTAAGTATCCAGGCAAGCCTCCTCCTCGTCCTCTGTAATATTTTCAACAGGTCCAGTCAGGACAGGAGCGAGTACAGTACATCTCAACAGTTCATAGCAGGTTAGAAGATATAATCATGCAGTAAAGTAAGATACAGGTACTGAAAGAAGTGCAGTATGTAAACAGAGAGAGAAAGCTGTAATAGAAATATCTACTATAAATAGAGAACTAACATGTGACTAGTGAGTCAGAGTACAATATAGACATGTAAATGGCATAGGAGATTCTGATGCTACACTATGAAAGAGATTCTGATACTACACTACTTGGATACTATTCACATGTCTATTTCTACTCCCCCGTACCCCCAATCAGTACACAAGGATCCAACCAGGTTATGTTATTATACCATGTAAGGCCTCCGAAGGGTGGTAAGCCTCCGAAAGGTGATAAGCCTCCGAAGGGTGATACATAGTAGACCCATAAATAGGATAAGGATTCCAGGAAGACTCTGTGATCATAAGAGTATATGTCACAAGTGATCGAAGAATCAACGAAGCATAGTGATACGCTATGTAAGTGAAACGCACAGAACATAGAGTACCCGATGCTTCTTAAGGATAACATCTCAAGAAGGGATCCATATAGTACCAATCCGTGTGACCAACGTGACAGTACAAGTAAAGTAATCTACTGCAGGAAATAGTTCTAAGCAGGATATGAAATGATCAGAGAATGTACTCGCCTGGTATCTGAGTGTCCAATATAAAAGTACCGTCCGAGGAGTGGTGTCTGTCTCCTAATCAGAACAGCACAAGTCACAACAAGTCTAAAATGGTAAAATGAAGTTCTTCTATGCATTCTACATGATTCTAGGTCAAACTAAGCTAAAGTCAACTCCTGGTCAACTCTGGTTAACCCTAGAAGTCAAACTAGGTCAACCAAGTCTAGACTAGGTCAAACTAGTCTATACTAGTCCACATTAGTCTATACTAGGTCACTCAACCTATACTAGCTAGCACACAGCACTACTAGGCTATCTAGACCAATTACACAAGTTATAAGGCAAACTTACATAACACCCATATATGTACATACATGGGTTGTAGGGCAATTAATAGGAAGCATCACATTATACATTATCCACACATCCATTACACCTATGCATATATATATATCTATATTTATATATATATATATACATATATATATATATATATATATATATATATATATATATATATATATATATATATATATATATATATATATATATATATATTACACATAATACATAGGTATTCATATAATACATAACCTACAATTATATATATATATATATATATATATATATATATATATATATATATATTTATAGAGAGAGAGAGAGAGAGAGATACTATAGACTGTGTGTGAGTGATCATGAAACAATGTGTGTGTGTGAGCAACATTGGTGTGTGTGTGTGACAGGTGAACACTAGATAGCAATGTATGTGAACATGGATGTATACATAGAGAGGGAAACTCAATTTCAGAAATCTGTGTGTGTGCATGTGTGGCTGATGTAGGGGTGTTAGGACTAACCTGTGTGCTAGAGTGTGTGTGATGTGGGAACATGTGATGGAAAGTAAAATAGTGTGCTGTTGTGTGGGGTGTCAGTGAGAGAGTGATGTGAGAGTGTATTAAACTGTGTGTGCGTGATGGAGTGAACAATACAATGTGTATGTGTGTGTAGGGTGAGTGATAGGCTTAGATTTAGTTAACAGGAAAAATTAGTATAGAACCCCTGTTCTCAGGTTTAGCCAAACAAAAACAGCCCACTCTTATCAGTTATTCAATCTTGGGAACACCCAACATCATACCCAGTTCAAACCATGACAGGTACTCCTAATCACTCGAAACCTTGCATTCAATTAAACACCACATGAACCCTTATATTCTAACATGGTTTAATGTACAGAGAATTAACCATAACATAATATATCCAGAAGTACAAACTCAGTTTTAAGCACTATTCTCAGGTTCAAAACCTATTCTCAGTTTTCAGTTTAAGGAATCATTTATTTCATTTAAGGAAACAGGAAAAGGAAAAAAAAACATTATCAATAGGCCACAAACCACTACACAACTTAACCACAACTAGGTTACATGGAGAGGAAAATGTTTAGAATCTAAAACCCAGCATTAATCATCATTTCAGAGGCTAAAATCAACAGGAAAAATCATGTATGAAATCTGGACAAAAAAAACTGGAAACTGAACTTAAATTCAGAAATTTCTAACATGACAAAACTCGTTGAAAACATACTAAAATAACAATTGAAAGGTTGGTAAATGAAAGACCCCATGTGCACAAGCCCCACAAATCACTTCGTGTCACCCAAGGCCTGACACGGCGTGTCCAATACAAGAAACTCAAAAAAAACAACACATAGTGCACTGTCAGTGCACACGTGCACTTGTGTCGTGTGTACGACACAAGACACTTCGTTTCTCGTGCTCGTGTTAGAAGATGGACCTAGTGTCCAGCTAAGTGTGTGTTAGCCTGCAATAGGTCCTAGCGTGTCGTGTCCAAAGTAATGAGGCTGTATCAGTGGCAAGAACTAACAGTGCACAGAATAGGCATTTCCCCGTGCACGATTGATTCCTCCTTCGACACGACACGAAACCAAATGAAACTTGGGGAATGTCATGACAGATATTGCCCCTAGGTTTCCCTTGAATTTTGTGTCCAGAAACCCCGTGTCGTGTCCGCTACAGGTCCCGAGTAGCAGTGGATCACTGTAGCATGCGCACGAGCGTGTGCACGCGCGTGTCCACTCCACGAATCTGACACAAAGCGACACGAACACTACCACATACAAACAGAAATCAATAAGCGAGATTAAAACTAATATTCCTATTAAAAAATATCTTGGAAACTAGGTCGAAGGGTTTACTGGGGCATTTCGACAAACAGTCCTGCCCTGGGTCTGGTACGTGTCCAGAACGGACATGAAACACAATGAAACTCGACACGAAGCCTATACAGACACTTAGGGGACCCTTATGGCTTCCTAATCATGAAGACAAATTGAAAATCCATGGAGAAATGACAAAGTTACCTATTGATGAACTTCCAATAAAAAATCCCCTTTGTGAGCTCCTTTCTTGGTATCCCAATCCAATCAAAACAACCTCAAACTGAAACAAATTTCCAATAACAACAAGAACAATAATATTAGGATCTAATGCAACTAGTTTGGGGGAAAAAGGACCTACAATGGATTTTTTATAGTTTTTTAAACATGAAGACTCACCTCTTTCTTTTCTTGAAATAATTTCCTAGGGAAGGAGGCTAGCCCTAGATTTTAGGAGGATATAAATATGGTGGTGATCCCTAGGCAATAAGTGGCCGGCCACATCTTCTTGGTATTAGGGTTAGGTTGATTTTTGGGCTTTGGGCCAAGTTACATAGGCTATGTTTGATTTGATTAATAAGGACTCTAAATCATAAGCCATGACTTATGGCTTTCTAATTTCTATTACTAATTAGGTTCTAATGACCAAACCAAAGATTAGGCTAAGTTAGATTAGAGTCACATAGCCTAACCAAGTCCAACTAACTAGGGTTAGTTCCTATGTTGGTCTACATGGGTCCAAACTAACCAAAATCAATCTAGTCCAAACAATTCCAAAATAATTCCTAAAAATTCCCATAAATTCAAATAAATTCTAATAAATTTAAATTACCCCAAAAATGACAAAAATACCCTCACACTAGAAATGTGGTAGTGACAGAAGTGAACCCCTGGGGAAGATTTGTCTGAAATTACAAATCGGTAATCTCCGTACACAGGTCACCTTCTATGTGATCGACAATCATGGCTCCTATAATGACTTACTGGAAAGACCATTTTTGTATGAGCATAATATCGTGCCATCAACTCTTCATTAATGCTTCAAGTATTGGACGTCAATGGAGAGGTCCAAAAAGTGGCAGCTGATCTTAACCCCTTCCGGGATATCAAAGCATATTGTACCGATTCCCGAATGTACAAAGAGAAATTCATAAATGTTGTACTGGCCATGGATATTGAGAAAGATCAGAGGGTCACCCCAGATGATGTCCTTGTGATTCTGTTCAAAGGACGTACTTCTCGTCCTTCATTCTCACATACATTGACCATTCATCTTTCTTCTCATGCTAAACATTTTGCTGAAAAACGGAACAGAGGAAGCTCACCTCTTCTGAGCCTCTTGTTATCGACCTTCCTCGTAACAAATCTCATCATTCTCCTTCTCCTCATCTGGTTATCAACCTTACCAAGTCTTCTGTAAAGGCCAAGAGCCCTGCTGTAAATGATGATATAAAAATTAATAAAGTAGCATCTCCTTTACAGTATACTGATTTCTTTTATTATACTCGATGTTACTTAGAAATGCTAGATAACTTCGAATCACTTATAATAGGAGCAGTTCAACCTCTCTAAGATGAAGTATTGCTCGAACTAGTGTAAGACTCCTTCTTAGTTCCTTTCAGGAAGGAAGATGAACTTCCTATACTTTTTAGTAAAGGAATAGAGCAGAAGACTACGCCCGATAGCGAGGAAGAAAATGACGATAACGGAAGACTCCAACTACGTCATTATAGTCAACAATCAAAAGATATCATTCAAAAGATGGGCTACAATTTTAAAGCTGGTCTCAATGGCGGTAAATGAAGGCGAATTCCTATTCGTATCCCTGCCCCAAAAAGAAAGTCACTGCAATATTACAGTAAAACGCAGCGTGGATTAGGTTATACCTCGCCGATTCCAACCCCAGAAGCCTTCAAATCCGATAAAGAGGAGCGATCTAACTCTTTTGATTCCGTTTCATGGGATTCTGACACCAGTGTAGCCCACGTCCTTCGAGTGACATTATCTTCCAATATGGTGTCTGCTGAATTCTTAGAAGATGATGATGACTTTATTGAAGCTTCTGAAGCAGATCCTTGGGCACAAAGGATAGACACTCAATGGGAACTTCGCTTTGAGCAACGAAAACTCTCAACTAAAGATCAATTAATTCAGATTGATGTTGGAGAAGAAGGCTCGCCAAGACCTATCTTCATCAGCAAGAGTCTCCCAGAAGCGGATAAACAAAACTTAATTCAGCTTATTCGGGAATACTTGACGTCTTCACCTGGAGTTATGAGGATATATAGGGACTGGATCCTCAGATTGCTACCCACATGCTCAACATGTTGCCCAATGCAAAGCCGATCAAATAACAACAGCATCGATTTCGACCTGACATGATGGATGCCATAGAAACTGAAGTCAAGAAGCTTAACTCTTGTGGTTTTGTCAGAGAAGAACAATATCTTGACAGGACTGCCAATGTTGTCCCAGTTATGAAGAATACGGGGAAGGTCAGAGTCTATATTGACTTTAGAGATCTCAACGATGCTTGTCCCAAGGATGAGTTTCCTCTTCTGATCATTGATGTCCCGATAGATAATATTTGCGGATTTGAACGAATATCTTTTATGGATGGATTCTCAGAAAACAATCAAATCAAGATGCATCCAAAAGATAAAAAATATACATCTTTTCGTACTCCTCTGGGAGTCTATAGCTACACTATCATGCCATTCGGTCTTAAAAATATTGGTATAACTAATCAGCGGACTCTGAGATGCATGTCACGTCCCAGAACCAGAATACTAGAGAGCGGGGGCAGACATAGCCAGCTACGTATATGAAATATGATCCATCTCGCTATACGGTCACGGCTGTCTAGATACATGAGGGTTTATCTACAAGCCAGCAGTCTCTTAAGGCCATGAACAAGCCTATTGTCTCAATCACAAGCAAGTAAGTAAAAGTCATAAGATGTATGATCATTAAATATACAATAGTATGGCATCCCAAATATTATATATTCATTTGATCATGAAGCTAGTCGTTACAAAATGTCAGGACTAGCAAGAGTTTAGTCATACATGATCAACCCTAGGATCTGTTAATCATGTTACAACCCGTAGGCAGACAGTAAGTAAAGTGCAATCGAGCTAAACAGGTGCTCGTCGGCTAAACGCCTCAAAAGAATTTTTTACAATAAAGTAGGAGATCAAAAATAAACCCACTCGTTGCCAGGGTTCCGTCTAGTGGCCACCATCTGGCTGGAAGGTCGGTAGATCCTCTGTAGCTGCTCCGAAATCTGGGCACACAAAACCAGCTGGGTCAGACCCAAGAAAGAGCAAGTGCCACAAAGGAAGCTTCACTTAGGAACTAAAACCAGCAATCAGCACAAGAGTATAAATAAAGTAACAACTAGAAATAAAGAAAATATATCAGGATGATATACGACGAGATAACCATGGAGCTATTCAGATAACCAGGTTACAACCCGTAAACCAAACAAGGACCGGGGTTGTTACCCTTCGTCTGAACAGAACTTGAAATTCTCACCATTTATCGATAAAATAATCACAGGCATTCCGGTCATGCAGTAACATGGAACAAGATCAGGGCAAGACTAGACAGGTTAGACTCCATCCAATCATTTCACGGCCAAGCAAGAATTACGGCTTGATACTTTAACTAACTAGGTTGTCACAAGCCTAATTACTAACAAGATGCAGTGAGATTATTCCACAGCCATAAGCCCTGCAGACCATCCAGGTTACCCGGGTTGAAAGATTAGGGTTGAATTCAGGTGGGTACATCGTCCAGGAAACGCATGTACCCTTAGATAGCTTGAAGGGTGCAACACATGACAGTGTGCTGGAAATATGCCCTACTCGACGGCAGGCTACAGATCCCAAGGCGTACCCAGGTAACGGGATTGCCTGTAGCTGGAAGATCTCTTTATGACTAATGTATTAATCTAGTTATTTAGCCTTAGTCCATTTCAGTAGGTACTCCTGACCGTGGTACTCAGGAGTCCCCTCCTAGACATGATGCAAGACAGGACTGGTTCATTTGTACAAGCACAATCGTCCACGATGTCCAGGTTAATTATACAGGTCATGTCATGTCCGGTAGCCGTCGCAACAGCTTATCAAAAAAATTATGTCAGGTTATCATGTCAAGTGTACTTTGTCAGGAGTGCGCCACGGCGGGCCACTATCATATCAGGTTATCATGTCATGTGTGCACCACTATGGGTCACTGTCAGGTCATGCTTAATTATCATTCCAAATATATTAAATGAATTCGTGATTATCAAGTTCATGACAAAAGGCATAAGGATATAAAATGGACGTAATAAAATATCAATACACAGGGCTATAGGAGAGCCATGCGGCTAAGGCATATACGGCCAGGAATGATCTCATGCGGCCGGAAGAGAACAGCCCATGCGGCTGAATAGGGTCAGGCGCATGCGGCTAAAAAGGGAAGGGCTTATGCGGTCAAAGGGGTATCAGTCATATGCGGCTCGGAGATCCACTCAGTCATACGGCTGAGAAAGGCATGACATATGCGGTTAGGAGGATAGAAAACTCATGCAGCTGGCAGGGGATGGGTTCATACGGCTGGCTGACCAATCAAGTACATGCGGCCTGGGAGGAGCAACCCATGCGACTGCGGGGAGCAATGACTATGCGGTCAAGGGAAGCAAACCCATGCGGCTGGGAGACTGCGGTCTATGCGGCTCGCGAGCGTTGAGTTCATGCGGCTCAGGGTTACTGGAAATCCATGCGGTCAGGAAGGACTGGGCCTCAGTCATGCGGCTGAGAAGGAATACTTGCCGCATAAACTTGTCATGCAGTCAAGTCAAGGCAATAGCGCATGCGGTTGGAACTGACTTGCCGCATGAATGTTCATGCGGTCAAGTGCTACCATGCGGCTCGAGACTGTGCTTCTTCTCCAAATTTCTGAGAAGAAGTACACCATAAGCCATGGCTTCCAAGCTGCATAACTCTATCATCCGGAGCCCAAATCTGAACTTTCATAGGTCAAAATAGGGTAGAACGAAATTCTCTACAACATGGAACCATCAAAACTCGAAAATAACAAGATTAGGTTGATCAAAACCCAAGAAATTCAAAAATAATGTAAATATAAAGCTACAAAAATCTAGCCATGGAAAGTGAAAATGCCAAGTTCTAAAGTAAGTTAGAATACTGTAAGGAAGAGAATGAAGCAATAAAATTGGAGTTCCTCCATGAAGCAAGTTGCACTTGCCTAGACCTCTCTCTCTATCTCTCTGGTAGGTGAAGAAGTAAATGGAAGAAAAAAAAAGGTTAACGAAGAGAGAGAATGAAGAGGGGCTAATAAATGGTAGTGGTGGTGGTAGGTAGGGGGTTTACCCTTGGTTCATAATAAACCAATAGCAATCCCAAACCGAACCAAGCCAACCCGAACCAAGAATAACCAAGCCATAAAGGAAGAGCTAAGCAAGGAACCATGCAATACAAGAATAAATATGTACACATATTCTAAAAATACGCAATACGAACCACAGACATTACAATCCTACCCACCTTAAAAGAATTCTGTCCTCGGAATTTAATCAAGAGGCTAGAGGGGAAATGACAAGCTATACTAATAACAAGCGGGCTATATTAGGCAATCAATCAATCATGTAAGCAAGGAATCGAAGGCATGAGGCATAAGAAAGATATTATACCTCACGAGTCAAACAGGTCGGGATACCGCGATCGGATATCATGCTCACGCTCCCATGTTGACTCACCCAAAGAGTGATGACCCCAAGCAACTCGGACTAACTTGATAGTCTTATTCTTGAGTGTCTTTTCTCTTTGGTCCAATATAGACACGGGCCGATCCTCATACGAAAGGTTGGTACCAACAACCAATTCCGAATGATCTAGGATGTGGCTCGGGTCTCGGATATACCGTCATAATTGGGATACATAGAACACGTCATGCACCTCGCTTAGCGACGACGGAAAAGCGAGACGATAGGATACATCTCCTATATGCTCCAGAATGTCAAACGGTCCTATATACCTAGGACTAAGCTTTCCCCATACGCCAAATCGAATGACGCCACAGTTAGGTAAAATCCTCAGGAATATATGATCGTCGACCGAAAACTCGAGAGGACGCCGATGGGAATCGGCCCAATAGCACTGGCGATCTTGGGCAACTCGAAGATGATCTCTGACTCTCCTGACCACCTCAACTGTCTGAGCAATCATTTCTGGACCAAGCATCTGCCTCTCTCCAACATCATCTCTGGCTAACAGAGATCTGCACTTCCTGCCATAAAGTGCCTCGAACGGTGCCATCTGGATACTGGCCTGGAAATTGTTGTTGTACGAGAACTCCACCAGGTGTAGGTGATCTTCCCACGAACCACCGAAGTCAAGGGTACAAGATCTCAATATATCTTCAAGAGTCTGGATCGTGCGTTCCGACTGGCCATCTGTCTGCGGATGATATGCTGAACTGAACTGGAGACGAGTTCCCAAACTCTTCTACAGGCTACGCCAAAAGTGTGACGTGAATCTTGAATCTCGGTCCGAGGTGATACTGACTAGCACTCCGTACAACCTGACAATCTGTCTGAGGTACATCTCTGCTAACTGAGCTGTCGACTGACCAACTCTGAATAGAAAAAAGTGAGCCACCTTCGTGAGCCGGTCAACTATAACCCAAATAGCATCTCGACCAGCTGGAGATCTAGGTAATCCAGTCACAAAATCCATGGTCACATGCTCCCATTTCTATTCTGGAATCGACAAGGGCTGAAGAAGTCCAGCTGGCCTCTGATGTTCAGCTTTAACTTGTTGACAAACCAAACACCGAGAGACAAACCGAGTTATCACCCGCTTCATGCCATTCCACCAAAAGTGCTGACGGATATCGCGGTACATCTTCGTACTGCCAGGATAGATGGAATACTGAGAACTGTGCGCTCCTGACATGATCTCCCGTCTGATATCTCCACTGGGTACACAAAGACGATTACCATATCGAAGTATACCATCCTCATGAATGCATAACTCTGGTCTTTGCCCTGCTTCACATTCTGCTCTGAGCCGCTGAAGCTTGGAATCTGATGACTGCGCCATCCGGATCCTCTCGACTATAGTGGACTGAACTTGAATGCTGGCCATCAATGCCATACTGGAAGGGAGAACAACTTCAATACCCATCTTCTGAAGATCTGTTAACAGCTCCGGTTGTGCTGTTAGAAAATAAATTTCGGCTCTCCTGCTCAATGCATCTGCAACAACGTTGGCCTTCCCAGGATGATACTGCAAGTTGACATCATAATCCACAAGTAGCTCTAGCCATCTCCTCTGACGCATGTTAAGATCTTTCTGGGTAAAAACATACATCAGGCTCTTGTGGTCGGTGAAAATCTGTACCCTATCTCCATACAAATAGTGCCTCCACAACTTGAGTGCAAATACTACTGCTGCCAGCTCCAAGTCATGGGTTGGGTAATTCTTCTCATGATCACAAAGTTGTCGTGAAGCATAAGCTATTACCTTCCCATGCTGCATCAGAACACATCCTAACCCTCTTCCTGAAGCATCACAATATACTGAGAATCCTTCGATTCTATCTGGAAGCGCAAAAATGGGAGCCGTCATCAAGCCTGACTTTAACTTCTTAAAAGAATCCTGGCCCTCTGCTGTCCAAGCAAACTGCGCATCCTTGCGGGTTAATCGGGTCAATGGCGCTGATATCCGAGCAAAATCCGAAATAAACCGCCGGTAGTAGCCGACCAATCCAAGAAAACTGCAAACTTCTACAACTGTGCTGGGCACTGGCCACGACTCAATAGCCACAATCTTCTGGAGATCTACTTCTACTCCTCCTCTGGTAATGATATGACCCAGATACGAAATACGATCGAACCAGAACTCGCATTTACTGAACTTGGTATATAACTGGTGCTCCCTGAGAATCTGGAGGACAACTCTGAGATACTGCTCATGCTCCGCTTCACTCTTGCTGTAGACCAGGATGTCGTCCAAAAACACAATCATAAACTGATCTAAATAGGGCATAAAGATGCGATTCATGAGATCCATGAATACTGTCGATGTATTGGTCGCTCCAAAGGGCATAACAAGGAACTCCCAATGCCCATACCTCGATCTGAAAGCTGTCTTCGGGATGTCCAGCTCTCTGACTCTGATCTGGTGATATCCTGACCGTAAATCAATCTTCGAGAAAATTGAAGCCCCCTTGAGTTGATCAAACAAGTCATCTATCCTCGGAAGAGGATATCTGTTCTTGATTGTCACTGAATTCAAGGTACGATAATCAACACATAACCTGGACATACCATCCTTCTTTTCCACAAAAAGCATCGGGGCTCCCCAAGGTGATCCACTAGCACGAATGAATCCTTTGGTCCTGAGTTCCTCAATCATCTTGTAAAATATCTCCAATTCTGACGGCACCATCCGGTAGACTCTCTCTGACACTTGGGCTGTCCTGGGAATCAAGTCTATGGTGAACTCGATCTCTCGCTCTGGAGGCATACCTGGAAGCTCTTCTGGGAAAACATCTAGGAACTCATCGACTACCCTGGGCAACTGAACTGCTGCTACTGCTATCCGCAATATCGGAGGAGAAGACTCAACCTCGCCTCGAGAGAAGGAAAACTCCGGCTCACCTGGAATACTAAAAACAACCCTGCCGATATGGCAGTCTATTCTAGCATACTGGTTCCTCAACCAATCCATCCCTAAGACCACATCATAATCGGCTATCGGGAATTCTATCAATCTAGCGGGGAACTCGCTACCGCTAACTACGATCCGACACGAGAAAAATACTCTATCTACTCCCACCAGTAAGTATATTAAGCCTTACTGATACTGACTCGAGCTCCAATCCTACCCGTGTCGCGAATCATACAGACATAAAAGAATGTGATGCACCATAATCAAATAAAGCTGAAGCTTGAAAGGAGTTGACGAGAATAGTACTTGCCACTACATCTTCTGGTGCTAATCCTTCCTCAGCGGTCATCACCATAGCCTGACCGTGCCCTCGGGGTGCTGGTCCCCTCTGCTGAAATCCTCGCTGCCTGCTCTGGCTCTGGGCTTAGACTTGTGCATACTGCTGGGGGTTATGCTGCTGGAATACTTGGGTCTGAGGTGGCAAGGGCCTCGGCAATGGATACTGCTGTTGCTGCTGGACCGGTGCTGGTCCTCTCACCGAAGAGCTAGAAAGGTTGGACGATGATGAACCACCCCTATTCGGGCAGGACCCAACCCTATGGTCTGGTGCTCCACAAGCCAGGCACAATTCTTTCGCCCTGCGATATTCTGCCACCACATGGCCTGGCTTTCCACAATGAGAACATCCCACTGCGGAAGACTGCTTCTGTTTCTGCTGCTGCTGCTGAGGGTACGTCGGGGTGGAATGCGAGACCGACGTTACTAAGGCCGTTCGCCTCGGAGCTCCAATAGTCAAGGCCATGGCTGCCGGGGCTGGTGCTGAAGACTGATTCATCTGGCCGTGAGATCTCTTCCGACCTCCGGCCCTATTTACAATCCTCTGGGAGGTATACTTATGCCTCCTAGCTGCTCTCAAGACTGCATTAAAAGTCTAATGCTCAAACTACTCAACTGCTAATAGAATCTCCAGGTGAAGCCCCTGCTGGAATTGCTGGGCTCTATCATACTCGGTTGCCACCAAAATGGGAGCAAACCGACTGAGTCACAAAAACTCGGCCGCATATCCATCAACCGTCCTGTCCATCTGCTTCAGATTGCTGAACCTCGTCTGTAGATCATATCGAGCTACAGCATCAAAATACTTGGTCTGGAATCTCTTCCTGAATACTGTCCAAGCAATAGATGCTGCTAATCCAACGGCCTGCACCGCCCACCAGCTACGGGCAAGATCCAACAACTACAGGCGCACCACGGCCACCTTCTCGGCTTCTGGAGTCCTGGCTGCTTCCAGAATCACTTCTGTGTCCTGAAGCCAAGCATCTGCAGCGATCGCATCTTCACTACCGTCGAAGAAGGGAGGGTTCAAGCGCTTGAAGCTGTTGGCCGCGCTGTTACCTTGATGACCTCCTCTGGTCAGAGCATCCATCACTGCCTGGTGCAAGGCGTCTCCACGACGAACTTGAGAAGCTATCAAGGTCCTGACGAGACCTACCAAAGTGCCATCATCAGGCTCGGCAGGCTGAACTGGCTGGACTGGTGGCTCTTCTCCAATAGGCTCGACTCTGGAGGCTACTCCGGAGTGCTGGGCTTGATCTCCGGGTTGCTGCTGGTCTACGGGAGGTGCTCCGCCTTGCTGATCGGTAGGACCACGAACGATACCGCTGAAGAAGACGACATAATGAACAATAAGGAAGGACCAAGACAGATCAACGATACAAGCATATGATCTGGACAAGAATCTAGGGATTCAGAAGATACGAGCAGAGATCAAAGGCGAATATTGATTGAGACATCTATTGGGAAAACCCTCACATACCTTGATTTACAAGACCTACACGGGCCACCACTTAAACCATGTCACGCCCCAGAATCTGAATACTGGAGAGCAGGGGTAGACATAGCCTGCTACGTATATGAAATGGGATCCATCTCGCTATACGGTCACGACTGTCTAGATACATGAGGGTTTATCTACAAGCTAGCAGTCTCTTAAGGTCATGAACAAGCCTATTGTCTCAATCACAAGCAAGTAAGTAAAAGTCACAAGATGTATGATCATTAAATATACAATAGTAAGGCATCCCAAATATTATATATTCATTTGATCATGAAGCTAGTCGTTACAAAATGTTAGGACTAGCAAGAGTTTAGTCATACATGATCAACCCTAGGATCTGTTAATCATGTTACAACCCGTAGGCAGACAGTAAGTAAAGTGCAATCGAGCAAAACAGGTGCTCGCCAGCTAAATGCCTCAAAAAAATATTTTTACAATAAAGTAGGAGATCAAAAATAAACCCACTCGTTGCCAGGGTTCCGTCTAGTGGCCACCATCTGGCTGGAAGGTCGGTAGATCCTCTAGAGCTGCTCCAAAATCTGGCCACACAAAACCAGCTGGGTCAGACCCAAGAAAGAGAAAGTGCCACAAAGGAACCTTCACTTAGGAACTAAAACCAGCAATCAGCATAAGAGTATAAATAAAGTAAGAACTGGAAATAAAGAAAATACATCAGGATGATATACGACGAGATAACCATGGAGCTATTCAAATAACCAGGTTACAACCCGTAAACCAAACAAGGACCGGGGTTGTAACCCTTCGTCTGAACAGAACTTGGAATTCTTACCATTTATCGGTAAAATAAACACAGGCATTCCGGTCATGCAGTAACATGGAACAAGATCAGGGCAAGACTAGACAGGTTAGACTCCATCCAATCATTTTACGGCCAAGCAAGAATTACGGCTTGATACTTTAACTAACTAGGGTTGTCACAAGCCTAATTACTAACAAGATGCAGTGAGATTATTCCACAGCTACAAGCCCTGCAGACCATCCAGGTTACCCGGGTTGAAAGATTAGGGTTGAATTCAGGTGGGTACATCGTCCAGGAAACGCATGTACCCTTAGGTAGCTTGAAGGGTGCAACACATGACAGTGTGCTGGAAATGTTCCCTACTCGACGGCAGGCTACAGATCCCAAGGCGTGCCCAGGTAACGGGATTGCATGTAGCTGGAAGATCTCTTTTTGACTAATGTATTAATCTAGTTATTTAGCCTTAGTCCATTTCAGTAGGTACTCCTGACCGTGGTACTCAGGATTCCCCTCCTAGACATGATATAAGACAGGATTGGTTTATTTGTACAAGCACAATCGTCCACGGTGTCCAGGTTAATTATATAGGTCATGTCATGTCAGGTAGCCGTCGCAACAACTTATCAAGAAAATCATGTCAGGTAATCATGTCAAGTGTACTTTGTCAGGAGTGCGCCATGACGGGCCACTATCATGTCAGGTGTGTACCACTATGGGTCACTGTCAGGTCATGCTCAATTATCATTCCAAACATATTAAATGAATTCGTGATTGTCAAGTTCATGACAAAAGGCGTAAGGATATAAAATGGACGTAAAAAAATATCAATACACAGGGCTATAGGAGAGCCATGCGGCTAAGGCATATGCGGCCAGGAATGATCTCATATGGCTGGAAGAGAACAGCCCATGCGGCTGAATAGGGTCAGGCGCATGCGGCTAAAAAAGGAAGGGCTTATGCGGTCAAAGGGGTATCAGTCATATGCGGCTCGGAGATCTACTCAGTCATACGGCTGAGAAAAGCAAGACATATGCGGTCAGGAGGATAGGAAACTCATACGGCTGGCGGGGGATGGGTCCATGCGGCTGGCTGACAAATCAAGTACATACGGCCGGGAAGGAGCAACCCATGCGGCTGCGGGGAGCAATGACTATGCGGTCAAGGAAAGTAAACCCATACGGCTGGGAGACTGCGGTCTATGCGGCTCACGAGCGTTGAGTTCATGCGGCTCAGGGTTGCTGGAAATCCATGCGGTCAGGAATGACTGGGCCTCAGTCATGCGGCTGAGAAGGAATACTTGCCGCATGAACTTGTCATGCGGTCAAGTCAAGGCAATAGCGCATACAGTTGGAACTGACTTGCCGCATGAATGTTCATGCGGTCAAGTGCTACCATGCGGCTCGGGACTGTGCTTCTTCTCCAAATTTCGGAGAAGAAGTACACCATAAGCCCTGGCTTCCAAGCTGCATGACCCTATCATCCGGAGCCCAAATCCGACCTTCTATAGGTCAAAATAGGGTAGAACAAAATTCTCTACAACATGGAACCATCAAAACTCGAAAATAACAAGATTAGGTAGATCAAAACCCAAGAAATTCAAAAATAATGTAAATATAAATCTACAAGAATCTAGCCATGGAAAGTGAAAATGCCAAGTTCTAAAGTAAGTTAGAATGCTGTAAGGAAGAGAATGAAGCAATAAAATTGGAGTTCCTCCATGAAGCAAGTTGCACTTGCCTAGACCTCTCTTTCTCTCTCTCTGGTAGGTGAAGAAGTAAATGGAAGAAGAAGAAGAGGTTAATGAAGAGAAAGAATGAAGAGGGGCTAATAAATGGTAGTGGTGGTGGTAGGTAGGGGGTTCACCCTTGGTTCATAATGAACCAATAGCAATCCCAAACCGAACCAAGCCAACCCGAACCAAGAATAACCAAGCCATAAAGGAAGAGCTAAGCAAGGAACCATGCAATACAAGAATAAATACGTACACGTATTCTAAAAATATGCAATACGAACCACAGGCATTACAATGCGTCCTCGATGCAACCTAAAAGATCTATGAGAATTCTAGGAACAACTTGCATACATCAGAAGATTCATCTCAATTATCTCTGGACGCTGTAGACCGTTCACTCAACTCATGAAGAAAGGTATATTTTCATTTGGACTGAAGAATACCAGCAAGCATTTGAAGACATGAAGCGGTACTCGATGAACCCTCCAGTTCTAGTGCCACCAGTCTCAGGAATTTCAGGACCAGAAATCTTGAAGCAAGCTATCTATTATCTTAGCCACATAATTGTAGAAGCATAGAATTTCAGGACCAGAAATCCTATGCACCAAACATTATATGCGCCAGGGAGCTCAGAGGAAGCACTTAGCACAACAAAGCAAAAATGTAGACAATAAAAGAAGATTTTTATTTCATATAAAAGTCTATTATATGTCTTCAAAAGAGCTATACAAAGGAGGATTTCTACAAAGAAAAGACCCTAAGTCTACAGCTAGGCGCAGCAACCACCTTGCACTCTCAAACAGGCGCATCTCGCCATGCGCTCTCAGCCAGGCGTATCTCTTTAGCAGCTCAATTATGTGCTGCCCTTCAGCATCCCACTCAGGCACATCATGAATCAGCATATGTGCTATCAAATGCTTCGACTTATGAAGCATTTATTGAGCTGAACGAGGGTGACAATCAATCCTCTAGCTGGGGAAAGAGCTCCCCAAACCAAGAAAGAGGACAGCACCGTAAATCAACCTGCGGCTAAAGGAGCAGCTTTCAATCCAACCAGAATGGGCAACACCCACTCTGACAGAAGAAAGAGCCTCAAAAGCCGCAGCACCGTAATTTAGATCTGCGGCTCTTCCAGCATAACGAAGACGAGGCTCGAGCATCCCGATCTTTGGATGCAACAGGCACCTTCTGCCTGCCTCAGAAGCCCTCGACTCTGACTTTTGGATGTAACAGTCACCTTCAAGTGCATCAACGAAGATCATACGTCGTATCTTCACCCTCGGGAGCATCTCATCAACAGAATGTGCTCGAGTAAACAAGTTCATTTCGGGAGGACGTGAGAGAATAAGAAGCAAACCCTCTCCATGCCACTATTTATAGGCCGAGCAAATCAAACCCATACGCCAAGTGGCTGGCTCTTCGAAAACCGTGCAATGAATTTGTATTAATGGTGATGAACCTGACGCTTCGAATTCGGCCGAGTCAAGAACGGATATTTAAAGCACTCGAAGAACGTAACAGTCGGGCCCATAAAGACGTGTCATGTAAAGAGGATGCGTCGGCCAGACCGTACATCATACTGATGCGCCCATCAACACCAAGCGCCTCATGAGGATGCGCCTCCATGCGTCCCCATGCGCCTAGTGGAACGTCGATCGATGTACCCACTCAACAACCCATCACCTGTCAAAGAACATTAAATGCTGAAGTCTAACAGAGTTGGCAACACGTCTCCCGAGGACTGAACAATTGACAGCTTTTTCTGAAAATGAAGCGTTGTCGACGTCACCATCATCATTACTCCCCTCCGGCGGTTACAAGCCACGTTGCTGTCCAACCATTTTGCATGCGCCTCCGCGGCCATGCGCCCAAATCTCTGCATGCGCCTCAGACTTTTCTATGATCCCTAAAGACAGAAGTAAAGTCACTACTGAAGCCCCGCATGCGCCTCAAAAGCCATGTGCCTCGACTGGTTCGTGACTTCTAAAGGTTACGAGCCAAAGCCTCCTCATGCGCCCAATCCCAGGCGCATCCTGTCAGATCACTCCCCACCAAATCTGAGATCTTTGAGCCATGGACCTACGACACGTGTCCTTTGACTCGATTCATCCTATGAAAGGGTGCTAATTACCCAAGATCTCAGCAACTGAAAGATCTTCTCCGTTACTACGTGCCAGCTCTACCGCAGCCCATGACAGCGACGAGAAGAGTTCAACTCCTTAATCAGTGTGCGTCGCCTATGCGCCTCCATCAGCAACTGCCATGTTGGGTCCCTACATACAGGCGTATCCTACATGCGCGCATGAGCGGCCAGCCTGCAAAGCAATAAATAGAGGGATTATTTCCTTCTTTGACACACACAGACAGAGACGTCATTCAATCATCAGCAACATATAGAAAGAGGCAGATACAGACACTCAACGTATTCTTCCTCTCCGCAAGCTCCTGCACCTAGAGCAACCCAGATCTTAAGAGAACCGAGAACCGTCGTCAGATCGTCAATGGAGTCAATGCATTACCACTCGCTCTATCGGCACAAGGGACCCAGATTAAACAAAAGTGTACTCCTAGGACTACGTCTAAGTCCTATATTGTAACACTATTCTGTTTGTATTAAAATTACATCAAAAAATTTTAATAGCAAACAAGCTGGCGACTCTGCTGGGGACCTCTTTCTCCTCCACCGAGAAAGCTGTGTCGCAATCTGACGACGTAAAGGTGGGCTCCTTTCACAAGATGCTGGTCGTACGCCTCAATCAACAGGCGTATGAGGAGTTCATCTCTGAAGGCAGCGCGAGTCCTTCGAAGCGGCTGCCGAAGCCGAAGAAGACTCGCCAAGTCTGGGTGCGCAAGGTCGACGCCTCTGGCACCACCACCGAAGGGGATGTACCAATGCAGCCATCCCTTCCTGTTGACGTCCTTAGCAACCAAGATGCGCCCACTGGTGCAGTTCATCTCTCAGGGAAACGTACGGCTGACCACATTCCCCAGCCATCTCCCTCTCAGGCGAGGAAGATGCGTCGACGGAGCAGGGACGCAGCTAATGCCCCACGCATCACCTCTGATGCGCCGCAGAAGGTCTCTATCTTTGACAGACTCACTCGCTGTAGTGGCGAGGAGAATTTGGACTCTGAGTACTATGCGCCCCAGCGGGCTAGTACGAAAAAGTCCAAGGCAGCACGGGCTATGCGCCTCAAACGTGCTATGCCGGCAGCAAACCAGAAGCATGCGCTCACAATCAGGCACACTACTGATGGTAAGCTGTACAAGGTCGACTCGGGTGCTTCTGTGCCAGAAAAGAGTCGACCTTCAAAGTCCTTGTCTCGCTTGGGCGCATCTGTTGCGTTCGCAACCGAGTCGAGCAAGGCAAACCCTGTGGTCTTGAACTCCCATGCCTCCTCTGGTTGTGCGTTTGAGGTTCGTTCAAGTCACTATAAATGTTGTTCCCCCACTACTGATCTGAGCACCTGTTTGGTGTTGGATCACGGGGCACAGCATTCACTTGACCACCCCGACGCTTGGCCTTGCCATCCGCCTGATAGGGGTACGAAGGTGGCACTCTCCTCCAACGATCTGCGTAACGTGATCACTCATAAACGCCGGTCAGAAGAGTCGACTGACAAGCACAATGCGCCCCTCACAGGGCACACCTGTGCTGTAGTCACCATCAACTGTTGTTGTAAAACAGCAGTCCTGCCACCAAGGCAGTCGGTGCTCTAGCCGCTGCAATCACCAACACCTCTCCGACGTTGCCTTGGGAAGAAAGTATCAATTCAAGAGGAACCAAAGGTTACTTCATGCAACGTGATCTCTAATTCCTCGTCAATCCAAAAGACGATCTGCCATTGCTTGTCCTCGTCCAAGAGTCAGCCGAGGAGAACCAAGACAACTGTTCCATCCTCTGGAGTGGTCGAAGGCACTCGGGGGAGAAGGAAGATCCTGGAGGAAGCTGGGGGTAGTCAAGCCCTCGTTGATCCTCCTTCTGAAGACGAAGATGCCCTACAGAGCACAACTGGGATGGAAGTTAACCTTCCGGATGTTGCTGGGGGTAGTCTAGCCCCTGTGGATCTGCGTCTCGAAGACGAAGAAGTCCTCCAAGACAGAACTGGGGGTAATCATGCCCTCGCGGATACTTCTCTCGAAGACGAGGGTGTCCTCCAAAATACAGCTGGGGGTAGCCAGGTCGAAACTCCAGGAGAGGCAACTCCCCTACAAGAGAGCGAGGTCGAGAGTCAAACCTCAACTGATCCATCCAACTCCAGCCGTGTCATGACGGTATACATGACTGGAGGTGATACCGAGCCTGATGCGCCGCCAGCAGACCTTGTCCAGCGCATGGATACCCTGGAGGGAGGACTCAAAACCCTCTCCGCCTCTATGCAAACACTGACGCAAGCGGTTGTAGAAGCATGGAAAATATTAGAATAATGATCCATGCTGCTCTGAGTAAGAAGCTTATGCGGCCCACCCAGGAGCGGCCCTATACGGTTCAAAGAAGACTCACAAATCGCATGCAGCTCGGTAGCGTATGTGGTTCAGCAAGGCATATGCGGCTCGATGGACGCCATGTGTGATCTTTTCCTACAGCTGGTCGTTTGAGGAGTGGCCTCATTTATTGTTCCAGCACGATTCACTGTGGCGGCCCTGACATAAAGTTTCATAATGGCCTTGCCATAATGACTGACTCCTCGGGAAAAGAAGAAAATCTCTGACCAAATCCGTCAGAAGTCCCAGATTGCCACATGGCAATCAGTCATATGCGGCTCCCTGAGAACCCGTTCCATGCGGTTCGATACAACGCTAGCTCATGCGGCTCCCTAGGAATACATTCCCTGCGGCCCAATATAATACCAGCTCATGTGGCTCACAAAGATTACGCATATGCGGCTCGATGAAGCATCGTCCTATGCGGCTTACAAAGAGTATCTCTCTGCGGTTCGAGGATCGTCAATCCTATGCGGCTCTGACAGGACTCACAATTAAGACACGTGGCATGGAATCAATAAGAGATTTAACCGAATCTCAACAAATATATTTGACATCATCATCATAATTACTGAGATCAGGGCATATCATTTATCATCAAGCTAATGGGACACGTGGCGAGCAATAAGACATTGGCATAATCAATCACGAGGATTTAAAGCAGCTAGCATTAATTGCTCATGAGATACGATGCTATCCGCGTTAATTGCCGAGATTCACTGTAATCAGGATCAAGGGTTCAGATAGAATGAAGGAGCGCCGACATTTCAAACAGATAATCATTAACAAACCCTAATGATCACCCCCCCACTCTTATAAATAGCCAACATCATTCCCTTGAGAAAAAAAAGAGAGGTGAGGTCGGCAACAAAAGAATAAAAAAAAGAGGAGAGAGATCTACACAGAAAGAGCTCCCCCTTTCTTCTTGATAATCACAGAGAGAGAGAAGCCAGGAGAGCAATCCGAGGAGAGCAAGAAGAGCGTTTCTTTATCAACGTCGAGTAGATCTTCCCCGAGCCAAGGCTACATACTGATCGTCCAAGGAGTAAGGCAGAGCGGCCGTCGCTTTTTCGAGCCTCTATCGTCATCCCCCAGAATCAAAAATAAACAATTGTACTTAGTCTGATGTACCTAGGTTTTCGTCCCTAGGCTTTCTTTGTACGAGCGAGTTTGTATTGTGAGTCTAAGTTCAGTCCTCCGATAATTGTTCTGTTCTTTTACAATCAATGGCAAACACGATGGCGACTCTGCTGGGGACTAACTTCTCCACGGCTGAGGAGTTGGTGACGCAATCAGATGCAGCCGAACTTGGCTCCACACAAAAGAAGATGGTCGTCCTCTTCGACCAACAGGCGTTCGAAGAAATGCTCTCTGAAGGCAGCGCTGGACCGGTCCAGAAGCGCACCCACACCACGAAGGCTCGTAAAGAATGGAGACCGAAGTCATTTGCTCCTCCTCAAGCCCTCGATGGGATGCCCTCTGTTGCTCAAGACGGCGAGAAGGATTCTCCTGCGGTCCCACTTCAGATCATAGACAACTCTGCTGTCCCCAAGTCCGGCAGAAGAAAACATTATGATGCTGGACTTGCAGGGACAAAGAGGGACTCTATGCGGACCGAACCGCAGAAGAATATTAGCCGCAAGGAGAAAGCCCATGCGGCTACATCCACCAACCGCATGAAGAAAACTCATGCGGCTACTTCTGTCAGCCGCATAACTTATGCGACTACAGTTCCCGACAGCATGGATGAGACTCAAGCAGCCAGTAAAGTCAATTATTTGCAGAAAACCCATGCGGCCACAGATGCCAACCGCATGCGGCCAGCCTGTACGGTCGTGACCCCTAGCCGCATACGAACTCGTCCGACGACAGGAGACAACCGCATGCAGACAGCCTGCACGGTTTCTATTCCCAGCCGCATAGCATCTGCTCCATGCTCCTCTCGATCAGTTTTCGACCGTCTCTCGTACGGTCTGAACCCTGATGACTCTCTGGATGATAAGCCAGACTCTGTGATGTTCAACGTGGACTCTTCCTATTATGCACCCACGAGTGCTAGAAAGAAGAAGTCTAGGGCAGCGCGGGCTCATCAAGCCCTGACAGCTGCCCCAACCTCTGACTATCAGGGCGTCCCGCTGATTATCACACGGGCCTCTGATGGAAAGTTGTACAGAACCGCTCGAGTCCAATCCCCGGCGGCGAACGGACAGAGTGGTCCCTCTAACCTGCGGGAGATGATCCTCCATAAGCGCAAGGAAAGAGAAGGGGCCTCGGCGTGCAAAGAATCCTCACATGGACGTCACTGCACCCAGATCATCGTCAACTGCTGCTGCAACAATACAGCAGTGACGGAAGATCGTCCGTCCGTCTTCCACAGACTATAGCACCCGAACTCAGAAGATGAGGCACCTCTTGTTGTCTCCTGCAATTTCGCTCAGAAGGTCCCCGCCGAGGGGAGAGGGAAGAAGACAAGCATCTCCAGTCCAAAGATATCAGCCACTATAGCTAAAAAGTTGTCGGCTAAACGGTTACCCTCCACCGGAGTATACCAACACACCCGTTCGAAGACAAAATCTGCTGCAACAGGAGGCTCATCGTCCCCGACCCTGAGGGTCGTAGGAGCTGGGGGTAGTACTCCTCCGAACGTCCATAATAATCCAATGTTTCAAGGAGACGAACCCCGAGAAACAACCCTCCCATCGGGTATAACAGATGCTGATATCCCCGAGGACATCCATGATTCTCTAGACGAAGTAACCTCCGAAGCTGGGGGTAGTGTTCCTTCCGAGTCCGAACCTGAAGAGAACATCCCCACATATCCAGATGATTTCTCGATGCATGGGTACGACTCGGAGGGTACATCCTCCATCACTCCCTCCGTCACTCCTCACGTGAAGACGGTATTCATGACAGACAGCAATCAAGGCGGTTCCAGCGATCGCCAGCGCATCGACACTTTGGAGGCCATATTGCATGCCTTAGTCAAGTCTGTAGACGAGATCAAAGCGGTACTTCCTACTCTGTAGGGAGTGACATGTGGCCAGACAAGCACGGGTCCCGCAATCAACGTAGATTCAAATTTAGCGGCGCCAAACCAGGGCAATAATCCTCCCGAGATAACGGCCCCTACCGCGATAGATGAGGCCCGAGAAGTAAGAAGAGAGGTTCAGGAGCTCCGAGCAATGTTCCACGCCCGAGAAAACTCTCAAGACCTCAGAATACGGCAACCATATCCTGCTGAATGGAGGGATGTTCCCTTTCCGCCAAGATATAAGCCGTTCAATATCAACCCATATGATGGCAAGACTTCAGCAAGTCGATACATCACTTACTTTGAGGTCACTACCGACCATCTGCCCCATGATGACGCTATCCTCACACGGTTATTCATTGGGGCATTGGAAGGAGTCGCCTTCGATTGGTACCACAATCTGCCAGACAATTGCATCCACTCCTTCGCTGGCTTCAAATGCTTGTTCTTGGAGAGGTTCTATGAGGTAGGACAGGACGTGACGATGTCTACCCTCATGGACGTCGTTCAAGGAGAGAAAGAACTGATGAGAAATTATATTGAGCGGTTTCGTCAAACCGCAATGAAGTTACCATCTGGCAACCCGGACTCTTCTTTGATTGAAATTTGCCAAAAGAGACTACTTCCAACAATTAGTCTCTGGATGGGCGAAAGTCAGTTCAAGGACTGGAAGGCTTTTATCATCAGTGCTACAAGTGCTGAAGAATGATTGAAGAAGGCTCGCCAACTGGGGTTGTATATCTCGGAGGGAGAGAACAAGAGCAAGCGTCCCAACACCAGCAACGACAATAGGGGTAGCCCCTCCAACAACCGGGACAATAAAGGCAAGCAGGCTATGGTAACCGATACAGCCCAGAAGCCCGAGCCACAGCCAGCAGACCAACAATGGCCTCAAATCACTTATTCCTTTGAAGACGGCCACGTCAAGCCTATCTTGGACATGCTTATACAAGGAGATAGGATTCAGCTTCCTCCACCAAGACAGGAGCCTCGGCCGGCTGATCTGGAGAACCCAAAGTTCTGCTATTACCATCGCTACGTTCACCATGCTACACACGACTGCTACCAACTGAAACGGTATATCCAAAACCTCATCGATTCGAACGCCCTGGCCATCGATTTCGAAGAGGTAACCGTGGCAGCCAACATGGTGTCCGTACAATTCGGCAGCTTTCCTCTAACAGAGACTCAGGACGGGGTTATACCCGTCCCTCTGGCAATAATGGAGATTGCTAATCTGCCGCCTGCTCGCGATCAAGCTGCTGGTCTAATACCCCTCACCACTTCACGAGGGGAAATCATGTGGGTCCATCCGGACCTAGTCCACGAGGTAACTCAGCCCTCTCCACCTTCTAAAAGGAAAAGTGAAAAAGTCAGATCCTGCTGTACTGCCTTGGCGGAAGAAGAGGAAGTCTCGGCCGTCACTACTCGGTCCGGAACACAAGCCCAACCGGTGACCGAAAGCGCGACTGATGATCATCCGCCCACTACAACTGATGCTCCGGGACCGGCTCAGCCTTCGACGACCGACAAGCCTAGGCCGAAAGAGACTCGCTTCGACAAGTCCCTCCGGAAGGAGACACCTCAGGGGCTGGAGAGGCCCTACAACTTCGACATCTTAGCACAATTAGCTAATACCCCGGCCAAGTTGTCTTTATATGAACTCCTCAGGCTCTCAAAGGATGTCCGCACGGCTTTAAGTGAGGTGCTCCAAAATGCCGACGCATACTTGGCTCAGGTCAACCTCACGGGAGATAACCAACCTGCAGAGCTCCAAGATAGTACGTGTACGGGAGCAATGCCCAATATCGTCTTCTCTTCGCAAGATATGCTCATCAAAACTAACCTGCATGATCGCCCGCTATACTACACTGGATACATCGGCGACGTAAAGGTGGACCGAATGCACATTGATCCTGGGTCCTCTATAAGCATCATTCCGAAGGGTCTGCTACATCATCTTCGTATTCCGATGCATCGCCTGACACCTACAAGCACCGCCATTAGCGGTTTCAATTCGGGCAGGAGCTACCCAATAGGGAAGATCCGTTTGAAGTGTCAGATCGGCGATCTCCAATCAGAAGTCACCTGTTATGTCATAGATGCCGGCACTTCTTACAATATCCTTCTGGGGCGGCCTTGGATACACGATTACATGATCGTGTCTTCCACGCTACACCAGTGCTTCAAATATGTCGATAAGCACGGCTTCGTGAGGACAGAGTTTGCCGATATCGATCCCTTCAAGGGGGTCGAATCTTATTACTCAGACTCATGTCTGTACAAAAAATCAAAGAAGCATCTGGTCGAAGAAGATGTGCAAGCTCACAACGAGACGGCTACAGGATCAGAAGAACCTCTAACGATCCACCTTCAGGCTCGCAAACCGGGCAATTCCGCACCTCTTACGGCCACTCTGCGTAAGGACGCAATCAGTCTCTCCGCACAAGAAGAACAAATGAGAATCTGGCTGCCAAGGTCCGGCCAGGCACCGAGACCCATAACAGGGCCACTTACCATCAGACTACCGAGAGTCGGTCAACTCCAAATGGAGAAGCCTAATCCCTCCGACAGACCGCTCACAATACGCCTTCCTAAGAAGATTCTTTGCTCCGATACGAGGTCTGACACTTCTAGCGAACCAGCCACCCCTCGCCTCACATCAAGTACCAAACTGGGGATTGCTAGTTTACCAACAACTCCACGATCTGCTCCACCAGTTGAGCCTCTGAAGATCAAGCTGAATAGGTTGTCCTCTCAGTCTTCATTTATACAGGGGGTGGCCGAAGAAGAACCAGAATTGGCCAAGTATGTGGCTGCCCACTCCGATACCCCTTCCGCAGATAATGTAATCCCTCTAGAAAAGATACCTTACTTCATCAATAAAGGGTTATCTTTGAACTATACCGAGCTCAATAAGCTATGTACAATGTATGCTATGGAACACGGTATAGGCACTCACCTACATACACAGGTGACAAACGTGTACACCGCCATCCGACTTACTCCAGCAGAAGACACTTACCGAATAGTCAAGGGAGGGGACCACCCGATCATCTTCGGCCGGACAAACAACCCACATCTCCCCGCTATGGAAGAAGTCGACTTCGGGTCAGATGCCGGAAGACTGCCTCTGTATCTCTATAGCCCTCAATCCAAATATCTCATGCAAAAACAGGGGTATGATCTAGAGACAACGCCAGGACTGAACTACGGCACTGGACGACGATTACCTTTGAAGACGCCAGCCCCGGCGGGCAAACCACGGAACTACTATAACAAAACCCGATGCGGTTTAGGGTATGTAACGCCTACTACGACCCCTGAAAGCTCAGATGAAGAATGCGACTGGCAGTCACATTCAACCGGATCACCGACTTCCGACTCAGATACCAGCATCGGAGATGTGTTCAGACAAGTCATGTCAGTCAACATGGCATTCACCGACGCTTACGAGGAAGACGAAGACATCCCCGAAATCCTTGAGCTAGAACCATGGGCCCAGCAATTAGACGCGCAATAGGAAAAGCGGTTCGAACTGAGAGAACCTCCTACCGAAGATGAGGTCATACAAGTGGATCTCGGCAGCGAATCTTCTCCAAAACTGATCTTTATCAGTAAAAGCCTAACTGACGAAGAACAAGAATCGCTGTTAGTACTCGTCAGAGAATACATTGATGTGTTCGCCTGGAGCTATGAAGACATGCCGGGATTAAATCCTGACATCGCTCTCCACAAACTCAATATACGGCCAGATGCAAAGCCAGTCAAGCAGCAACAACGACGCTTCCGCCCAGGTGTCATGGATGCGATCGAAACAGAAGTCAACAAGTTAATAGCCAGCGGCTTCATTCGTGAAGAGCAACATCCTGATTGGGTCGCCAATATAGTACCCGTCCTCAAGAAGAATGGGAAGATTCGAATCTGCATCGACTTCCGCAACCTGAACGAGGCATGCCCCAAAGATGAATTTCCCCTTCCCATCACAGACATCATGATCGACAACACATGCGGCTTCGAATGTATGTCATTCATGGATGGATTCTCGGGGTATAATCAAATCAAGATGTCTTCCGACGACGAAAAGCACACATCATTCCGAACGCCGATTGGTACATACTGCTACACAGTTATGCCATTCGGTCTGAAGAATGCTGGCGCTACATATCAGCGGGCCATGAGTATCATTTTCCGAGAACATTTACGCAAAACAGTAGAATGCTATGTCGACGACATCGCCGTCAAGAGTCGCCATAAGGAAGATCATCTGCAAGACCTGAGAATGGTATTCGACCTGATGAGAGCCCACAACCTGAAGATGAACCCTACGAAATCATTCTTGGGCATATCCAGCAGAAAATTCTTAGGCTTCATCATCACGGCACGGGGCATCCATGTAGACCCTGAGAAGACGAAGGCAATCATGGAGATGGGTCCCCCGAAAAATCTCCGCGAACTCAGAGGCCTCCAAGGGAGGCTAGCTTACATCAGGAGGTTCATTTCCAACCTCTCCGGGCGATGTCGACCGTTCACACATCTCATGAAGAAGGGAGTCTCATTCGTATGGGACGAGGAACGCCAGCGTGCTTTCGACGACATCAAAGAATATTTGTCGAATCCCCCAGTTCTGGTGGCCCCGGTCCCCGGAAAACCATTCCTGCTCTACGTACGAGCAATGAAACACTCCCTTGGTGCCCTGCTAGCACAGAATAACGATGCAGGCCACGAGCAAGCCATATATTATCTCAGCCGGATGATGATCGGGCCAGAACATCGATACACCGCCGTAGAGAAGGAGTGTCTCGCTCTGGTATTCGCTATTCAAAAGACGCGGCACTATGTCACAGGACAAACCATACATGTGATCTCGCGGGTCAACCCCCTCAGAGTCCTCATGACTAAACCAGGGACCCTCAGCTCTCGCCTCGCCACATGGGCAATATTACTGTCCCCCTATCATATGATCTTCGTCCCGCAAAAGGCTGTTAAGGGTCAAGCCCTAGCAGACTTTTTGGCAGCCCACCCAGGATCGGAGTCATCCAGAATCTATGTAGAGATCCCAGACGAGGTTGCCGTTTCGAATACAGCCACCCACGATAACATATGGCGAATGTTCTTTGATGGCGCCTCAAGGACCGGACCCAAGGGAAACATCGTCGTCGGGGTCAGAGTGGTATTAATTTCTCCTACTGGGCTGGTGATCAATCGCGCCTACTCCCTCACGGAACCCTGCTCCAATAATGTGGCCGAATATAACGCTCTGGTCATTGGCCTCCAACTTGCAAAAGTGCTGGGGGTAGAATACCTTGAAGCATACGGCGACTCCCAGCTAATCGTCAATCAGATCAGGGGCTCATACGAGGTTCGCCATGAAGACATGATCCCCTACCATCAAATTACGATCAACATTATCTCATCATTCGAGGGATTCTTCATCGAGCACGTCCCCAGACTCCAAAATATCGAAGCTGATGCCCTAGCAGGCCTGGCTGCTTCCCTAGCAGTACCAAATCACTCTCATCATTCGGTCGATATAATCGGCCATGAGCTGGTCTGCCCCAAGAACAACGTTCAAGCCATGGCGAGTTATTCTGCTCAGATGATCGACGAAGCGCCAGACTGGAGACAACCATTCATAGACTTCGTGGTCTACGACATCCTGCCCGAGAACCCGAAGGAGGCTACTTCTATCAGACGGCGTTCTCTCAGGTTCTTCTACGATACAGAGACGAAAATGCTGTATCGCCGCTCCTACGACGGATTACTACTTCGGTGCTTGTCGAACGCAGAAGCCAAAGAAGCCGTACGAGAGGCTCATGACGGTGTCTGCGGAGCCCATCAGCCTGGCCCTAAGCTGCAAGACTGCCTTCGCCGGATGGGCTACTACTGGCCCACGATGGTGGCTGATGCAATAGATTATGCCCGAAAATGCAAGGCCTGCCAAGTCCACACAGACTTCATTCACCAACCATCCGAATTTCTACATCCGACAGTAGCGTCCTGGCCATTCGAAGCATGGGGAGTGGATATCATTGGTCCAATTATCCCACCTTTCTCCCGAGGACATCGCTTCATACTTGCGATCACTGGTTATTTCTCCAAATAGGCGGAAGCTGTCCCACTCGTAGAAGTTAAAACTTCAAACGTGATCAGCTTCCTTAAGCATCACGTTATCTATCGCTTCGGACTACCACGAAGAATCATCCATGATAACGGTCCACAGTTTATAAGCCATGCATTCTACCGATTCTACGATAAGCATCGCATTCAGAATGTCGCTTCGACACCATACAACCCGGCAGCAAACGAGTTGGCAGAGGCATTCAACAAAACAATCATCAAGCTCCTCAAGAAGTTTGTCTCCTCCAACAAACGCGACTGGAACGAGAAGCTCGGCGAGTGCTTATGGGCTTATCGCACAACGGTTCGAACAGCCACCGGGAATACACTATTCTTTCTGGTGTACGGGAGCGAAGCAGTCCTCCCTTTGGAGACTCAGATCCCCTCACTCCGCATCGCCCTCACTTATCAATTGACGACGGATGATAACTACCGACGACGACTACAAGAGTTGGAGGATTTAGATGAAAAGCGCCTCCTAGCTCAGCAAAGGATCGAGCTATACCAAGCACGCATCTCCGGAGCCTTCAACAAGAAAGTTAAAATCAGAACATTCCAAGTGGGTGATCTTGTTCTGGCAGTCCGGAGGCCGATGGTCATGACCCACAAGACCACCGGTAAGTTCCAACCAAAATGGGAAGGTCCATTTGTCATCGAGACCGTGTTCTCCAACGGTGCCTACCGCCTCGCTAAGCAGAACGGAGATTTGCTCATGTTGCCCGTCAACGGCAAGTTCCTGAAGAAATACTATGTTTGAACATCATTCTCCAGATTATCGAGTCATGTACTCCTTTAGTACCACTGAACGCTCAAACATCATTCTCCAGATTATCGAGTCATGTACTCCTTTAGTACCACTGAACTCTCATCCATCATTCTCCAGATTATCGAGTCATGTACCCCTTTAGTACCACTGAACTCTCATCCACCCTATTTCAAATCATCAAGTCATGTACCCTTTAGTACCACTGAACCTACCACATTTTAGATTATCGAGCCATGCACCCGCTGGTGCCGCTGAACTCTCACTCCCTCAATAGTCCAAATTACCAAGTTATGTACCAGCCGATGCCTCTGAACTTATATTTCGGTCACTCTTTCAGATAGTAAGTCATGTATAATCATACCACTGAACTTTCTTCCTGGCAGAGATCCTCCCTCAGGATTCACTACCCGCACTCCCAGTGCACAAAAAGGGTAGTCGATCCACCAATTTCTGAAACGACCATGTCCTCATTACCTCTGAGTCGTCTTCACTTCCACCAAAAACAAACCGCCCCCTCGCATAGAACTTCCACGTTCTCCTACCTCTGAGTCGTTCTATATACCCAATCTTCATTGAGCCCACTCCTGCCATGTCCTCACTACCTCTGAGTGGGAAGGCTCCGTCGAAGAAATCGTCATATTTGCCATGTCCACATTACCTCTGAGCAAGTATGTCGATCCAATTTTAACCTATTATCTGTACCCACAACCGGAGTACGACAAGGATAATAGGTCCACAAATGTCCCCTGTTGACCACAAATGTCCTCTGTTGACCACAAATGTCCTCTGTTGACCACAAATGTCCTCTGTTGACCACAAATAGCTTCCGTAAAGTCTCCCCTGCCATGTTCTCATTATCGCTGAGCAGGAAGATTTTACGATAAAACCTTCACGTTTGTCATGACATCATAACCTCTGAGCAAATATGATTGGTTTCCTTTCATCCCATTATCCGTATCCTGAACCAGGGTACGCCAAGGATAATAGGCCCACAAATATCCCTTGCTAAGCTTCTTAGCATAAATCCACCATCTTACCATGCCCCGGGAGCCTAGCTGCTTTACGGCATTCCTTTTCCCAACACCAAGAACACCCATGACCACTTTGCCATGGCTGCTCCAAACATCCTATCTAAACTGTTATCCGTACCTAAAACCAAGGTACGCCTAGGGTAACAGGTCCACAAATAAATCCCCCAGTAAGTCCGGTTCCATGAACACCGATACAAGAAAGCAAAGATGAGATGAAACATGTCTATTTTTGAGATCGTATCACTGTTACAAAGTAGAAATAAAAGGACAAACAAGCAAGACAAGACAAAGAAACAACTATGGTTCGGAGGTACACAACATCGAGGGATGGTCCTTCAGCAGGATAGTCAACCGCTCAAGCTATCGATTAGTTCCACATACTGCTTTTGGAGTCAACAGCGTCACATCTCCCCGAGGAGCAAAGGTTCCATTGGGAAATAAAATCCCCAGGCTTAACATAACCCCACCCTTTCGGGATACGTATGCCGATCATATTCTAGACTATCGTCTACACCCATAACGAAGTACATTAAGGATACAAAGTTCACATAGAATATCCTGTTAAAGGCGACCACTACAAGAAAAGAGGGAAGCAAATACATTCCATTCATTGGAACGATCGGCCACATTCACATGACTAACAAACAAAACTAAAAAGAACTTGTCACTACTTCATTCAGACGGAAAGGAAAGGCACAAACTACAGGAACATGAGGGCAGAAGACAGACATCCGCAAGGAATTCCTAAAACCTAGTTGCAGAAGCGCCCATACCACTCCTTCAACCACCTTACATAGGAAGGATGCAGTTGAAGGAGATCCTCATTTGGAATAGGAGTATCAGAATTCCCCGAGCTACCACCCCCAGTTGCTTCGACACTCGGAGAGAGACCATCCTGTGCAGACTTCGTTTCTTCCTTAATGGAGGGAGACCCCTGGTCGACGACAGGGGGTGGCGGTTCCTCTGTGACTGCAACCTCAGCGTTCAGTGGAGATACTGAAAGAATCAAAGACGGAAAGACAAAATAAAAAGATATTCAGAAAATAGTCATGCAGCTCGTTTAAAGACAATTCACAGGCAGCTCCGACAGGGGGCATACCCCATGCATGGGGCGTGTAGGCGAACCACGTAATTCGTATGCGGCTCAGACATGGGGTATACCCCATGCGGCTCGAATAAGGGACGTGTATGCGGGCCATGTGGTTACGAGCACGGAGTAAGCAGTAGAGCAGACCCTATTAGGGTTCATGGGACGTGCATACGGACCACATAACCCGTATACGGTTCAGACATGGGGTATACCCCATGCGGCTCAATCAGGGGACGTGTATGTGGGTCACGTGGTTGCATGCATGGAGTAGGCAGTAGAGCAGACCCTGTTAGGGTTTCAAAATACCCAATCTTCTACATAGGCTATTACCTTCGATGGTGACGTGAACATCAAGGCAGACGGGGGGGGGGCGACGGTCGACGACGAAGCCGATTTCTTTCTCCTCGCCGCGGCCTTCTTCACAGTCTTGGAAACCCTAGGCGCCATTGTTGTTTGTCGGTTGGGGAAAGAAAACAAGACAGGAGTTTTTCAGTCAAGAAAAATCTAAAGTCCAACCAAACACCCACCTATTTATAGACAGAGAAAGAAGGATTATTGACCGACGCTTCGTACGACGTGATCGACCCTTCGGCTATCAAGGCGAACCGGACAATCAGAAGGAAAAGACTCTTAGGATCCTCCCCCAAAAAGACGGCGTGAAATCAAAACGAGTCAAGAGCATTTAATGAAGATTTGCACACGTGGTCAGGACACGTGGCAAAGAGCCTATACGGACAGCTGAATCTATGCGGCTGGGACACCTATGCGGCATGAACGGGGCCATGCTTCTTGTTCAAAGTATTCCAATTTTTACAAAATTGAAAACTTTGAAGGGGGTCCTGTAGAAGCATAGAAAATATTAGAATAATGATCCATGCGGCTCTGAGTAAGAAGCTTATGCGGCCCACCCAGGAGCGGCCCTATGCGGTTCAAAGAAGACTCACAAATCGCATGCGGCTCGGGAGCGTATGCGGTTCAGCAAGGCATATACGGCTCGATGGACGCCATGTGTGATCTTTCCCTACAGCTGGTCGTTTGAGGAGTGGCCTCATTTATTGTTCCAGCACGATTCGTTGTGGCGGCCCTGACCTAAAGTTTCATAATGGCCTTGCCATAATGACTGACTTCTCGGGAAAAGAAGAAAATCTCTGACCAAATCCGTCAGAAGTCCCAGATTGCCACGTGGCAATCAGTCATATGCGGCTCCCTGAGAACCCGTTCCATGCGGTTCGATACAACGCTAGCTCATGCGGCTCCCTACGAATACATTCCCTGCGGCCCAATACAACACTAGCTCATGCGGCTCACAAAGATTACACATATGCGGCTCGATGAAGCATCGTCCTATACGACTTATAAAAAGTATCTCTCTGCGGTTCGAGGATCGTCAATCCTATGCGGCTCTGACAGGACTCACAATTAAGACACGTGGCATGGGATCAATAAGAGATTTAACCGAATCTCAACAAATATATTTGACATCATCGTCATAATTACTGAGATCAGGGCATATCATTTATCATCAAGCTAATGGGACACGTGGCGAGCAATCAGACATTGGCATAATCAATCACGAGGATTTAAAGCAGCTAGCATTAATTGCTCATGAGATACGATGCTATCCGCGTTAATGGCCGAGATTCACTGTAATCAGGATCAAGGGTTCAGATAGAATGAAGGAGCGCCGACATTTCAAACAGATAATCATTAGTAAACCCTAATGATCACCCCCCACTCTTATAAATAGCCAGCATCATTCCCTTGAGAAAAAAAAAGAGAGACGAGGTCGGCAACAAAAGAATAAAAAAAAGAGGAGAGAGATCTACACAGAGAGAGCTCCCCCTTTCTTCTTGATAATCACAGAGAGAGAGAAGCCAGGAGAGCAATCCGAGGAGAGCAAGAAGAGCGTTTCTTCATCAACGTCGAGTAGATCTTCCCCCAGCCAAGGCTACATACTGATCGTCCAAGGAGTAAGGCAGAGCGGCCGTCGCTTTCCCGAGCCTCTATCGTCACCTCCCAGAATCAAAAATAAACAATCGTACTTAGTCTGCTGTACCTAGGTTTTCGTCCCTAGGCTTTCTTTGTACGAGCGAGTTTGTATTGTGAGTCTAAGTTCAGTCCTCCGATAATTGTTCTGTTCTCTTTACAATCAATGGCAAACAGCGGTGTTTGCGATACGGTCAGCTTTGTCCAAGGCACCGTCTACTGGTCCTGACCCAGGGGCCAATGGAGAATCAAGTGTACCCCTTCAACGGGTATTCTTGGATACGGATCGCCACGAAGCACCTCGGTCGTCGGAGCCATCAAATGCTCAACTCCAGGCTGTACCACCTTCTTCGACTCCCAGCTCCACAGAAGACGTGGTGGAGATGATCAGGGACTTACGCGAACGCTTTGAGTCCAAGAACAGGCAAGAGGAGCGCCAGAAGATGGAGATCCCCCAACCCTATCCCCTCGAATGGAACAAAGTGGTTTATCCTCCTAAATATAAACCACAAACTCTGATGCTGTATGATGGAAAGGACTCTCCGCGTCGCTATCTGACGTACTTCCAGTCCCAAACGGGACATCTCCCGAAGGAGGACGTACTACTTACCAGCATATTTATCGGGGCACTGAAAGGAATGGCGTACGACTGGTACTGCAGCCTCCTCGATAACTCTATATCTTCCTTCGATGACTTGACGCGCCTCTTCCTCGACCATTTCTACGATGGCAGGAAGGACATGACAATGGCATCCCTCATAGAGATACGTCAGAAGGAGAAGGAAATAGTTCGAGTATTCATCGAACGCTTCCAACAGGCCTACTTCAGACTGCCCCTGGGCATGCCAGAACACGCACTTCTCTCCTCCTGCAGCATGAACATGCTGCCTGCAGTCAAACTCTGGCTGAACTCCACTCCTCCTCCGGAATGGAGTTCCTTGATCATCGAAGCCGAAGCAGCAGAAACGAAGGCGTCCAATGCTCGCCTTCTGGGAGTTAGTTTCCCCGCCTTTGAGGACAAGGGGAAACGGCCTGCAGCCAACAACCCCGGACGAGAGACGAGGGGGAAACATGCGTTGACTGTCAATGCCTCCAAAGGTGCATTAGCACCCACTCAAAAGCCTCCACTTGCACCAAGGCCAAAGGAGGTTTATTCTTTCAACGATAAAGACACCCTGAAACTCTTTGAGATACTGAAGTAGGGTGACAAGATCAAACTGCCGGACCCGAAGCGTCCCGACGAGGTTGGAAAAGTGGACAATTCGAGGTACTGTCACTACCATCGGTTTGTCGGATATCCAACCAAGGACTGCTATGTCCTCAAAAACTACATCCAGCGCATGATCAATGCGGATGTTATTTCCGTCGACTACGAGGAGAAAACGGTCTCGGCTAATCTGGTGTCACTCCAATTTGGCATCTTGCCGCCGACCACAACACAAGATGGCGTCGTCCCCATCCCTAAGTCGATAATAGAGGTGGTTAACTTACCACCTACTCATGACAACGTGAGTGGGCTCACCCTGCTCACCATATCTCGGGAAGAGATCTTATGGGTTCACCCTGAGCTAGTCTCCGAGGTTACTCAACCGGAGGTACACTCTGCCTCCAAAACCAAAGGCAGGAAGATCAAGTCTTGCAGTATGGTCTCTTCCTCCGCAGAAGAGGCTCTTCATGTACAAACCCGTTCGCAGTTGAACATCCAACCCGATAAAGCTACCGTCGAGGTGGTGCCTCCCTGTACTACCCCTGCTGCCGAAGAAGGGGGTCCGTCCAAGCCTCCAGCAGCCAATAAGCAGAAGCATGTGGAGGTCCGTTTCGACAAACCTCTGTGAAAGAAGAATGCTTCGGGGCTAGCCAAGTCCCACAACTTCGACATACTGGCACAACTTGCAAGTACTCCTGCCCGCCTATCTCTGTTTGAGCTTTTTCGCCTTTCCAAGGACACTCGTGAAGCTCTCTGTGAATCCCTGAAGGATGCTGAGTCCTTCATCGGTCAGGTCAAGCAGCCTGAAGATCTCCTGACTATATGTGTGCATTATCATTGTACGGATGAAGTTATCCCCAACATAACCTTCACCCAACAAGACATGCTGCTCAAGCACAACTGATACAACAGGCCTCTGTTTTATACAGGATATATCGGTTCCGTCAAGGTGAAGCAGATTCGGATCGATCCGGGATCTTGCCTCAGCATCATCCCGAAGACGCTGCTCTCAATACTGGGGATCCTAATGTACCATCTGGCGCCCTCTAACACCACAATCAGTGGCTTCAATGCCAGCAAGAGTGAGCCGTTGGGTAAAATACGGCTAAAGTGTCATATTGGTAACCTCAGAACTGAGGTCACTTACTATGTCGTGGATGCCGATGTCAACTACAACCTCCTGCTGGGTCGTCCGTGGCTGCATGAGTACATGGTGGTACCTTCTACACTCCACCAATGTATGAAATACGTGTCCACCAATGACATCATCCGGACGGAGTTCGCGGACATCGACCCTTTCAAGGGGGTTGAAGCCTACTTCACTGATTCCAACTTGTACAAAACACCTGACGAGGAGAAAGCCAATGATGCTGATGATGAAGCAGAAATGACGGCAGTGCCCGACATGGAGCCAGAGACGATTTCTGACGCTCCTCTAAAAATTCGACTCAAAGGGAAGCTGCCTCAGACGTTGCCTCCCATGAGCATCAAGCTACCTGAAAAAGCACCAATTGCTCCAGGTAGAACACCTACTGAAGCTCCCTTGAAGACACGACTCAAGGGAAAGCCACCTCAAACATCGGCTCCCCTTGTGACAAAACTACAGTGGAAGGCACATATCACCGAAGGCGCAGTTGAGGCACCTCTGAAGGTGCGTCTTAAGGGCAAGCCGCCGCGATCATCTGTCTCATCCAAGCTACCGAAGAAGGCCCACATAGCCCTCTCAGACCCCAAGACCAAAGCTGTGGTGGACCCTTCCGATCTAATCCCAGTACTCACAGATGAAGAGCTAGGGGAATACATCTCTGCTGATGTAGATGCACCCTCTCTGGACAATGCAATTTCGTGGGACAAAATCTCGTGTTTCATCAATAATAGAGTATCTTTTAATTATTCTAGTCTTCCACATTGGAATGCCATGTATACATTAGATAATGCTCTACGGTCGTTGCAAACACAAATAATGACCGTCCATCATGCAAATCGAGTTGTCCCGTCCGAAGGGGTATGTTTTGTAGTCCTACCGCAGAATCGAGGCGAATAATCTATCATCTTCGACAAAGTCGAGCGTTATCAAGACCTCCCGCCACTCGAGCAAGAACCAGATACCGGCAGAATACAAGTCTATCAGTATACGGACATGGCAAAGTACCTCATCCAGAAGATGGGTTATGACCTAAAAAGCAACAAAGGCCTGAACTACGGCAAGGGTCGACGTCTTCCTCTCCGGCTTCCAACACCTAAAGGAAAGCCGCATGACTACTATCATCGAACTCGATGGTGGGTGGGCTATGTCACGCTGCCGTCAACTCCAGAGAGTTCGGAGGCAGAAGAACTAGAACATTCTCATTCATCCGAAGCATCAACTTAGGATTTCGATACCAGTATCGGATCAATCTTCAAGAAAGTGCTATCAGCCAACATGACATCTGTACAATCTCAAAAAGGTGAAGGTGAAGACCAAATGCCAGAATTCTTCGAAGAAGAACCCTGGGCTCAACGCCTAGGAGAACAGTGAGAGTCTCGTTTTGAATTATGCGAACCTCCTACCAAAGACGAAGTCGAGCAGATCGACCTTGGGGATGGATCTTCTTCCAAACCCATCTTCATCAGAAAAAGCCTAAAAGGAGAAGATCAGGAATCTTTAATCCAGCTGGCTAAAGAATATATCGATGTCTTCGCCTGGAGCTACGAAGATATGTCGGGACTTGATCCCCAAATTGCGATGCATAGGCTTAACATCTTATCTGATGCCAAGCCTATAAAGCAACAACAGCGACATTTTTGTCCTGACATCATGAACGCTATCGATCAGGAAGTAGACAAACTCCTGACCAGCAGATTTATTCGTGAAGAACAACACCCGGATTGGGTGGCCAACGTCGTCCCTGTCACCAAGAAGAATGGAAAGATACGGGTCTGTATCGACTTCAGGGATCTCAACACTACTTGTCCGAAGGATGAATTTCTGCTTCTAATCATCGACGTGATGATCGACAACACATGTGGCTTCGAACGCATGTCTTTCATGGACAGGTATTCGGGCTACAACCGGATCAAGATGTTCCCCGATGACGCAAAACACACGTCATTCAGGACTCTGAAGGGGGTCTTCTGCTACACAGTGATGCCTTTCGGCTTTCAGAACGCTGGTGCAACATACCAGCGAGCTATGAGCACCATCTTTCGTCAGTATCTTCGCAAAATAGTTGAATGCTATGTTGATGACATCGCAGTCAAGAGCCGTCACAAAGGAGATCACCTACGAGACCTTAAGACAGTCTTTGATCTCATGCGAGCGCATCAACTCAAGATGAACCCCGCTAAATCCTTTCTTGGGGTTTCTAATGGAAAGTTCTTGGGCTTCATTATCACGGTAAAAGGCATTCATATCGATCCCGAGAAGACCAAAGCCATCCTTGACATGGACCCTCCGAAGAACCTCTGAGAACTTCGAGGGCTGCATGGGCGTCTGGCATACATCCGGAGGTTTATAGCAAACCTTTCTGGGAAATATCAACCTTTCACCCAGCTCATGAAGAAGGGAGTCTCTTACGTCTGGACAGAGGAATGCCAAAAAGCTTTCGACGACATCAAGGCTTACTTAACGAGCCCGCCAGTCCTGGTAGCACCCGTCGCCGGCAAACCATTTCTCCTCTACGTCCGTGCCATGGATCATTCCTTCGGCGCTCTGCTTGCTCAGAACAGTGACACAGGCTATGAGCAAGCTATCTACTACCTCAGTAGAATACTGATCGAGGCCGAACACCGGTACAACCTCGTTGAAAAAGAGTATTTGGCTTTGGTATTTGCCATCCAAAAGACTCGCCATTATGTCTCAGGCCAGACGATTCATGTCATCTCCCGAGTCAATCCACTCAGAGTTCTCATGACAAAGCCAGGGTCATTAAACTTCCGGCTAGCTACATAGGCGATCCTGCTAACACCATACAACATGGTGTTCGTTCCACAAAAAGCTGTCAAGGGTCGGCTCTGGCCGACTTTTTAGCTACACACCCAATCCCAGAGTCCTCAAGACTCTACGAAGACATCCCAGATGAGGTCCAAGAATCAAACGTCACCGAAGAAAGCTTCGTCTGGCGAATATTTTTTGATGGTGCTTCAAGAACAGCCCCAAAGGCCAGATCATCGCAGGAGTGGGGGTAGTCTTAGTCTCCTCCGATCACTTGGTGTAACATCCACTTTTCTAAAATGAGGGTAATTTTGAACTTTTACAATTTTGATTAATCGATAATAAGATTTAACTCATGTTGTGATTTTTGGTCATTTTTTTAATCAATTTAAAAATATTTAAAATATTGAATTATGATTTTGATGGTTAACTAGTTAATCCCTAGTTTTGCTAAGCTTAGAGACTAACCATGGGGACCTAACCATGTGATTAGAATGACTATTTATAACTTTTTAGGCTAAAGGTATTTTGGTCATTTTGTGACTTTTGAATTATTTAAGATTTTGATTAATTGGTGAATTTTAGATTATTTTAATAATATTTAAATTGATGTATTATAATTTTGGTTATTTTTCATATTTTAATATTTTGGGAAAAATTTATATTTCTAATATTGTTTTTATTGGATTTGTTTAGTCGGGTTTGAGTTTCGTCTCGTTCCGACTTGTATTGTGACCCGGGTAGCTTGAACTCTAGATGGGACCCAATATTAAGTTAAGCATGGCTCATAAGACCCAACATTAAGTTAGTTAATTAAACTAATTTTTATCATGTTAGAATGGTTAAGTTAGAGACTCAAAACTAGATCATTTTGACCCCAAACTTGAACCTAGTCTAGACTTAACCATATGAGACTAGAGAGGGAAAATTAGGACATTTTCCATTAGCCCTAATGGACTCTTTATGGCAGCCACCTTTAGGAGAGAATGATTCATTTTATTCATTACAATCTTACCTCTTTTATTTTCCTTTTGTTCCTCCCCAATTTTAGAGATCCTTCCCATTGATTTGATCTCCTGTAATGCCTGTGGTTCGTATTACGTATTTCTGGAATACGTGTACGTATTTATTCTTGTATTGCATATAACATAAAAAATATTGGTTTTCAGTCAGGAATGGAACAAGCACACAAACCGACGACAATGCAAAAACACAATAGAATTCACAAGACATGAAAATAATATATGTGAGATGAAAACTAAAAAGTAACTGATGTCATGGCAAACGGTGAAGAAAACCAAGAAACAGATAAAAGACAACTATCTATGTGTTTTAAAATATCTTGTTCGACATGTGAACGGCTAAGGGGTAAATATGGCACCTTGCACGTGTCGTGTGCAGCTGCTATTAGTCAAGATTAGACATATTATGATATTTCTGAGTAGTTCACATGTCTACTAGGATATTTTCCCGCCCAGCTAGTACTCATGGAATCGGGTCGCAAGCATGGCAATCATGTAATGACAGTCAAGAAGTATAAGAAACCCATGGTACTAATATTCGTGTGACGAGCGTGTCAACAAACAGCAAGACATATGTATAACCATGAAATGAAAAGACTACTATGAATCGAAAGCAACCAAAAAGTGTACTTGCCTGAGGTCCTTTGTTGGTGAAACCGATAATACAACCACTCAGACGAGTCACTAAAGTCAACACATACAAAAAGTCTCTGGATGCTGAAATAGACATTACCAATATTCTCAGAATAGTCAAATTAGCTAGAATTGTCTGTCTTAAGTCCAATTCTGGACAAAGGGGCAAAACAGTAATTTTGGGTCAAATCTGTCGCCACCTCCCGGTCGGCAGCCACCTCAGCCTCCATTGCTGAGCCTGGGGTGGGGCTCGGTAACACTACAGCCGACCTCCCCTCATCATGACAAGGAGGGGAATCAACCCTCTCCTCTGTTTCGGTCACGTCTGTTGCCCCCGCAACAGATTCACGCATCTCTGGAGGAACGTCATCTGAAGATGACGAACTCCACTCCAATTTATCTGAAAGCCCCGTGTCTGCTGGGCCCTCAACGGCCAAGGCTCCCACAGCGGCTTGCACCACTCTGGGAAATGCTTCAACCTCAGCTTTCCTTCCTACGTAATCTGGAGATACTGGAGTCTCCACAACAACGACATCGTCTGGGTTCTCCTCCTCGGGAGACATCACAATCGGCGGAACGCGCTCTTCCGATGAGCCCGCCACCTCTTTTGGTCTGCTGCCACCAGATTTTGGAGTACGTGGTCTCCTTTTTAGCGGCTCCTACAAAAAGAAAGCATGGGTCACAAGAAATATTGAACCTAACCAGGCTATATGGGATATCCTTACCTCCGCAGGTGCTGAATCCGATGACACTGTCGGTGACAATGCCTTCTTCTGCCTCTTTGGCGCTGAAGAGCCAGCCTCTGTATCAGCACGTCTTTTCGGGTGATCGACCGAAGGTTCTGCCCGACCCCCTGTAGATACGGCAGAGGTACCTCGATAACCCACCTCTGGCGGACGGTACGATCGAGCTTCGCCAATATGTTCCCGGGCACCGCTAACTGAGTGCCTGTAATGAGACTGGTTTCCCTATCATATCCGGGAGGCACGACATTCATAACACAATAAAATTTAGTGGCCGAGAAAAGAATCAGCGATCGCAGATTCTGGACGGGCAGCGTAAAGCGAGCTCCGGTACATACGGCATTGTAGTAATGCCAAGCTCGTGCACCATCCAACAGACTTCCAGTACAACCCAAGTTAATACTGGGGTTGTCCAACATCAACTAAGCGTAGCCAAATTGTCGTGCAAAACGGCTCAGAAAATACGGTTCCAGGTAACATTGGTTCCTATTTCGATACACCAGATGGGACGGTCGGATACTTTGCAACCAGCAGAATCCCCACAGGGGCAGAGTGGTGGCATCTTCACCCGAATCCATTAATTCTTTGTTGGCCTCAAAACTCGAAAAGACAGGACCAACTTTGGTGATCTCCCACCCCTGAAGTTGGGATAAAACTTTCCTGCAAACAGGAACACCGACACGCAACCAGCTCCTCTGGTAGAAACGACGGAGGAATGCATCTTCGACCCTGTGGTCTTCTTCCGAGTCCGAACTCATTACATTGGGATGGTGTAAAATTAACCACCCCATCAGATAATAAAATGGCAGTTCAGCACGGGGAAAGTTGTCATTCCTACCTCGTTTATGAACCATATTTCCCGCTAATTCTCGTAAACCTCGCAGCAGGTTGCACACCATGGCGGGGAGCAAAGCCAGACGTCGGCCAAAAACCAACTTCACAGCCGACAGGATTAGATTCTGGGTCACCCTCTCCACGGAGCCTGACCCGCCCGGAAAGACATAATCCTGAAGCCAAATCATCAGATACGCAGCTAACACTGCTTTTGACGACATCCGATCAGTAAGATGCCAGAAACAGCTATAGGAGCGCTCATCCGACTGTCGATCCTCATTTTTTCGTAGATTCTTCTCACCTAACCTGCTCATTTCGGAGAGCACCACGCTACTGGAAAGCGCTGGCGGAGTAGTAAACTGAGAGGGATCCTCCTTGTCTTGCTTAAAGACGTAATCTCTCCAAGCGGTCACATGAGGCTGTGACCCGCCCTTATCCCTCTTTTGCATATAATAATGATGACTCGCTACTTCCTTGAAGACGGCCATCATCTCCCCGACTTTGTCCCCCAGGACTTGGAACTCCTCGTTGGTCGGGAAATATTCCTCATAAGGCTCTGATCCCCAAGGAAGCTTTGACACTTCGTACATTTCATGAAGTGCGAGTCCCAGCTCCCCCATCGGGGTGAAGAAAGTCCCGGTCTGGGTGTTAAACATCTCCAGAAGCGCGAGGAACATATGCTGGTTGATGTCAACACCTGCCTGAGTAGCACGGATCGCGGCAGTCAGCCCCATCTCTCAGAGTTCGGTTTAAAACCACGACAGAATCCAGAATGTCAGCTTGTCCCATTTGGCAATGTAATGACACCAACCCTCTACCCGAAATTCACCTTTTAGTACGATCGCTCCATCAACAGCAAGCGATTTGTAAAAGTCGAAGCGCCGAAAGCAAATGTATTGATGGGAACATCACTGTAAATGCTCCCAGGACGTAAAGTCCGCTAGGTGAAAGAAGGCCCAGACCGCACAGCAGCTAAAGTATCCCTTTGATCGGAGGTAGAGTCGATCTTGATGATGCCTGCCACCGCTCCCTCCTGAGATGGGGTTAGCTCCCAAGACATCCTCCTCTTGGAAGCAAGACGACAGAAAGCCGACAAAGGCCATTGACGCTCAAGGTGTCTTACAGTCATATATACTCCCCTTGCTGTAAAGAACTAATCTTTCTTGACCTTCAACACCTTTGCTTCAATAGAAGTAAGACGGTCCCCGAACAGGAACTCAAGCTTCAAGAAAGTCACATTATCAGAAGTGGCAAATTTCAAAATGCCATGCTCTATCATCCGTTTAAGGAACCCATACGGTTGTTCCCGGATTTGAGTCATCCTATCGGGATGCTGATCCAGCATAATGACAGCTTGGGCAGGGTTTATCACCTCCTCATCATAATCCACCCCCATCTGACAGAGGCAGCGTCTAGAAGCACTTCATTCAAGAGCAGGATAGTCATTGACACTGGTGGACAACAAAAGAAAGCAAAGATTCAGAGACGTTAGAAACAAAAAGAGAATCTGAGCCACGTTTCATCAAAAGCGCATAAGGCTCGGGCGCATCTGAAAAGAAGCTTCGTCGCATCATCAGGGTCTAGACCCATGTGTGTCAGCAGTGAAGCTTCGACGTATTATCAGGGTCTAGACCCATGCACGTCAGCTGTGAAGCTTTGGTGCATCATCAGGGTTTAAACCCATACGCATCAGCAGTGGAGCTTCGGCACATCATCAGGGTTTAAATCCATGCGCGTCAGCAGTGGAGCTTCGGCGCATCATCAGGGTTTAAACCCATGCGCGTCAGCAGTGGAGCTTCGACACATCATCAGGGTTTTAACCCATGCGCGTCGGCAGAAAAAACTTCAGCACATCATCAGGACTCAAAGTCCATAAATGTTGGCGTATACGAGTTCTAAAAATGGTACAGAAGGATATGGTAAAGGAGGATGAAACCCACCAATCACCGCTGGCCGAACGTTGACAGGCGGACGGGGGATATCACCCGCGGCAGCCTCTATAGGCTCTTTCCCTTTGACTCGTCCCTTGCCAGCACCGCCGCGAAGGGTTTTGGGAGCCATTTTTCGTAAAAAGGATGTTAGGGTTTTTCAAAAAAAACTCTAAAATAAGAAAGCAAAGAGAGGAAGAACTCTCTCACTCTCTCCATCTCATGCCTATTTATAGGCTCAGTCTCACGTGTGAACCGATGAAATGTGACCTCAGCCGCCGCTTCGGGTTCTGTGAAAAGATAACTGCAGATAAATCCAAAAAGATCATCATTAATCTTCTTGGTTATCGAAGCATCATCATCCGCATTTTCTGAGAGGAGCATGCGCCCCATCACTGATGCGCGGAGTGATCATGCACCTGAACAGTCATGCGCCATGTAGAAGACACCACCATGCTTCTTATTCAAAGTATTCCAAAACTCGACAAAAAGTTTTGAAAACTTTGAAGGGGGTCTTGTAGAAGCATGGAATTTTAGGTCCAGAAATCCTATGCGCCAAACATTACATACGCCAGGGAGCTCAGAGGAAGTACTTGGCACAGCAAAGCAAAAATGTAGACATTAAAAGAAGATTTTTATTTCATATAAAATTCTATTATATGTCTTAAAAAGAGCTGTACAAAGGAGGATTTCTACAAAGAAAAGACCCTAAGTCTACAGCTAGGCGCATCAACCACCATGCACTCTCAAACAGGCGCATCTTGCCATATGCTCTCAGCCAGGCGCATCTCTTCAGCAGCTCAGTTATGTGCCGCCCTTCGGTATCCCAGTCAGGCCCATCATGAATCAGCATATGCGCCATCAAATGCTTCGACTTATGAAGCATTTATTGAGCAGAACGAGGGTGGCAATCAACCCTCTAGCTGGAGGAAGAGCTCCCCAAACCAAGGAAGAGGAGAGCACCGCAAATCAACCTGCGGCTAAAGGAGCAGCTTTTAACCCAACCAGAATGGGCAACACCCACTCTGACAGAAGAAAGAGCGTCCAAAGCTGCATCACCGCAATTTAGATCTGTGGCTTTTCCAGCATAACGGAGATGAGGCTCGAGCATCCTAATCTTTGGATGCAACAGGCACCTTCTGCCTGCCTCAGAAGCCCTCGACTCCGACTTTTGGATGTAACAGTCACCTTCAAGTGCATCAACGAAGATCATGCGTCGCATCTTCACCCTCGGGAGCATCTCATCAACAGAATGTGCTCAAGTAAATAAGTTCATTTCGGGAGGACGTGAGAGAATGAGAAGCAAACCCTCTCTATGCCACTATTTATAGGTCAGGCAAATCAAACCCATGCTCCAAGTGGCTGGCTCTCCGAAATCCCGTGCAATGAATTTGCATTAATGGTGATGAACCTGATGCTTCGAATTCAGCCGAGTCAAGAACAGCTATTTAAAGCACTCGAAGAACGTAACAGTCGGGCCCATAAAGACGTGTCATGTAAAGAGGATGCGCCGGCCAAACCGTGCATCATACTGATGCGCCCATCAACACCAAGCGCCTCATGAGGATGAGCCCCCATGCGTTCCCATGCGCCTAGTGGAACGCCGATCGATGCTCCCACTCCACAACCCATCACCTGTCAAAGAACATTAAATGCTGAAGTCTGATAGAGTTGGCAACACGTCCTCCGAGAACTGAACAGTTGATAGATTTTTCAGAAAATGAATCGTCGCCGACGTCAGCATCATCATTTCTTCTCCCCGGCCATTACAAGCTACATGGCCGCCCAACCATTTTGCATGCGCCTCTGCGGCCATGCGCCCAAATCTCTACATGCGCCTCAAAAGCCATGCGCCTCAGACTTTTCTATAATCCATAAAAATAGAAGTAAAGTCACTACTGAAGTCCCGCATGCGCCTCAAAAGCCATGCGCCACGACTGGTTTGTGACTCCTAAAGGTTACGATCCAAAGCCTCCTCATGCGCCCAATCCCAAGCGCATCCTATCAGATCACTCCCTACCAAATCCGAGATCTTCGAGCCATGGACCTACGACACGTGTCCTTTGACTCGATTCAGCCTATGAAAGGGTGCTAATCACCCAAGATCTCAGCAACTGAAAGATCTTCTCCGTTACTACGTGCCAGCTCTGTCGCAGCCTACGACAGCGACGAAAAGAGTTCAACTCCTTAATCAGGGCACGTCGCCTATGCGCCTCCATTAGCAACTGCCACATGGCGTCCCCACGTACAGGTGCATCCTACATGCGTGCATGAGCAGCCAGCCTACAAAGCTATAAATAAAAGGATCATTTCCTTCTTTGACACACACAGACAGAGACGTCGTACAATCATCAGCAACATATAGAGAGAGGCAGATACAGACACTCAACGTCTTCTTCCTATCCACAAGCTCCTGTACCTAGAGCAATCCAGATCTTCAGAGAACCGAGAATCATCGTCAGATCGTCAACGGAGTCAATGCATTATCACTCGCTCCATCGGTATAAGGGACCCAGATTAAACAAAAGTGTACTCCTAGGACTACGTCTAAGTCCTACATTGTAACACTGTTCTGTTTGTATGAAAATTATATCAAAAGATTTTAATGGCAAACAACAATGATCGAGATTAAAAATCAATACAGCCTGGCGAAAAAAGAGTGACTAACTTTATTGTTTGTTGTTCAGAAAACTAGACATTATATCACAGGATATACTATTCATTTTATCTCCAGAGTTAACCCTCTCCGGGTCTTGATGAAGAAGCCCAGTACACTCAACTCCAGACTTGGTACATGGGCCAAATTGTTAGCACAATATGATATGGTTTATGTCCCACAAAATTCTGTTAAGGGTCAAGCCTTAGCTGACTTTCTCGCAGCTCATCCAATTCCGGAGACGTCTAAACTCTATAACGAGATTTCGGACAAAACTTTGGAATCTAACATAATTTCAGAAGAAATTCTTGCCTGGCATCTATTCTTTGATGATGCATCCAGAATCGGACCAAAATGTGCCATTGTCGCTGGAGTTGGAATCGTCCTCGTACCGCCAGAAGGATTAGCTATTCATAGAGCTTATTCTTTAGACGAGTCGTGTTCGAACAACATGGCTGAATACAATGCTCTGCTTATTGGTCTCCAATTGGCTAAACAAATAAATATTGAATATTTTGAAGTATTTGGAGACTCTAAACTGATCGTTAATCAGGTTAGAGGCACGTATGAAGTTCGGCACCAAGAACTCGTCCTATATCATGAAGCGACAGTTAGACTAGCTACATCGTTCAAGGGCTTCTCCTTGAACATATACGTCGGGCATGCAATACGGAGGCTAATGCATTAGCTAATCTGGCAGCCATATTAGCAATCCAGTAAGAAGGCAACAGATGATTGTCATCACTAACAGAGAGTTGTTTTGCATCAAAAATAATCCAAATATTGAGTCCAGCAATTGAACTAAAATCAACGTCATTAGTGAAGACTATAGAGCTTCTTTTATCGACTTCGTAGTACATGACATCTTACCTGAAGATCCTAAGGAAGCTACAACAATTCGTAGGCGATCACTCCGGTTTTATTACAATCACACCTCCAAAACCCTCTATCGGCAAACATTTGATGGTCTACCCTTATGCTGTCTTACGGGAGATGAAGCAAAACATATACTACATAAAGCTCATGATGGTGTATGTAGTGCACATCAGCCCAGTCCTAAGTTACAGGATTCTATCCGACGTATAGGCTACTACTGGCCTACTATGGTATCAGATGCCATTGAATATGCAAGAAAATGTCGAGCCTGTCAAATCTATGAGATTTCATCCATCAATCGTCAGAGTTCCTTCACCCGACTGTCGTATCATGGCCCTTTGAAGCTTGGGGCATGGGTGTCATTGGTCCTATCAATCCACCGTCATCTAGAAGACATCGGTTTATACTAGCTATAACCAATTACTTCTCAAAATAGACGAAAGCTATACCTTTATTCGAAGTCAAGACCAGCAGCGTCATCAACTTTATCAAACATCATGTGATATACAGATTCGGCATTCCTCGACGAATCATTCATGATAATGGACCATAATTTATCAGTCAAAAGTTTACTCGATTTTTTGATGACAACAAAATCAACAATGTTGCTTCTATGACCTGCAATCCAGCAACTAACGGTCTAGCTAAAGTATTCAATAAAACTATCATCAAGCTTTTCAAGAAATTTGTTTCTACCAATAAAAGAAACTGGAGTAAAAAGATTAGAGAATGTCTATGGTTATCGTACTACTATACGCACTCCAACCGGTTGCACATATTTCTTCTTGGTGTATGGATGCGAAGCTGTCCTACCAATGGAAATTCAAATCCCCTTCTTAAGGAGTGCAATTGCCAATGAGCTCACAACAGAAAACAATGATCATCTTCGACTTCAGGAGCTTGAAGCGCTTGACGAAAAATGACTATTAGCTCAACAGCATATCGAGCTATTTCAAGCCCATATCTTAAAAGCTTTCAACCGTAAAGTCAAAGTACGAGCATTCCAAAAAGGAAAATTAGTCCTTACTGTCAGACGTTCTATGACTATGACACACATGAATAGGGGCAAATTCGAAGCGAAATGAGAAGGTCCCTATGTTATAAGCAAGGTTTTCTCAAACGGAGCTTATCAACTGATTGATATGGACGACCGAGTTGCTATGATGTCCATCAATGGCAAATTCTTAAAAAATACTATGTTTGAAGAATGTACAAAACATCTTCTGAATTTGTACATACTCCAAAAAACCGAGTTATTATCTTTTATTCACTCTTCTGTAAATAAAATCTCAAATAATAAATCTTCAAAATCTCCAATGGAGTATATCCAGATCGTGTCACCTTATCACAAACCTCATCTTTTGGAACCCATTTGTTTTCAAAGATATCATATCTTTGAGTCCCAGTTGACTTGAAGATAATCAATAGATACATGAATTCACATCAACATTACATCTGAATTCTATTATCTACATTAGCGACCTATTACATCTATATTACCTCTGATAAAGTCACCTTTTGAAATGACAATATTCTGAGAATTATATTCTGTCACTTCCACATTATCTCTGAACAGATATAATTAGTATTGTTATTTTCTAAGGAGATATGTCATGTCCGGTACCTCTGAACATATTTTCCTATTCTTATATATTACTTATATCTACTATAGATATATAATAAGTAATGGAACCACAAAAAGAGCATTAACTTTTCTTTTAATGATGTTAAAAATGTCAAAAAATACATTAGGTGATAGATAACAAAAAGACACAACTTTCTATAGATCGCTTCGCTGGGAAGGCTGCGTAATAAGATCATCAATCAGACTTTTCATATTTTCAGCTCTCTCTATTCTGGAGTCGAGAAACTTCTGTCTAGCTACAGTTCTCCCAGACTCTGGATCAAATGGTTGTAGCGAGTCAGCTCGACATTCTAGTTCTGTACCTTTAGTTTGGATAAGTGCATCATGTTGCCTCCTCAAGTCATCTAATTGGCTCGCAGCAATTTGATGCATTTCTAATACCTTATCTTCACTTCATCGAGCCACTTTGAGTGCTTCTTAGAGGCAGGCCATTTCAATTTCTAAATCCAGGAGGTGAGCTTGGCATTCATTAGCTTCTTTCTCTTCCTCTGTAGCTCAATCTTATAACGCTCAACAGAAGAAGTTGTCTCGATAATTCAAGATTCCAACTCCGCAGAGCGTCGTGAGAAAGCCACAATGAAAGCTTCAAAGTCAGCCTTTCGTGTTGCAGCCTCATGAGCTATCGCTTGGCATTCAGCATCTATAAGCTTCTGGATATTTCTTCTTGTTAGATCTTTATAAGACTTGATGGATTCTTCAAGCTCATACAAGATATGATCTAAATAGTTGACTCTGTCCAGATCATCGATCTTGTGGATAGCTCCAATAATAAAGGAAAAAAGACCCCTGACTGACTAATAAGGTTGGTCCTTTTCCAGGTGTCACGCCCCAGAACCAGAATACTGGAGAGCGGGGGCGTACATAGTCAGCTACGTATATTGAAGTGCAACCCACCTCGCTATACGGTCACGGCTGTTTAGATACATGAGGGTTTAACTACAATCCATCAGTCTCCTATGGTCATGAACAAGCCTATTGTCTCAATCACAAGCAAGTAGTAACAGTCACAAGATATTAGAACATCAAATATACAATAGTAAGGCATCCCATACATTACATATTTGATGATCATGAAGCTAGTCGTACAAAATATCAGGACTAGCAAGAGTTTTAGTCAATACATGATCAACCCTAGGATTTGCCAATCATGTTACAGCCCGTAGACAGACAGTAAGTAAAGGTGCAATCGAGCTAACACGTGCTCGTCGGCTAAACGCCTCAAAAGAATAATTTTACAATAAAGTGGGAGGACAAAAAGAAACCCATTCATTGCCAGGGTTACGCCTGGTGGTCACCATCTGGCTGGAAGGTAGGTAGATCCTCTAGATCTGCTCCGATATCTGGCCATACAAAACCAGCTGGATCAGACCCCAGAAAAAGCAAGTGCCACAGAGGAGGCTTCATTTAGGAACTAAAACCAGCATATCATAATGAATATTAAAGATAGTAAATAAGAACAGGTAATAACAGGTACAATAATAATAAATTGAGTACGAAAAAACTATTCAAGTAGCCAGATTGCAACCCTTAAACCAACTAAAGACCGGGGTTGCAGTCCTTCACCTAAATAGGATCCCGTCTCAAATACTGGTGATAGGGTAATAAGGTAATAAATGAAGAGAAGACACAAAACTGCTCCGTGAACCAGGTTACAACCCTTAAACCAAATAAGGACCGGGGTTGTAACCCTTTGCATGAACAGAACTGGTCCCCTGATCTTTATTGCTAAGGCCAGTATAGATAATCATGCTATTGAAGTAAGGTAAAACATGACGAGCATGGCATGGGGTGTAATAAGACAATAAATAAAGAGAAGACACAGAACTGCTCCGGGAGCCAGGTTACAACCCTTAAACCAAACAAGGACCGGGGTTGTAACCCTTCGCCTGAACAGAACTGGTCCCCCGATCGTTATTGTTAAGGCATGCATAATAAGTCATGTCTTGTCATAATTTTGTACAGGATCAGGACAAGTCGAAGCTGGGCTAGACTTCATTCAATCAATCACGGCCAAGCAAGGAGTACGGCTTGATACTTTAACTAACTAGGGTTATTACAAGTCTAATTACTAGCAAGATGCAATGAGATCATCCCACAACCACAAGTCCTGCAGCCCATCCAGGTTATCCAAGTCGAATGTCCATTTAAGAAGGGTGCAACACTTGACGGTGTGTTGGAAATGTGCCCTACTCGTCGGTAGGCTATAAGTCCACTTAGTGCGCCCAGATAACGGGATTGCCTGTAGCTGGAAAAATCTCTTTATGACTATTGAATCATTCTAGTTAATTAGCCTTAGTCAATTTCAGTAGGTACCACTGACCGTGGTACTCAGGGATCCCCATCCTAGACATGATGCAAGATAATACCAGTTTGTTTGTACAAACATAATCGTCCACGGTGTCTAGGTCTTTCATACTTGTCATGTCAGGCTAGATGTCATAACAGCATGTCGAGATTTATCATGTCAGTCTACTTGTCAAGAGTGCGCCATAGCGGGCCACTATCGTGTTCTATTCTTACATTATCATGAATGAGAGAAACTGGCATAAAATAACTAGTGACATATTCTTGAAGCCAAGAAAAAGATCTACAACTTTCATGTTTTGAGTTTTTCAAGATTCTAGCTACAAAACAACTTAAACAGACAAAAATAGTGAAATAGAGCAATTCTGCCGCATGGGATTCCTGCACATCCGCCTGTGGGAATTCCTGCACATCCGTGCATGGGAATTCCTGTATATCCGCGCATGGGAATTCCTGCACATCTGCACGTGGGAATTCCTGCACATCCGTGCGTGGGAATTCCTACACATCCGCGCATGGGAATTGCTGCACATCCGTGCGTGGGAATTCCTGCACATCCGCTTATGGAAATTCCTGCACATCCGTGCATGAGAATTCCTACGCATCCGCGCATAGGAATTCCTGTACATCTGTGCATAGGAATTTCTGCACATCCGCGCATGAAAATTCCTGCACATCCGTGCGTGGGAATTCCTGCACATCCGCGCATGGGAAACTCACGCTGCGTCTTCAGTACATGCACGTAAGGAACCTACGCGCATGACACACTCGGAGTTAAGGGATGCGTCGCCGGGACTTCACAGTGCATGGCCTCCCGAGCGCATGGGGGTCATCGTCCCCAATCAGCAAGTTCAGCTATAAAAGTTTTAAAAACTTGTCATGGCCATAACTTCCTCATCCGAAGTCGAAATCAAGCGAAACAAAAGCCAAAACTGCATGAAATTGAATTCTCTACAACATAGAACTATTAGTTTTCGAAAATAACCAAGTTTTAGAGATCAAAATCAAGAAAACCGAAAAGTTACAAACTTAGATCTACAAGAATCCATCCATCAAATCAAAAAATGCCAAGTTCTAAAGAGGCTTAGAATAAGTAAGAAAGAGAATAAAATAATAAAACTTGAGATCCATCATGAAGCAAGTTGTACTTGTCTAGGCTTGGTAGGTGAGAGGAGTAAATGAAGAAGATGAAGAAGGAAATGCAAAATAATGGAGGAGAGAGAAGAAGTTGACTTATATAGCAACCCCTCTCATTTTAACCCAAAATAAACCAAACCAAGCCAAGTCAAGTCAAGTCAAGTTGAACCAAATTGAACCAAGTTGAACCAAGTTGAACCAAGTTGAACCAATCAAGTCAAGATTTAAACCAAGGCTAAGCTAAGCAAGATAAGTTAAAATACGGGCCACCTGACAATTATCAAAAATCCATATACGTATCCTAAAAAATACGTATAATGGGATACGGGAGTGACAACTCTACCCACCTTAAAAAATTCCGTCCTTAAAATTTAATCAAGAGGCTAGAGATGTCGGGATAAGCTATATTAATCACAAGCAAGTTATAACTAGGCAACCATTCAAGCAATCATTCATGCAAGCAAGAAAGCTGAGGGTGTAGGGCATAAGAAGGATATTATACCTTACGAGTCAAACAGGTCGAGATATCGCGATCGAATATCAACCTCACGCTCCCACGTTGACTCACCCAAAGAGTGATGACCCCAAGCAACACAGACTAAACTAATAGTCTTGTTCTTGAGTATCTCCTCTCTCCGGTCCAATATAGACACGAGCCTCTCCTCATACGAAAGGTTGGTACCAACAACCAATTCCGAATGATCCAGGATGTGGCTCGGGTCTGGGATATACCGTCACAATTGGGATACACGGAACACGTCATGCACCTCTCTTAGCGACGGCGGAAGAGCGATACGATAGGACATATCACCTACTCGCTCCAGAATATCGAATGGCCCTATATACCTAGGACTAAGCTTTCCCCGTATGCCGAAATGAATGACGCTACGGTTAGGCAAAATCCTCAGGAATACATGGTCGCCGACAGAAAACTCAAGAGGGTGCCGATGAGAATCGGCCCAATAACGCTGGCGATCTTGGACAACTTGAAGATGATCTCTGACTCTTCTGACCACTTCAATGGTCTAAGCAATCATTTTCGAACCAAGCATCTGCCTCTCTCCAATATCATCCCAGGCTAGCGGGGATCTGCACTTCCTGTCGTACAGCGCCTCAAACGGGGCCATCTGGATACTAGCTTGGAAACTATTTTTGTACGAGAACTCCACCATGTGCAGGTGATCTTCCCACGAACCACCGAAGTCGAGTGTACATGATCGCAATATATCTTCAAGAGCCTGGATCGTGCGTTCTGATTGGCCATGTGTCTGTAGGTGATAAGCTGAGCTGAACTGGAGGTGAGTTCCCAAACTTTCTTAGAAGCTGCACCAAAAATGCAACATAAACCTTGAATCTCGGTCCGAGGTGATACTGAATGGTACTCCATGCATCCTGACTACCTGCCTGAGGTACATCTATGCCAGCTGAGCCGTCGACTGACCAACTCTGAACGGGAGAAAGTGGGCCACCTTCGTGAGCCGGTCAATTATAACCCAAATAGCATTTTGACCAGCTAGGGATCTAGGTAATCCAGTCACGAAATCTATTGTTACATGCTCCCACTTCTATTCTAGAATTGGCAATGGCTGAAGAAGTCCAGCTGGCCTCTGATGTTCAGCTTTAACTTGTTGACAAACCAAACATCGAGAGACAAACCGGGCTATCTCCCTCTTCATACCATTCCACCAAAAGTGCTGACGGATATCACGGTACATCTTTGTACCGCCGGGATGGATGGAATATTAAGAACTGTGAGCTTCTGCCATGATCTCCTGTCTGATATCTCTACGGGGTACACAAAGACGCCTCCCATGCCTAAGTGTACCGTCTTCATGAATGCATAACTCTGGTCGTCGTCCTGCCTCGCACTCTGCTCTGAGCCGCAGAAGCTTAGAATCTGCTGACTGAGCCATCCGAATCCTCTCAATTATAGTGGACTGAACTTGCATGCTGGCCATCAACGCCACACTGGAAGGGAGAACAACTTCTATACCCATCTTCTGAAGATCCGCTAACAACTCCGGCTGTACTGTTAGGAAATAAACTCCGGCTCTCCTACTCAATACATCTGCAACGATATTGGCCTTCCCTGGGTGATACTGCAAGTTGACACCATAATCCATAAGAAGCTCCAGCCATCTCTTCTGACACATGTTAAGATCCTTCTGGGTGAAAACATATTTCAGGCTCTTATGGTCGGTGAAAATCTCCACCCTATCTCCGTACAAGTAGTGCCTCCACAACTTAAGTACAAATACTACTGCTGCCAGTTCCAAGTCATGGGTTGGATAATTCCTCTGATGATCACGAAGTTGTCGTGACGCGTAAGCTATTACCTTCCCATGCTGCATCAGAACACATCCTAAACCTCTGCCTGAAGCATCGTAATATACTGAGAATCCTCCAGTTCCATCTGGAAGCGTGATGATGGGTGCCGTCATCAAGCCTTGCTTCAACTTTTCAAAAGAATCCTGGCACTCTGCTGTCTAAGCAAACTGCACATCCTTGCGGGTCAACTGGGTCAATGGTGCTGAGATCCGAGCAAAGTCCAAAACAAATCGTCGGTAGTAGCCGGCCAATCCAAGAAAACTGTGAACTTCTACAACTGTGCGGGGTACTGGCCATGTCTCAATGGTCGCAATCTTTTGGGGATTCACTTCCACTCCTCCCCTGGTGATGATATGACCTATGTACGAAATGCGATCGAGCCAGAACTCGTATTTACTGAACTTGGCAGACAACTGGTGCTCTCTGAGAATCTGAAGAACAACTCTGAGATGTTGCTCATGCTCTGCCTCACTTTTGCTATAGACCAGGATGTCGTCTAGGAACACAATTACGAACTGATCCAAATAACGCATGAAGATACGATTCATGAGGTCCATGAATACAGCCAGCATATTGGTTGCTCCAAATGGCATAACAAGGAACTCCCAATGCCCATACCAGGATCTGAATGATGTCTTCGGGATGTCCTGCTCTCTGACTCTGATCTGATGATATCCTGACCGCAAGTCGATCTTCGAGAACACTGCTGTCCCCTTGAGTTGATCAAACAAGTAATCTATCCTAGGAATAGGGTATCTGTTCTTAATTTTCACTGAGTTTAAGGTACGATAATCTACACATAATCTGGACGTACCATCCTTCTTTTTCACAAGAAGCATCGGGGCTCCCCAAGGCAATCCTCTTGTACGAATGAATCCCTTGGTTCTAAGTTCTTCAATCATTTTGTATAATATCTCTAATTCTGACGGCGCCATCCTGTAGACTCTCTCTGACACTGGGGCTGTTCCGGGAATCAAGTCGATGGTGAACTCAATCTTTCGCTCTAGCGGCATCCCTGGAAGCTCTTCGAGGAAAACATCTAGAAACTCCTTGACTATCTTGGGTAACTACACTGCTGCTACTGCCATCCGCAACACTGGAGGAGAAGGTTCAACTTCGCTTCGGGAAAAGAAAAACTCTGGCTCGCCTAGAATGCTAAAAATAACTCTACCGATATGGCAATCTATCCTAGCATACTGGTCCCTCCACCAATCCATCCCTAAGACCATATTATAATCGGCCATCGGGAACTCTATCAACCTAGCGGGAAACTCTCTACCGCTAACTACGACCCGACACAAGGAAAACACTCTATCTACTCCCACAAGTCCGTTACCAGTAAGTATATTGAGCCTTACTAATAATGACTCGGGCTCCAATCCTACCCGTGTCATGAATCGTGCAGACATAAATGAATGCGAGGCACCAGAATCAAATAATACTGAAGCTAGAAAGGTGTTAACGAGAATAGTACCTGCCACCACCTCATCTGGTGCAATTCCTTCCTCTCCTATGGTCAAAGCCAACACTTGACCATGCCCTCTAGGTGCGGGTCCCCTCTGCTGAAAACTCCTCTGTCTGCTCTGGATCTGGGCTTGGGCCTGAGAATACTGCTGCGGTCTCTGCTGCTGGAATGCCTGGGCCAGCGTCAACAATAGCCGCGGGAACGGGTACTGCGGCTGCTGCTGGACTGGTACTGGTCCTCTAACTGAAGGACTAGAAAAGGCTGATGATGAACTCCCCATGTTTGGGCAGTTTCCTATCCTGTGGTTCGGGGCACCATAAGCCAAGCACAAAACCTGTGCTCTGTAATATTCTGATACCACATGCCCCGGCTTCCCGTAGTGTGAACATCCTACTGTGGAAGAATGCTTCTGCTTCTGCTGCTGAGGGTGCATCGGAGTTGAATGCTGAATCGACGTTACTGAGGCCTCCCGTCTTGGAGCTCCAATGATCAAAGCCCTGGCTGCCGGGGCTGGTGCTGAAGACTGATTCATCTGGCTTTGGGATCACTTCGAACCTCTGGTCCTATCCACGATCCTTTTGGAGGTATACTCGTGCCTCTGAGCTGCTCTCAATACTGCATCAAAAGTGTGATGCTCAAACTGCTCCACTGCCAATAGAATCTTCAGATGAAGCCCCTACTGGAACCGCTGGGCTCTATCGAACTCGGTTGCTACCAAGGTGGGAGAAAACCGACTAAGTCTCGAAAACTCGGCCACATATCCGTCGACCGTCCTGCCCATCTGCTTCAGATTGGTGAACCTCGTCTGTAGATTGTACCGAGCTACAGTATCAAAATACTTGGTTTGGAATCTCTTTCTGAATACTGTCAAAACAATGGGTGCCACTAATCCAACGGCCTGTGCCGCCCACCAGCTGCGGGCAAGATCCAACAACTGTAGGCGCACCACCGCCACCTTCTCGTCTTCTGGAGTGGCTACTTCTAGAATCACCTTTGTGTCCTGAAGCCAAGCATCAGCAGCGATAGCATCTTCACTACCGTCGAAGAAGGGAGGGTTCAAGCACTTGAAGTTGTTAGCCGTGCTGTTACCCTGATGACCTCCTCTGGTCAAAGCGTCTGCCACCGCTTGGTGCAAGGCATCTCCTCGACGATCCTGTGAAGCTAATAATGACCTGATGAGACACATCAATGTGCCATCATCAGGTTCTGCAGGCTGGACGGGCTGAACTGGTGGCACTCCTCCGGTAGGTACGACTCTGGAGGCTACTCCTGAATGCTGGGCCTGATCTCCAGGTTGTTGCTGGTCCATAGGAGGTGCTCCGCCTTGCTGATCGGCAGGTCCAGGACAATGCCGCTGAAGAAGACGACATAGGAAACAATAAGGAAGGACCAGGACAGATCAACGATACAAGCATATGATCAGGTCAAGAATTCAGGGATTCAGAGGATACGAGTAGAGATCAAGGAAGAGTACTGATTGAGACATCTATTCGGTAAACCCTCACATATCTTAATTTATAAGACCTGCATGGGCTACCACTAAAACCATATCACGCCCCAGAACCAGAATACTGGAGAGCGGGGGTATACATAGCCAGCAACGTATATTGAAGTGCAACCCACCTCATAATACGGTCATGGCTGTCTAGATACATGAGGGTTTAACTATAATCCATCAGTCTCCTATGGTCATGAACAAGCCTATTGTCTCAATCACAAGCAAGTAGTAACAGTCACGAGATATTAGAACATCAAATATACAATAGTAAGGCATCCCATACATTACATATTGGATGATCATAAAGCTAGTCGTATAAAATGTCAGGACTAGCAAGTGTTTTAGTCAATACATGATCAATCCTAAGATTTACCAATCATGTTACAGCCCATAGGCAGACAGTAAGTAAATATACAATCGAGCTAACACGCGCTCGTCGGCTAAACGCCTCAAAAGAATAAGTTTACAATAAAGTGGAAGGACAAAAAAAAACCCACTCGTTGCCAGGGTTACGCCTGGTGGTCACCATCTGGCTGGAAGGTAGGTAGATCCTCTGGAGCTGCTCCGATATCTGGCCATATAAAACCAGCTTGGTCAGACCCCAGAAAGAGCAATTGTGACAAAAGAGGCTTCATTTAGGAACTAAAACCAGCATATCATAATGAATATTAAAGATAGTAAATAAGAACTGGTAATAATAGGTACAACAATAATAAATTGAGTACGAGAAAACCATTCAAGTATCCAGATTGCAACCCTTAAACCAAACAAGGACCGGGGTTGCAGTCCTTCACCTGAATAGGATCCCGTCTCAAATACTGCTGATAGGGTAATAAGATAATAAACGAAAAGAAGACACAGAACTGCTCCGGGAACCAGGTTACAATCCTTAAACCAAACAAGGACCGGGGTTGTAACCCTTCGCCTGAACAGAACTGGTCCCCTGATCTTTATTGTTAAGGCCAGTATAGATAATCATGCTATTGAAATAAGATAAAACATGACGAGCAAGGCATGGGGTACAATAAGACAATAAACGAAGAGAAGACATAGAACTGCTCCGGGAGCCAGATTACAACCCTTAAACCAAACAAGGACCGGGGTTGTAACCCTTCGCCTGAACAGAACTGGTCCCCCGATCGTTATTGTTAAGGCAAGCATAATAAGTCATGTCCTGACACAATTTTGTACAGGATCATGACAAGTCGAAGCTGAGCTAGACTTCATTCAATCAATCACGGCCAAGCAAGGAGTACGGCTTGATACTTTAACTAACTAGGGTTATCACAAGTCTAATTACTAGTAAGATGCAATGAGATCATCCCACAGCCACAAGCACTGCAGCCCATCCAGGTTATCCAGGTCGAATGTCCATTTAAGAAGGGTGCAACACTTGACGGTGTACTGGAAATGTGCCCTACTCGTCGGTAGGCTACAAGTCCACTTAGTGCGCCCAGATAACGGGATTGCCTGTAGCTGGGAAAATCTCTTTATGACTACTGAATCATTCTAGTTAACACTACCAAAATTTGTCGATTTAGCGACGGCCAGATTCGTCGCCAGTCCGACGGGAATTTGTATTAGCGACCGATCACTGACGGGTCTTGGCCAAAATAATCCGTCGGCAATCAGCTCGTCGCTAATAAAGGTCCGTCGCTACGTAGTCGTCAAGCGACGGAATAGCGACGGCTTTTCGACTTCATAATACAAAGCTTGAGCGACTACTTTTCGATGGACTTTCGTCCATTACAAGTATTAAATACTGAACTATGTCGACAATAGCGACGTAATGGTCCGTCGGTAAACCGTCGTAATAGCGTATCTGAGTGTATCGTTCCGTCGCTATTCCGTCGATCGCCGTCGATAACTAAGGACGGATTAGCGACGGCTAACTGACGGATTATCCCTCGACCATATTCTGGAAATACTTTGCATTTCCAGAACCATGGCGACGGATGAGTCGTCGCTATTCCGTCGATCACCGTTGCTAACAAAGGACGGACTAGCGACGGAATATGGACAGATTATCCGTCGACCATGTTCTGGAAATGCTTGCTATTTCCAGAACCATGGTGACGGATAAGTCGTCGCCATGCCGTCAAACTATATTCCACCAGATCGTTTCCGACGGATATTCTGTCGAACATCCGTCGCTACCTGCAAACATTTTCAAATCTCTAGTTAGCGACGGATATGCCGTTGAACAGTAGTCGGAAACTGGAAATATCTATCGCTAACCGGTCACTAGTCCGTCGCTAAATGAGATTTTTTTTAAAAAAATTGTAGCACTTTTCCTGTTCGCAAAAATATGCATAAACTAAACCAATATATAATGCACACCAATTATCCAACAATCACATAGACCAAATATATAATGCACACCAATTATCCAAGAATCACATAGACCAAATATGTACATACGAATTTAATGCACACCAATTACCCAAGAATCATATAGACCAAACCAAATTAATATAATATAGACATCAATTATCCTGAAGAGTAACCTAATATCCGTCGTTATAATCCGATCATAGCACAAAATGTTCCAAAATTCCTACAAATATTCTAAAATTTCCACATATATTCTAAAATTCTAAAACACATAGGAAAATCGACTTTGGCCTCAGCAAAGACCGTAAGTTAGACAATAAATTCTCACAACCAGGGATTATAGTTGCGTTGAGGCATGTACCATTCTATCAGCCACTTTGCATACGAAGGCTCAATCTGGTTGAGGTCTTCTGTAGGGACAGAAGGGTCGGTCCTGATGCTACTACTCTCTGACGGTGGCTCCTCCTTAACTTCAACCTTGGGAGCAATCTCTTATCTGATGGTTATCGGTTCTTCCTTGACCTCGACCTTTGGTAACACCTCCTCCTTAACAGTCACCGGCTCTTATTTGACGACGGGGACTTCCTCCGTGTCGACCTCCAAGGGTTTCTTGCCTCGGCCCCTTCCTCGACTAGCAGCACCACCTCGGCGAGTCCTAGGAGCCATCTCTCTGACAACAGAAATTTTTATATAGGGTAAAGAAATTTACTCAAGTTATAAAAGTTGTGACATTGGTTTTTTGCGTTCATCATCATTAGAGGGAGCAGCACTGGAAAAGTTGTGACGTTGGTAGCATGAGAGAGTAAAAATCTGTATTACAAGACTAACAGAATTACTATGTAATCATGTACTCACCAATAACTGGATGTAACTGGAGTCATTGGGCCTATCGTACAATAATTGGTGGATCCGCTGGTATAGGCTGGATGTACTTACTATCTAGTGTATCAGATTAGTATCGGTCTATCGGTTTGGTATAGGACGTATCATATTGGTATTGGCCTTAACAAATTGGTATCGTCCTATATCTGATATATACATGTATCGGCTGTATAGTTAGGATTCATATTGGCCTTATCAATTTGGTATCGGCCATATCCGATAGGTATCGGCCGTATTGGATTAGTATAGAGCATTTCGGATTAGTATCGTGAAAGTTTTAGTAACAACTGTACTTGGATGTTCTGTAACTGGCCAGCTACGCTCTCGTGACTCTCTTGCAATGGTAATTTAGATCTAGAAGAGAGAAATCCAAGTACAGTTGTTACTAAACCTTCCACGATACTAATTCGAAATGGTCTATACTAATCCAACACGGCCGATACCTATCGGATATGACCGATACCAAATCGATAAGGCCAATATGAATCCTAGCTATACGGTCGATACATATCGGATAGGACGATACCAATTTGCTAAGACCAATACCAACCGATACGACCCATACCAAAATGATAGATCGATACTAATCTGATACGGTCAATACTTATAAGTACCTACGGTCCAGGAGGTTGATCCGCTAGTACATCCATGTACGATCAACAAAGTAACGACCTATTTCAATTTGGATGTGAAAATCTATATCGTAAGACAAACTAAACATAATCAATTCTATTTCACATGCTTAATTGCCAAGTATGAAAACGAATGTCTCAGAACACAACCCAAAACTCATTCTAGCATACATTAGTGTGAATCAACTATGTTCTGTACATATGGTGTAGTATATGTTCTTATCGTATCTAGTATCTGAAGAATGTAACAGAATCAAGATAAACTCACATAATGTAATACTAAGACATCATCTACTACTATATAAGATATAGTGATAGGTTGTCATATCATCATTGTCGAGGGATGAGGGTCGGAGGACAAATACCGCTCGAGTGAGCCGAAGACATGCAGCCACTTCCCTTCCTCTATTCACCCTCTCCCTCTCTCATGCTATCAACATCACAACTTTTCTACCTGAAGTTCTGATCAAGCATCTTCCTTCTCCTCTCCTCCAACATGGCTCTGGACCCATCTTTTCCTCCCTACTTCCCTTCTTCTTATTTGACTCTCTCAGCCACATATGATATCCACCTCAAGTGTAGAGTCGGGGGAGAAGAAGTGGACAGGAAGAGGAGGGAGAAGCAGCACAGCCGGCGGCATGACCCGGAGGATGTACAGAGGTTTTCTTCAACATCCATAGGAGAACTATAAAGATATATCTTTTCACGACATATAACCTTGTCAAAGACCCTTATTGTGACAACCATGTTACCGCGGTGTCAGAAGACTAACATGTCATAATTTTCTAAGCCGTGTGTTTTGACATAATCCTCCAAACTCTTTCCTGCTATGTAGTAATGCAAGATTACTCTATAGGAGGAAAGAGTTGGGAGGATTATGTCAAAACACACGGCTTAAAAAATTATGACATGTTAGTCTTCCGACACCGCGGTAACATGATATTCACATTAAGGGTCTTTGACAAGGTGACATATTGTGAAAAGATATATCCTTACAGTTCTCCTAAGGATGTTGAAAAAAACATCTGTACTTCCTCTGGGTCATGCTGCCGGCTGTGCTGCTTCTCCCTCCTCTTCCTGCCCACTTCTTCTCCTCCGACTCTACACTTGAGGTGGATATCATATGCGGCTGAGAGAGTCAAATAAGAAGAAGGAAAGTAGGGAGGAGCAGATGGGTCCAGAGCCATGGAGGAGGAGAGGAGAAGGAAGATGCTTGATCAAAACGGATGGCTCGGAACACAACCCAAAATTCATTCTAGCATACATTAATGTGAATCATCTATGTTCTGTACATATGGTATAGTATATGTTCTTATCGTATCTAGTATCTGAAGGATATAACAGAATCAAGATGAACTCACATAATGTAATACTAAAACATCATCTACTACTATATAAGATATAGTGATAGGTTGTCGTATCATCATTGTCGAGGGATGAGGGTCGGAGGACAGTCAACTTTATCTACGGCTACATAGTTTCTGCCTCGCCAGTCGAATGGCTGCAGGGACTATGTCCTGATCACCATGTCGTACTGTAGATTAATGCAAATGGAGCTAGAAATATCCATCGCTAACCGGTCACTAGTCCGTCGCTAACTGAGATTTTTTTGGAAAAAAATTGTAGCATTTTCCCTGTTCACAAAAATATGCATAAACCAAACCAATATATAATGCACACCAATTATCCAACAATCACATAGACCAAATATATAATGCACACCAATTATCCAAGAATCACATAGACCAATTATGCACATACGAATTTAATGCACACAAATTATCCAAGAATCATATAGACCAAACCAAATTAATATAAAATAGACATCAATTATCCTGAAGAGTAACCTAATATCCGTCGTTATAATTCGATGTATCTCTAAGTGTGAGAACGGATGGCTCAGAACACAACCCAAGATTCATTCTAGCATACATTAGTGTGAATCATCTATGTTCTGTACATATGGTGTAGTATATGTTCTTATCGTATCTAGTATCTGAAGAATGTAACAGAATCAAGATAAACTCACATAATGTAATACTAAAACATCATCTACTACTATAATATAGTGATAGGTTGTCGTATCATCATTTCCGAGGGATAAGGGTCGGAGGACAGTCAACTTTATCTACGGCTACATAGTTTTTGCCTCGCCAGTCGAATGGCTGCAGGGACTATGTCCTGATCACCATGTCGTACCGTAGATTAATGCAAATGGTGCAGGAGCCAAAATACAGAAACCAAAATACAAAATACAGAATCAAATCCCTGGATTCGCCGAAAATATAAAACACAGTTCTAATTCATATATATTTTAAGTGTGAGAACGGATGGCTCAGAACACAACCCAACCGGAGAGGATACTTTGAGAGATCCATCTGAGTAGGACGTATACTCTGAGAGATCACCTTTACAAAAATGATATCAGTAGTGGGATTGAGTGTTGGAGGAGATATTATCAGAGTATACGTCCTACTCAGATGGGTCTCTCACCGTTACTATTTTTTCTGACAGCATGATGGATGTGCTCCGTCAACAGATTCTTGCTCCAAGCCAAAACTTTGCTCCGGAGCTCAAGTGGACATCCTTCGTGTAGAGCTTGAGTGAGAGGTTCCTGACAGCATGGTGGTCTCATTTGTCAAAGTATCCGTACTCATCCCACAACCAATGTGGGATGAGCACGGATACTTTGACAAAGGAGACCACCATGCTGTCAGGAACCTCTCACTCGAGCTCTACACGAAGGATGTCCACTTGAGCTCCGGGGTAAAGTTTTGGCTCGGAGCAAGAATCTGTTGACGGAGCACATCCACCTTGCTGTCAGAAAAAAATAGTAACGGTGAGAGACCCATCTGAGTAGGACGTATACTCTGATAATATCTCCTCCAACACTCAATTCCACTACTGATATCATTCTTGTAAAGGTGATCTCTCAGAGTATACGTCCTACTCAGATGGATCTCTCAGAGTATCCTCTCTGGTTGGTTGTTGTATCATCATTGCCGAGGGATGAGGATCGTAGGACAGTCAACTTCATCTTCGGATACATAGTTTTTGCCTCGCCAGTCGAATGGCTACAGGGACTATGTCCTGATCACCATGTCGTAGTCCAATATAATCCAGAGATTAACACAGTACTAATTTATATATGTAGTCCAATACAAATAGTCTAATACAAAAACAACCCAATACAAATAGTCCAATACAAATAAGTACTAATAGCTAATGAGAACCACGCAGCTCACGCAAACGCTCAGTGATACGATCTCGCAACCACCTCGAATAAGCGGGATCTTTGGCGTGAGGAGAGATGTAGTCCCTTGCAAGTGATGCATGAATAGAACTTCCGGTCTTACTAGCTACCCGTGTTGGATGAATAGAACTCCTGGTCTCACTAGCTACCGGTGCCACTTCCTCCTTAATTGTAGGAGGAGCCACCTCAGCATTCACTGTTTCCCTCAAACGACGTGCCACTCCTCGGGACATGGGTGCCATCTGGTAAGATATATATTCACAAATAATATAATTATAACATAAACAAGCTAACTAAAGGAACCATCATATAATTTGAGTACATTTTCGAAAGCAGATAAAGTACAGAAATTTTGATTTTTTGCCAAGTGTGAGAACGGATGGCTCAGAACACAACCCAAGATTTATTCTAGCATACATTAGTGTGAATCTTCTAAGTTCTGTACATATGGTGTAGGATATGTTTTTATAGTATCTAGTATCTGAAGAATGTAACATAATCAAGATGAACTCACATAATATAATACTAAGACATCATCTACTACTATATAAGATACAGTGATAGGTTGTCGTATCATTATTGCCAAGGGATGAGGGTCGGAGGATAGTCAACTTTATCTACGGCTACATAGTTTTTGCCTCGCCAGTCGAATGGCTGCAGGGACTATGTCCTGATCACAATGTCGTACCGTAGATCAATGCAAATAGAGCTGGAACTGGAGCCAAAATACAGTACTACTTTACCATGTCGTACAATTTTACTCTCTCTCTCTCCTCCCCCCCTCCGGCGCTCTCACACTACTAATTCCTATGTGTTTTAAGTGTGAGAATGGATGGCTCAGAACACAACCCAAAATTCATTCTAGCATACATTAGTGTGAATCATCTATATTCTGTATACATATGGAGTAGTATATGTTCTTATCGTATCTAGTATCTGAAGGATATAACAGAATCAAGATGAACTCACATAATGTAATACTAAGACATCATCTACTACTATATAAGATATAGTGATAGGTTGTCATATCATCATTACCGAGGGATGAGGGTCGGAGGACAGTCAACTTTATCTACAGCTACATAGTTTCTGCCTCGCCAGTCAAATGGCTGCAGGGACTATGTCCTGATCACCATGTCGTACCGTAGTTAATGCAAATGGAGCTGGAAATATCCGTCGCTAACCAGTCACTAGTCCGCCGCTAACTGAGATTGTCACATACACATATGTATATCACAGTTAGATGTATAGATATATTCATCTATATAGAAGCACACAACTGATACACTCTAAGGGTCAGTTTTCTAGGAAAAATTTCACTTATTCAATGACTTTGGTGAAGCGAATGTCCCAAGGATATTCTTAACAAAGAAGGCAGATGAAGAACTCGTACTGTCCTTGACACAGTGAACATATACACCATGAACCCAAACCCCATATTCACATTTACTAATCCAAACACCACCAAACTAATGGATAACACCCAAGATGGATAACATATTATTTAGCCAATATATAAACTCGGATGAATTTGAGAAGCAAAGCCCCCCGCCACCTCCGACCGAAGCCTGTCGCCCCAAGCCCGCCGCCCAACACCCGACGCCCCCGCCCCAAGCCCGCCGCCTAGCCCCCGACGCCTCCGCCCTAAGCCTGCAGCCCAGCCCCCGACGCCCCCGCACCAAGCCAGCCGCCCAGCCCCCGACGCCCCCGTGCCAAGCCCGCCGCCCAGTCCACGATGCCGCCGCCCCAAGCCCGTCGCCCAGCCCGTCGCCCAGCCCGTCGCCCAGCCCCCGACGCCCCCGCCCCAAACCCGCCGCCAAGCCCCCGACGCCCCCGCCCCAAGCCCGCCGGCTAGCCCCGACGCCCCCGTCCCAAGCCCGCCGCCCAGCCTCCGATGCCCCCGTCCCAAGCCAGCCGCCCAGCCCCAAACGCCCCCACCCCAAGCCCGTCGCCCCGCCCCCGACGCCCCCGCCCTAAGCCCGCCGCCCCCACTGCCCCTACGATACCACGAGAGAGAGAGAGAACGAGAGAGAGAGAGAGATCGAGAGAGAGAGAGAGAGAGAGCGGGGATTACCTTCGGAGAGAGAGAAGAGAGGACGCCGACGTCGACACCGATCACCGAAGCCGTGGGTGAGAGAGAGAGAGTAAGAGAGAGGGAGGAGAGAGTGAATTTGGGGGGAATGCAAAAAGTTTTCCCTGCCGTTTTATTTTAAGTCTGGAACGTATATTTAGCGACGGATTAGCGACGGATTATAATCCGTCGCCCATTAGTCGCTATGTTTGATACTTGCCGACTGAATATCCGTCGCTACATCGTCGAAGAATTATCCCGCCAAATCTCCACATAATTCCTGCCAAATAATCAATTGCATAGCGATGGCTGACAATCCATCGCTATATCTCCGACGCCCTAGCGACGGATGTGCGACCTTTCTTTCCCCTAAAAATAAAATAAAAAATCTAACGGCTTGTCGTCAGTAATCCGTCGGCTAGTTGCCACAAAGCCGTCGTGAACGTCGACGAAAAATTTTCGTCGCTAATTATCCGTCGCTAATTTACTGTATTTTGGTAGTGTAATTAGCTTTAGTCAATTTTAGTATGTACCCCTGACCGTAGTACTCAAGGATCCCTATCCTAGACATGATACAAGAAAGTACTAGTTTATTTGTACAAACACAATCGTCCAGGGTGTCCAGGTCTTTCATACTTGTCATGTCAGGCTAGCTGTCATAACAGCATATCGAGATATATCATGTCAGTCTACTTGTCAAGAGTGCGCCACAGTGGGCCACTATCGTGTTCTATTCTTACATTATCATGAACGAGAGAAACTTGCATAAAACAACTAGTGACATATTTTCGAAGCCAAGGAAAAGATCTACAACTTTTATGTTTTGAGTTTTTCAAGATTCTAGCTACAAAACAACTTAAACAGGCAAAAATAGTGAAATAGAGCAATTCCGGCACATGGGATTCCTGCACATCCGCGCGTGGAAATTCCTGCACATCCGCGCGTGGGAATTCCTGCACATCCGTGCATGGGAATTCCTGTACATCCACGCGTGGGAATATTCCTACACATCCGTACGTGGGAATTCCTGCACATCCGCGCATGGGAATTTCTGCACATCCGCGTATGGGAATTCCTGCACATCCGTGCGTAGGAATTCCTGCACATCCGTGCATGGGAAACTCACGTTGTGTCTTCAGTACATGCGCGTAAGGAACCTACACGCATGACACACTCGGAGTTAAGGGATGTGTTGTCGGGACTTCACAGCGCATGGCCTCCAGGGTGAATGGGGGTCATCGTCCCCAATCAGCAAGTTCAGCCATAATAGTTCCGAAAACTTGCCATGGCCATAACTTCCTCATCCGAAGTCAAAATCAAGCGAAACAAAAGCCAAAACTGCATGAAATTGAATTCTCTACAACATAGAACCATTAGTTTTCAAAAATAACCAATTTTAGAGATCAAAACCAAGAAAACCAAAAAGTTACAAATTTAGATCTACAAGAATCCATCCATCAAATCCAAAAATGCCAAGTTCTAAAGAGGCTTAGAATCAAGGAAGAGAATAGAACAATAAAACTTGAGATCCATCATGAAGCAAGTTGCACTTGCCTAGGCTTGGTAGGTGGGAGGAGTAAATGAAGAAGATGAAGAAGTAAATGCAAAATAATGGAGGAGAGAGAAGAAGTTGACTTATATAACAACCGCTCTCATTTTAACCCAAAATAAACCAAACCAAGCCAAGTCAAGTCAATTCAAGTTGAACCAATTAAGTCATGATTTAAACCAAGGCTAAGCTAGGCAAGATAAGTCAAAATACAGGCCACCTGACAATTGTCAGAAATTCGTATACATATCCTGAAAAATATATATAATAGAAAATGGGAGTGACACCAGGACCATCTGAATTAGAGGCCACAGAGAGGTGAATAAAAATTGGTATAAGCTTCAACGACGACCCTGTTCATCGCTGATATGCCAGGAGTAGTCGCTTCTGCCTGAACCTCTCCTTCTATAACAGCTGGAGGAATCACAGATTGTGTCTCAAGAGATCTGGGCGCTGGCATCAAGGAGGAGCTTCCTTCTTCAGTCTGAGTCCCTATAACCAGAGGAGCCAGGGTTGAGCTAAAACTGAAGGTGGTTGACGGAGCTATGCAATTGTCCCCACGGGACCCTCTGCGATTAAGATACACAATCATTATATATCATTAAAGGAGTTAAGGTAAATAAAAATTATAAATTTACCTGATCCCGGCAGTATGTATGGGGTTTCACAAGGCATGTCCAGATTTGAGCAGAGCCTTCCCATAGTAGTCTTAGACACGGCCGCTTGATTGTTTCCAGTCTCTGAGCAGCGTGACAGAAAATGGCTTCTTTCGGCCCCTGACTCTGCTTGGTTGGTTGGGGCAATCACTTTCGCTCTCTTGGTTCTAAAAACTTGTTCTGTAGGGGTTTGAATCCCCTCAGCATCAGTTTTAGGATTTAATCCCAACATCTTCAAGAGCTACAACCTGATTTCCACCAACTCTTTGATGATCATCAAGGTTGTCATTGTCTTTCTGATCATTAGCTCTTGGGCCAGGATGACCCTTATCATCAACAAGGTGCTCTTCACCTTCATTAGTGGTTCGGTCCTCTTCGGTCGATAATTCTTGATTCAGTGGGACTTCCACTGAAGCTTGGTCTTCTTCAACGGTGTTTGTAGAATCATCTTCAGTTAATGCATTGTCGTAGTCACAGCCTTCGAGAGCTGCTATTATTTCTCGATCCTCTTGAAAGCAAGTATTAGTTTGGGCTATGGAAGGAACAATGCCATCAGGGTTGGGTTCTGTAAAAGGTAACTCCTTCTCAGGAAGTATAGTCTCTTAGATTCCTGGAGTTGGAGATAACATCATAATTCCTACGACAGCTAGCACAGTCATACGAATAGTCATTTTTGTGATTGTGGGCCCCGAAAACCCTTCTATAATAATCGGAGTCGGAGCGCTGATGATTGTGACCTCTGTGGATGAAAAAGAACACTGTCAATATGTTACTCAATCAAGATCACGTTAAAAGAGTATTAAAATTTATCTTGTGGAGGTGGCATATCTTGTGAAGGGAATGACGCATTAGGTCATCTCGAAGGTTGTGAAGGAGTGGGTAGAGTGTCAATTTCTTGACGGTCTTCTGTAGTCACCATTAATCACCTTTTAGTCTTGCGCACAATAGATGTCTTAGGTTCTTCTTCAACCTCATCGAGGTCGCCTTGCCCATTGGGTTCTCTAGTAAACTCTTCTTAGACAACTCGGCTGCTTTTTGGAACTGAAGAAGGAGTTGCCTCTCCTCCTCCAGGGGATGCTCCGGTCAGCATCTGCTTTGTCTGGGACCGCGTAGTCCTGGAGCCTTAGGTAAGGAAGGAAGATCATCAGGGTATGAGGAGTAGATGATTCTCTAGTCTTTCTTTTCTTGCTAAGCCCTTTTGTAGAAGACTTCTCCTTTCGTGTATTTAGTGACACATCCAGTGGATCATTGACTTCGTCATAGAAGCCTACTAGAGAAGCCTCCAAAGGTGTATCGGCATGGTCGTGATCTTCCGCGTCTCTGAATGATTGTGCAGTGTGAACCCCAGCTCTAGATCATCTACCACTAGTAAAACTGTCGGCTAGGTTGAAGTTTTCGGTGAAAGTGTTAGCCGAAGTATAAAAATTCGCATATGTATATAACATACACGGCCCATTTAAGAAACATTGGGTATAGCGAAAATGGCTTTGGTGCCTCTTGCATTGTAATATCCCCCAAGCTCTACCACCATCTAGTAGGTAACCTTTGGCCTACAAACAGGTGGTGGCATTACCCATATGCATCTGATCGTAGCCAAATTGCAAAGCAAACCGACTTGGTATATAGTTCTAGAAAACACTCGCCTTCGAACCGGTATACCAGGTGGGATGGCCAGATTGTCTTCAACCATACAAAATTAGTCGAAGACAAACGGAGAGATGCCGTTTCTAAATCCATGAGTTATGGAGGAAGATTCTCATATCCTGGAGGGAAAGGGACGCATTGAAATCTCCATCCAGAACCTCGGTTCAGAGCTCTTCTGTATTCTGAAAGTGTGTTTATACTCCATCGAGCATTGGAATAACGCTTGATAAAGTCTCCTCTGACTACACTCATATCGGGGTCCATCAAACTGGGATAGTGTAGCAGCAACCACCCAAATAAATAAGTGTAGGGCATTTCGGTGCGAGGAAAGTCCTCCCGAGCCGCCTTGTCATGCACTATGGTGTCAACAAAGGAATACAGGCCTGCATTCAAGCGGCAAACCATCTTTGAGAGGAGGTCCATCTTGTAGCCGAATACTAAATGCATAATAGCGAATAGTACGCTTCGATAGAATCTGTCAACTGCACTGGCTCCGGGTACCACGAACCGCCGTAGCCACAAAGAGAGAAAACTCGCCAGCTGGGCTTCTCGAGACAGGGATCTTTAACCCTGCCTAAAATAACTCTCGACGGTAGCACCAACAGTGAATAGATGCCAGTCTACCTTCAGGATTTTATCAACATGCTTGGATTTTTTTTCTATCAACTTCTCTACATCGCAGCGGCTGAGCGGTCTGAAGAAGCAAGGATCGCAAGCCTGACTCTTGACGATTTTATCTTCATAGATATGGCCCAGAAATAGGTATGGCAGCCATTTGGTCGTGTAGCAGGTCCTTTTTGAAGCACTCTTATAATAAAGACAGACCATGTAGTAGCATAGTAACCCCTCAAATACAGCCACTATCTAAGGGTTCTCCATTGGCAAGTGTGAAAGATACTTTATCTCGTGAAGCGCAAAACCAATCTCCCCATAAGGAGTCATGAAGGTACCGATCCTGTCATTGTATCATTCTATCAGAGCCAAAAACATGTGGGCATTTAGACGAAAGCCGTGAGCAGTAGCCTAAATCGGATTATAAAGCTCTAATTCGAGGAGTTTATCCTTGAACTGATCCAAAACCCAAACGACAACGCATTTCCAGCGCTTCATATCAGGGTTTACTAGGCCTATTAAATGTATGGTCTGGTCTAGATACCTTTTCTCAGCCTTCGTAAATATTTTCGTAAATATGGACACTATGATGGAGCGATGAATCTTCAGGAGACACACAGCTTGGCTTCAAACCTCTCAGATGAGAACTGCATTTTTTTGAGGTGCTATAATATAAATCCTTGTTCTGAGGACCCAACCTATAGAATATTTTCCCAACTCTGGCTTGTTGAATTGGGGTCATATCCTATTCCATCCATCGAGGGTAACCAGAGAATACATATCGAGACAGGGACATGTGCCTCGACATTTTTGTGAGGTACATAATTCTGACACTACATTGGTAAATCCTATCCTCTTTCTTTGTCTTGGGTTGGAATGTTTTCTTGATTGCATCTCCAAATAAGAAAGACGATTTCTTGTGTACGACATTGTCCTAGCTTTCTAAAGGATTGTCGTTCATCGGGCACAATTGTCACTCCTGTTTTTTGTTATACGTATTTTCAGTATACGTGTATGGATTCTCGACCCATATCTTGACTTGTCTAGCATGTCTTAGCTGGGTTTAACTTGGTTTAGCTTGGCTTGGTTTATTTTGGTTTTGGTTAGATATGGAGAGGATTGATATAAATAACAACTCCACTCTCTCTCTCTTTATTATTTCCTGTACTTTTCATTATATTCTTCTTCTTCCTCCCTTAATTCTCTCCAACCAACCCTAGACAAGTGCTAGCTTGCTTCATGAGAGAACTCATTTCTATTTGTTCCATTGTCTTCCCTACATGATTTCAAGATACTTTAGAACTTGGCATTTTTCAATTTGGTGGATATTTTCTTGTAGATGTAAGTTTTGGTTATTTTCCGTTTTCTTAAGTTTTGATCTATTAAACCTTCTTATTTTCGAAAGCTACTTGTTCCATGTGGTAGAAAATTTCATTTTAAAATTTGACCTTTGAAAACCCGTATTTTGATTTATTTTGAGTGATTTATAGACTTGGGAAGTTCATGGGTTCCATGGTTCTTCTTCTCGGGTTGGAGAAGAAGAACAGTGTGTGGGCGCATGGAAGTTTATGCACCCACAGTGACTTCTGCCTTGGGCGCACAGCCCTTTATATGCGCCCAAGCTCCCTGCCTTCCTCAGTGTGGGCGCATGGCTTATTATGCGCCCATGGCTTCTACTTGCTTATGCACATAACTTCAAATATGTGTTAAGTCATAGTATCCCTTTGCTGTGGGCGCATAGCCCTTATTATACACCCACATAGACAGTATAGATGGCTCCTGACTTATCTTTCCATGTACCCTGTCTCATCCATGTGGGCGCATAGACCACGCACCCTGCCTCACTCATGTGGGCGCATAGACCGTACACCCTGCCTCACTCATGTGGGCGCATAGACTATAGGTGCATGCTCATGGGCGCATAGGCTGTGGGCGAATGCACTCTCTTATGTAGTCCTTCCATATCATCTTTCTACTTGATGTGTTTAGTTCTAGGCGCAAACATGTGGGCGCATGCCCTTAGGCGCATAGACTTGGGCACATGCCACACTCAGCACATGCATTTTGGGTGCATGCTCTTCATGATACCCTATTGACCCCTTGTGTCTTCTCTTACAATTATCCTTGTTTGCCTCCATGGTCCTTAGTGTGAGTTGTGACCTTGCTTGTACTCTTTACTTGGATAGCTCTATAATGTTATTTTTCTATGTTGCACATGTACTCCGAGCTTTAAACACGATATGGCATGGCATGTACACTCTCTAACAATCCTTGATAGTGGCCCGCCGTAGTGCACTTACAGAATCACGACACGAAATATGATTTTACATGATAAATCTTAGATAGTGACCCGTTGTGGTGTACTCTTGGCAAGAATCATGGCATGATAATTTATTATAGTGGTCCATCGTGATGCACTTTTGACAAGATAAGTAATCTTGATAAGTAACCTAACAAGATAATCTTGATATGCTGTTGCGACGGCTATCTTGACTTGCTAAGTAACCCTTGTCTTGACACCGTGGGTGATCGTTCTTGAATGTGCTCGTATAAGCTACCAGTCTCGTCTCGTATCATGTCTAGGACTTGCATCCCTGGTTACCACGATCAGGGATTCATATTGAATCTGACTAGGTTAATAACAAGATTGATCAAAGTTGTTTATATAGGGAGATGTTTCCAGTTATAGGTGATCCCGTTATCCCGGCCACACCTGATGGACTTGTAGCCTGCCGACGAGTAGGGCACATTTCCAACCCACTATCATGTGGGGCACTTCTTGAAACAAGTATGTTTGTCATGAAATATAAAAGAACAGAATAATTATCGGAGGACTGGACTTTTACTTCACAATAGAAACTCGCTTGTCCAAAGAAAGCCTAGGGACAAAAACCTAGGTACAGTAATCTAAGTACAATTGTTTATTTTAGATTCTGTGGGGTGACGATAGAGGCTCAGGAAAGCGACGGCCGCTCTGCCTTACTCCTTGGACGATCGGGTGCAGCTTTTTGACTCTGTAGAAGAACTGACGGGCGTTGATGAAGAAATGCTCTCTCTTCAGGCTCTCTGGCTCTCAATGTCTTTATGTGCGTCGATCTCTGTCTGCCTCTGTCTCTCTCTATCTCCGTCTGTGTGCCACTCTATATATGTGTGTGTATATTTGCAAGGGAATGTGGCACCCTGCTATTTATAAGAGTGGGGGGGCCTCATTAGGGTTTACAATGATTGCCCATTCTTGAAAGTCGGCGGCTAAGGATCATTAAATCTGGGCCGTTCATCGAGATTTGAGCAATAAATATGATTGCATCAAATCTTTTGTGGGTAATCAATGCTGATTGACATAAATCCTCCTGATTTGCCATGCCAACCTCGGATTTCTTGAAATGTGTCATCAATTTGCTTATTTGCAAATGATCTGAATTGATCCCAATATTTTATTGGGATTTGTTGAGAGATTTCGATCAATCTGATGCCACGTGCCCCGCTAACAAAAACAGCAGAAATCTGAGCCGTAGGAAAGGTGGGCCGCATAAGACTGGCCACGTGTCAAGGCTGCCTAAGAGTGGTCCCCCCTGAACATTTGGACCGTATGGTAATGATTTGAGCCGCATGAGTGTGGATGATCGCATGAGTGAACCGCATGGAGTTAATCTTCATGAACCGCATGGAGGTGGTCTTTGTGAGCCGCATAGAGCTAGTATTTGTGAACCGCATGAGGATGGTCATCGTGAGCCGCATGGAGGAGTCTCCGCTTGGGCCGCATACAACTGTCCACATGTCAAGGCTGCATGACAGTTTTTAAATCTTGGGAGATTGTGTCAGAGATTTTCTTCGCTTTCCAAGGAGTCCGTCATTATGAGGAATCATAATGATATCTTTGTGTCAGAACTGTCACTTCGTCAAAGCTGTCAGCCGTCAAGGCATTTAATACAAAATGAGAGAGCCATTTGTAGGCCACGTGGCTCCTCTTTGAACCGCATGAGACTTGTTTGAGCCGCATAGACGCTCGAGCCGCATGGATGCTTGAGCCGCATGAACTCTCTCAACCGCAAGGGGCTCTCTGGCCGCATGGATTCTTCTTTATTCTTTTCCATGCTTCTACAAAGTACTATGCATACTGTCATGTGTTGCACTCCAAGTCACCTAATAGTTCTTGATAACTCTTAAATGAACCTCGCCTAGATAACCTGGATAGCTGTAGGGCTTGTGACTGCCGGAACATCTCATTGCATCTTGCTAGTAACTAGGCTTGTGATAACCCTATTTAGTTAAAGTATCAAGCCGTACTCTTTGCTTGGCCATAAATGTTGGATGGAGTCCAATCCTGTCTAGTCTTGTCTAGATCCAGTACATGGCTATCTCAGGACATGCTTGTTTACGCTTTACTCTTAGCATTAAATGGCTAGAGACCCAGTTCTGTTCAGGCGAAGGGTTACAACCCCTGTCCTTGTTTGGTTTAAGGATTGTAACCTGGCTTCCGGAATAGCTCCTTGTCCTCTCGTCATTTGTTGCCTTATTTACATTTCATGTCTTCTTGTTATTATTCTTGTTTATGTCTGACATGCGGGTTTTAGTTCTTAAGTAAAGCCTCCCTTGTGGTACTTGTTCTTTCTGGGGTCTGACCCAGTTGGTTTTGTATTGCCAGATTTTGGAGCAGCACCCGAGGATCTCTCAGCCTTCCAGCCAGATGGTGAATACCAAAAGAAACCCTGGCAACGAGTGGGTTTTTATTTTGCTTTCCCACTCTGTTGTAAAATTATTCTTTTGAGGCGTTTAGCCGTCGAGCAAGTGTTAGCTCGTGTTGAATACTTATATTTCTTTTCTTTCTAAGAGCTGTAACATGATTTACAAATCCTAGGATTGATCATGTATGACTGAAACTCTTGCTAGTCCTCGCATTTTGTATGACTAGCTTCGTGATCATCTGAATATTTAATGTATGGGACGCCTTACTTTGTGTGTCTAATGATCTACCATCTTGTTACATTTACTTGCTTGCTTGAGATTTAGACACTAGGCTTGTTCTTGACCTTAAGAGACTGATGGCGTGTAGTTAAACCCTCATGCATCTAGATAGTCGTGATCGTATGTCGAAGTGGATTACACTCTTATATACGTAGCTGGTTGTGTCTGTCCCCCGCTCTCCAGTATTCTGGTTCTGGGGCATGACACGGTTTAAGTGGTGGCCCATGTAGGTCTTGTAAATCAATAACTTTTGAGGGTTTTACCGAATAGATTTCTCAGTCGGCACTCGCCTTGGATCTCTACTCGTGTCTTCTAATATTCCTGAAATCTTGACCTGATAACATGTTAAAAATCCTTGACCTATTTTGGTCCTTCCTTATTGTTTCCCATGTCATTGCTTCAGTGGCATTGTTCCTACCGATCAGCCGGGAGGAGCTCAACCAGCACCCAGCAGCAACAAGAAGACTAAGCCCAGCACTCGGGAGCAGCATCCCGAGCCATGCACCCTGAGGACCCAGAGCCCCCTGTTCTGCCAGTCCAGCCTGTAGAGTCCGACACAGGGTCTTAATTGGACTTATCAGGGAATTGCTTACATCGTAGGATCGCCACGGTGATGCCCTACACCAGACAGTAGAGTTAGCCATAGGCAGAGTGGGTTACCAAGGTAACAGTGCAGCTAACAATTTTAAGCGCCTGAACTCTCCCTTCTTTGACGGTAACGAGGACGTGGTTGCAGCTGATGCCTAACTCCAGGACATCGAGATTATCTTGGAAGCAGCCAAGACTCCAGAGGAAGAGAAGGTGGCCGTAGTGCGCCTACAATTATTGGACATAGCCTGCACCTGGTGGAAGATGTTAGCTGTTGGATTGGCGACGCCTGTCCCATGGGTGATATTCAGTGACAAGTTTCAGACCAAGTACTTTGACACAGTGGCTCGATATGATCTGCAGACGAGATTCACCAATTTAAAGTAGATGAGCAGGACGGTCGATGGATATACGATCGAGTTTTCAAGACTGAGTCGGTTTGCTCCCACCTTGGTGGCAACTGAGTTGAATCGAGTGTAGCAGTTTCAGTAGGACTCCACCTAGAGATTATTCTAGCTGTGGAGCAGTTCGAGCATCAGACTTTTGATGCTGTCTTGAGAGCAGCCAGGAGGCATGAGTATACCTCTCAGAGGATAGTAGATAGAACCGGAAGCAGGAAGAGTTCCCATGGACAGATGAGTCTGTCCTCAGCACCAGCCCCGACAACTAGCAACCAAACAAGGACAAGGTGTGACGAACTAATCCACGACAAGTTATTATTCCAAGCCACGGTCAGATACAAGTACCCAAACTAAAAGTACTCATACCTAACAGATAAGGTAGCCTAACCGTTCTAAGTAAAATGTAGTTAAGAACAATCCTTCCTACGCATGGGCCCTGGCTAAAATAGGATCGGCATGGTCCCCCCTTGGGGCACCAGAGGCCCAATCAATAAGAGCATAATGTTTCGCAGAACGCCAGTAGCCGTCAGTAATCATGGGTCATCAACCCCTATCTCCAGCGGAGCTTTCGGGTCACAAGGGAAAGTGCATCGAAGCCCATACGCTAAGGAATTGTCCTCCCAGCCCAATGCCTACTATGTTGTATACACAACAGAAAACCTTTATAACCGCTAAGTCAAACTAGCATAAAATTCTATTAGCGGTTAATCCTATCGCACGGCTTGTACGTACTAGTGGCCAGCCAATCACGCATGTCCGTGTTCTACATGCGACACACAACTTTGTGGTACGACGTGTCAATGCCAAATGAATGAAACACACAAGGTGGTCCCTTAAATCTTGGTCTAATATGTAAAAAAAGATAATACATAGCAGAAAATATAACTGAACAGTAAGTTCTAACAAGTTATGCCATGTATCAAAGTTTATTTTGCATAAAAATAATAAATAATGTATGAAATATGAGCTAAAATAAATAAACAACAAATGGCAAGGTGTCTTGCCTAGTAGGACGCCTGGTGTGCTGCGATAATCACGGTGGCACGAACTGCGACTTTGGTGCAACCACTATGCAAGGTGGCCTTGGGTGGTGGCACGGACAGTTCTATTGGGTCCAGAAGAGTCAAATTAGTTAAGGTGAACATAAGGTACTATAGAATTGGCGAGGGAACATGAATAATGGGGTTTAGTCATGGATAGAAGGATAGTCGAAGAAATTTTAGATAAATAAAATATATACAATTTTAGAAACTATTTATAATATTTTGAAAACTATATTTACTAGTAAAATAATTATTTTGGTAAATACTAAAAACCTGGAAAAATAGATTTAGGCAAAAAAACCATAAGTTATCAAAAATGGAATGTTAGTAGGAAGCTATATTTTATTAGCCACAAGTAAAAGACTAGAAAATTATTGTATAATTTGCTGACCACTTTATAAATAAAAATATATAAAATGGAAAAATATAAAATCTAGAAAAGGAAAATAAGGAAAATAATTATTCAGGGATATAACTAAGTTTTTGTCAAATACAGTTTTTTTAGGCAAAAAGGCATAGTCCAATTTCATAAAATAATACAATAATATTATAAATAGAAGTACCAATGAAGACATATGCTACAATTTATAATAATAATCATTAACGTCAATCAGTTAATAGTAATAATAATAATAATAGTAATGATAATAATAAATATAACTACGATTAATGAAAATCACAATAATAGTAATACTGATAATAATGCTACTATAATACATTCTACATGTTATAGATACATATAGTTGTTTAAAACACTATAAAGTAAATAATAAATGTAATATTTAAAGCTAGGTAAAAATATCATCGTACAAACAAAGCAGCTCATTGTACTGGATGGAGAGGTTGGGATTAGATTGAGTGACGAGGGAGAGCGGAGCCGAGGGAGAAAGAACGATCGGGAGAGAGAGGCTGAGAGAGGAAGAGTGGCGGCGGGCGGAGGAGAAGGAAGAGTGGGTGGTGACTGGTGAAAGAGAGGTCAGAACGAAGAGGGAAGAAGGAGCGGAGTTGCCGGTGACTGCGGGCTACGCCGGCGGCTACGGAGGAACGCAGTGGAGGAGGTACACGCGGGGATTTGGTCGAAAGTGGAGGGTGGCACCGGGGATTCAGCGCGACGGAGAGGCAGTAAGGGTTTAGACGACCAAGGAGGCGGAGATGGTCGCCGGAGAGAAGAAAAGGGGAAGAGACGTGCAAGGCTGATTCGGTGGACAGCGGGGAGAGGGCGGCGGATCTGCACGGCCGAGAGGTCGGGGTCGGTCGACTGCTTGGCACGGAAAGAGGTGCTCACAGTGAGCCACGGCCTGGGGACGCGTCCGATGGGTGTGCCGAGGGCCGCAGGAGAGCATGGCTCTGGGACCCAGTGGCAGAGGCGCTAGCGTTCGGTTGCAGCGGAGGGACGCGCTCGCGAGCCAAGGTGGGGGATGCTGGGTGGTGCCGACCGCGGAAGGAGGCTCAGATGAGATTTTCGACTTTGGGGTCGCGTGGTGGTTACGGTGATGGTTGATTTTGGATACCTGGTGTTTTTGTGGGCGGTGGTGATGATGGTCGGGATGAAAAGGAGGGGCTGGACTATATAGAGGATGATGGCGGTGGTCTTGGCGATGAGGGATTGGATGGTTGTAGCGGTGGTGATGACGGTGACGGTGGTGGTCGTGAAGTCGACGGGGTGACTGTGAATCAATTGGTGTTGGTGGTCGGTTGTTGGGTGGCTAGGATTGGTGGTGTTGGCCAGGTTCTTGGCCAACAGGGGTTCAGGAGGACGGGGTATGCCGGGGTGACGACGGAGTAGGGTGGTCAGGGTGGTGAGAGCAGGGGAGTAGAAAGGTGGTTCGGTTTAGGGTTAGAAATTTTTATTGTGTCAGGGGTGGATGATGACATGTGTCCGTGTGTGGACACGAAGAAGGGGACAATGTAATTGTAATGGAGGAAAATAGTGGAAAAGATGGAGACACGGACACGATGCACGCAATGATGTAGGTGGTGGAGAATTTTGTGAATGGTAGAATTTTATGGATGAGTACCTCTCCTTATATAGGAGGTTGGAATTCCTAGTTAGATAAAGATTATGATTCATTTAAACCCAATTAGATAATTCAATTATTAAATTTAAATCAATAAAATCAAATCAAAATTCAAATTCAATTCCAATTTAATCTAGATAATCTAAACTTAATATAAATTCTATCTTTAAATTTAAACTATTTAAATCAAATCCATAAAATCTAATCAAAGATTTAAATTGCCATAATAATTTCAAAATATATTTTCTAAAATACTAATAATAAAAATTCAAAAATTAAATTATTATTTAAAAATAAACTAATAAAATATTTATAAAATATATATGTATGCACAAAGAATATTATTTATTATTAATAACAGTTATAAACGATAGACTTTTTATAAATAAAATAAAATAAATAAATAAAATAATGGACTTGGAAATGTTGGTATGATAGCTAATATAATTATTACATATTTATTTTGAAACTATAAAAATAGAAAAAAAATGTTTTCTAAAAATATGTATGCTCGCACATATTTGCACTCGTCGAGCAATTACGAAAAACGAAATTTCACGTGTGACGTACAATGCAACTACGCGACGTATAAATAAATAAAATCAGTACCAAATTTATAAAAAATAGTAAAAATTTAGGGGTTTTACAGGTGCCTCCACTACCGACTGATGGGAGCCCTACTTCCCAGTTTATGTACGCCATGATGCAGGCTCAGTGGCAGCAGACTGAGCTGATGAGACAGACTACGATGGCAGCATTCGCTAGACCTCCACCTCCACCTCCAGTACCAGCACCAACACCGGCTCTGCATCCTTATGTAGGCTCTATCAATAATTTCACAGATATGAACCCCAAGGCCTTTAGAGGAACGGAGAAGCCACTAGAGGTGTCGCAATGGCTTATTAGTACAGAGAAGCTACTGAAGGCATCCCAATTGCCAGCTCGAGATTGGATGACGGCAGTGGACCTACTGTTAGAAGATAATACTCACCACTGGTGGAAGGCGGAAGAGAGACGGTTAGGCACTGGGATCACCTGGAAGCATTTTTATGATCTATTCTATGAGAGATTCTTCCCCATCCATGTTCGAGACGGTCTCCACGACCAGTTCCTTCATATGAAGCAAGAAAATATGATAGTTGATGAGTATGACTCAGATTTCAATCGACTGAGTAGATTTGGTGCGGGATTGATCCCGACAGAGTTAGAGAAGGAAAGAAGATTTCATCAGGGGCTTGCACCAGAGCTCAAGTCTTATACGACTACCCAGTCTCGAGTCTCCCATTCAACTATCTTGGAAGAAGCTCGTGCTTAGGAGATTCTTCACAAGAAGCAGCAGCAGACATCGAGACGCCAAACACCAGCAGTTACACCAACCCGAACTACTCAGGGAGGACCTATTAAGAGGCCTACAGGCCAACACCAGCAGAGGCCCACACCTTATCAAAAGCTCGTTTGCCATTACTGCAGAAAGCAAGGACATCTTCAGAATGACTACATGAATCGCCTTGGACTATGCTTGAGATGTAGATCCAACCAGCACATACTCAAGGACTATCCGGAGCAACAAGCGATAGTACATGCACGGCAGAACCCGAGGCCTACAGCCCCAGCTCTTCCAGTACCATGGCCTGTAGTAGGAGCGCCTCACCCACCATTGCCTCCTCAAGGCGTATAATACAATAAGGCTAGAGCTCAAGGTCCAGGACAGAATTATGGGCAGGCATTCTCACTTGCTGTTGAGGATATAGAGACAAAGGAAGAGGTCATAGCAGGTATGCTTTTAGTTGCTTCATTCCCTGCTATTACATTGTTTGATACTGGAGCCACTCATTCATTTATAGCCACTAGTTTTGCTATCTATACTGTCTATATGGGAAGATAAATCATGGCCATCTATACTGTCTATATGGGTGCATAATAAGGGCTATGCGCCCACAGCAAAGGGACACTATGACTTAACACATATTTGAAGTTATGTGTATAAGCAAGTAGAAGCCATGGGCACTTAATAAGCCATGCGCCCACACTGAGGAAGGCAGGGAGCTTGGGTGCATATAAAGGGCTTTGCGCCCAACCAACCAAGCAGAGTCGGCGGTAGAATGCTGTCCTAGGTCACAACATCTAACAATATAATGCTAAGCAGTTTATACTTCCCGAATGGGGGTGACATAGCAGAATGTAAACTCAATCACAACTAAGGAAGAAGAAGCACGACATGATATAGAACTCAAATAAAATACAGATGATCAGAAAAGTCTAAGTGTCTAAGATAACATCTCAGCAAAACTTCCAGAAATACAAGTCTCAAATACTGAATATGAAAGAATATATATAATCCAGATCTCAAATGACAGAAATAGAGCCTAATTAAACTAGTTCCAAGACAACATAAGTAAGATAAAGCCTAACTAAACTAGTCTAGGCAGTAGGGGTAATGCCATCAGCTAGAGTTGGGTCCTCCTGAGAGTCCAGCTCACAAGTGTCGTCTAGGGATATCACATAGAAGGTATCCACATAGGCCTCCTCCTCGTCCTCTGTAATATTTTCAACAGGTCCAGTCAAGACAGAGTGAGAACAATACATCTCAACAGTTCATAGCAGGTTAGAAAATATAAACATGCAGTAGAGTAAGATACAAAAAACTGAAAGAAGTACAGAATGTAAAAGAGATAGCTGTAATGGAAATATATACTGTAAATAGAGAACTATCAGTGGCTAGTGAGTCAGAGTACAATATAGATATGTGAATGGCATAGGAGATTCTGATGAGACACTACGAAGGTGATCAGATAAGATACTACTTGGATATTATTCACATGCCTACTTTTACTCCCCCGTACCCCCAATCAATATACAAGGATCCAGCCAGGTTATGTTATGATCCATGCGATGGCCCACAAGGGGTGATACATGGTATGCCCAAAAATGGGTGATTCTAGGAATGCCCATAAATGGGTGATTCAAGGAAGACTATGTGATCATGATAGTACATGTCACAAGTGATCAATAAACCATGAAGCATAGTGATACATAATGTAAGTGAAACGCACAGAACATGTAGTATTCGATGCTCCCTGAGGGGATAACATCTCAAGAAGGGATCCATATAGTACTAATCCGTGTGACCAACGTGACAGCATCAAGTAATCTAAAGCAGGAAAATAATTCTAACAGGATATGAAATAATAAGAGAATGTACTCGCCTGCTATCTGAGTGTCCGGATGAAATGTACTATCCAAGGAGAGGTGTCTAGCTCCTAATCAGAATAGCACAAGTCACAACAAGTCTAAAATGATAATAAGATGCAATTTGATGCATTCTACATGAATCTAGGTCAATCTAGGCCAAGTCAACTCTTGGTCAACTCTGGTCAACCTAGATGTCAAACTAGGTCAACCATGGTCAACTGGGCCTAAATAAGTCCATACTAGGTCAATCTAGTCTATACTAATCTATCTAGGTCAACCAAGGCTACACAAGCCTAGACTAAGCCATCACACACATTTACATATAGGCTATACCATTACACTATCTACATTACAATACATCTATATAGCTACCTACATACGTATTTAGATACATACATATAGGCATTCAATATTACATATAGACATATACATTCATATATGTATAGAGAGGGATAGAATGAGGAGTGAGGGAGAGTGACAAGTGTGTGAGTGTGTGATAAAGAGTTTCATAGTGAACATGAAAGAGGGTGATGTGTGTGTGTGTGTGTTTGTTCCTGGACCATGTGAACCTGTGTTCAGTGTTCTCAGGAAAATGTGTGAATTGAACATGTATGTGTGTGTGTTAGGGATAAAAGTGTGGGTGTTAGGAGGAATCAATGTGAGGCCTTGTGTGTCTCAGAAATTGACAGTAACATATGGTGTTGGCAGAAAATTAGAAAACAGTGTAGTGTTCCTCATACAATGTGTTAACAGTAAAACATGTGTACAGGCAAGCAATGTGTGTGTACTGTACATTAAAAAGGAAATTTGGAAAACAGGGTGTGCCACAGGAACATGTGTGTGTACTGCAGGAATTATATGTGTGTATACATTATAAAATGTGTGTGGGTGCTAAGAAGGAACCTGTGTGTTATACAAGAATATGTGTGCTGTATGTGTGTCAAATATTTGTGTGTGTTAACAGGAAATGGAAAGCAGTGTAGTGTTCCAGGAATTATGTGAACCTGTGTGTGTGTGTGTGTTAGTGATACAATGTGTGCAGGAATCACATTAAGGCTCAATTGATTTAGTTAAGGAAAGGAAACAAATTCAGGAACCAGTGAGTTAATGAGAGGAACTTGTGGTTCCAGGAATTGATTTCCAGTGTGTGTTCAGTCACCTATGAAGCTAACCAACAGTGAACACAATAGGAACTCAGAATTTAGTTTATGAAGAGAACAACATTCACATTCTAGTTTTCTAATTAGAACTGAAAAACCACATTAAAACCAATGTATCAGTCGATACACATTGAAGCTCAACCCAAAGCCAAATCCCATTTACAAATTATAAGGCCTATTCGAATATGACATTGAGCTAATCATGAACAAACAGTTAGGTGGAATTAATTGGCAACTAAACAATCAATTGAAATTCAATTTAAATAAGATTTAAACATAGGAAGCTGAAACCAATAATGTATCAGTAATTAACAGTTTGAAACAATGTAAGTTTAACATTTTGAAACCCAACTCAACATTGATTATCCCATTCTAATAAGTAATTTACACTAACAGAGATTTGTAAACATGTTAGGATATAATTTAGCATTTAATCACAAATTAAACCATAATGTAAATCACTAAATAACAAAAATTTAAAACAGTGTACTCACTGATACTTTGAGTATCAGTTGACTGAGAATATCCAAAACCACATTCGATTTCAAAATAAAATGATGAACATTAGGTAGATAATTAATGGGGTATATTAGTAGGTGTCACTCACACAAAATAGTGTCCTGAAACAGGACACAACGTGTCCAAACCAATTTAATATCCACGCACAAGATTGGCACGAATTCGTGTGACCAGTGCACGTGTCCAAACGCACCCGGCATGCGTCCGTTGGACACAAAACTTCAGGGATAACACGACAGTCATTACCCCTCACTTCGTGTTCAAGCACACGTGTCCACGTGCTCTGTGCATTGAGCACGAGCACACTGGTAGCAGGGGACACTACACGCTGCGCGCGCGCGCGTGTGCATAAGTGCGACACGACACAAAACCGACACGAGACACGCTCAATCGAACAAAAACACGTAAGCCACATCCAAACACAAATTCCTATTCAAACACAACTCAAAATCTCGATCGAAATACCCACTGTGGCATTTCGTCAAACATCTGCGTTTGGTTACTGATACGTGTCCAATACGGACACGTACAGGACACGAAATGGTGTAAACCCTATTCCTACAGTACAAGGACACCTAGGGCTTCGTGTTTTTGCAAAGAAACCCTAATTTCAATGGAGGAATGGAGTTTTACCTATGTGTGTTCTTGACAACAAAAAGCCTCTTCAAAGGAGATCTCCAAAAGCCACTCAAAGTCTCCAAATTGTTTCAATCCTGAGATTTGACTCCACAAACAGTAGGAGAATAGTGATTAGAAAACTATGGAAGAAATCCCAATAAAAATGGAGCACTAATGATTAATCTATAAAGAAATAAAAATGAAGGCTCACATAGTTCTTAGGAAAAAGTTAGAATAGTGAAAAGAGGCACAACTTTCTAAAAGATACTTTATAGGCAAGGGGGGTCCTTGGCTGGGCACTTAGCTAGGGTTAGGGTTTCTAGGGTGCATCTAAGGCTAGCAATGAATCAAGTCTAATGAGTGGCCTAGAATCCAGGGCTCCTTCCTAGTCCATTTGCAAACCACTCAACCTAGCTAAACATGACTTAAACCTATTATCCAATACTAACTAATTCTCAATGTGGCTAACTAGACTAGCTATGACTAATCTAGGTTAGGTCCAATCTAGGTTAGGCTAACCAAAACCACATTGCAATCAATTAATTAGTATTAAATCACACCATTCAATTAAATCATTTTAAATTCCTAATAATATATATTAAATTCAAATAAATCAAAAATGACAAAAATACCCTCAAACTAGAAATGTGGTAGTGACAACACGCACTCATCGGAACATATAGTACAAACATGCTCCCTGCAATCAAGCTCTGGCTCAACTCCACTCCCGTGCCTGATTGGAGCGCATTGATCATTGAAGCCGAAGCTGCTGAAAAGAAGGCACGTAATGCTCGCCTTCTGGTGGTTAACTTCCCCACCTTCGACGACAAAAGGAAACGGCCTGCGACCAGCAGTAGCAGTTGCGAAGCGAAAGGGAAGCAAGCATTGACTGTCAATACGTCTAATAGCATACAAGGTCCTGCCCATAGGCCTCCTACTGTACTACGACCGAAGATGGTCTACTCCTTCCATGATGAGGATACCTTACAACTCTTTGAGATGCTGAAGCAGGATAAAAAAATCAAGTTGCCTGATCCCAAGCGTCGTGACGAAGTAGGCAGAGTAGGCGACCCGACGTATTGTCACTACCATTGGTTCGTTGGACATCCAACTAAAGGCTGTTGCATCCTCAAAGACTACATACAGCGCATGAACAATGCCAATGTCATCTCAGTTGATTACGAGAAGAAGACAGTCTAAGCCAATATGGTGTCGCTCCAGTTCGGCACCTTACCGGCTACTACAGCTCAAGATGGCGTCGACCCCATCCTAAAGGCAAAAATGGAAGTAGTCAACCTTCCACCAACCCGTGACAACGTTGGTGGGCGTACACCACTCACAATATCTAAGAAAGAGATCATGTCGGTTCACCCAGATCTCGTTCCAGAGCTGACTCAACCGGGGGTAACCTCTACCTCCAAAAGC